>LNAC01000105.1:787863-813206 GCA_002007465.1 Ailurus styani | reverse complement strand
CTTTAAAAAAAAAAAAAAAAAAAAGAGAGTGATAATTTTAGCCAGCATTACAGCAGTAAAGGTGTAAGTGGAGAGAAAGATAAATCTGAGTGATATTTATGAAGTGAAATTGATAGTGCTTATGATAGTCTGGATATGAGTATAGGAGGAAACATAGTAGAGAAGTCAAGCATGACCCTTAAGCTTCTGGTATGTGCGGTAGAGAGGCAGTATCTTGGTATTAATTGGGAGAGAATTAGAGCAGAATGCCACTGGTTTGCTCTTACTTTTGTGGGCCTTGATGGATTTAGTTTATGCATGTTGAATTAGAGGGATGTCTGAACCGTTTTCAGCTGCCGACCTGACTTTTCTATCTATATATCACACTGACTCCTCAAAAATATTATTAAAACTGAGTCTGTCTTCATCCCTCTAAAATTTCTCTTTTCCAGAATCCCAGACTCAGTCATCTTGAAATGTTTTCTCTCCCTAGGGCCTTCTCAGCTTCTGTATCAGCAGACTCAAATTCCATCTCTTACTCTGTCCTGATTGTTCTCCCCATATTTGCCCTTCTTTTCCGTTTTACCCATACTAGGCGACTTCAAACTCCTTAATTTCACTTGACTGTGCTCTTCACCTGCTACATGGTCTTTTTATTTACAAATCATTCCTTACTTGATATTTTTTTTTATCGTATCTGTTTTCATATTTAAGATTCTGATTTCCCCATATCCTTTCTCAAAATAATTCAGCGTCTCTTGTATTCCTTCTAAATAAGCTGTTGATTCACTTTGGCCTGGTGTTCACTCTAAAAACAAAAAGAAAAATCAAACAAACAAACAAAAACCCTAGATTTTTCTTAACCTGCCACACTGTGGAATACAGTGATTAGGAACTGCCTGGGTTAAATCCTGACTTTAGTACTTACTAGTTGTGTGATTTTGGCTGAGTTATTTAATCACAATTTTCTATTTTTCAAACTGTATTAAAAATAGCAACTCATTTACATGGTTGTTTTAAAGTCTAAATCCATTAAATTCTCTTAGCACAGTCCCTGGCACAAAACTAGCACTCAATTAATGCCGCTTCTATTATTATTCTGTGAGCCTCCCACTATGTCCCCTCTTTGTACGCAGGCACATTTAACCACTTCATGAGCATGCCATTTATTTCTCTTTTGTGCCATTTTATACTCTTTGCATTCTTTTGCCTAGAAGGCTTTCTCCTTCCTCTCTTGGCAGGCTCTCCCCACAACATAATTTCTTCCTGTCTAAATCTGTTCATCTCTGCAAGGACCAGCTCTTTTCTCTCCCCAGGAAATATTCCTGTCTTCCCCAGCCTGACCCCTCCCCAATCCTATGTGTGGTTACACAATATTTTTTATGTATTTCCACATCTATCTTATCAGCTTCTCATATATAGCTTTCTTGCATTTACTGCAGGGTGGTCCTTGAGAAAAGGGAGTTTATTTGTACAGTGTCTATAATTTTTGCAGTATTAGTGAACAAAAGATTGCAATGTTAGTGGGCAGTCCCTCAGTTGCCTGTGGATATTCTTTTTTTCTTCCCACACAGACTGGTTTTGGCTCTACTTCTCATCGAGAAACATCAAGTTACCTGTCCCAGATCTTTTCCTTAAAGACAGTCAGCAATCTCCTAAACCCATCAGGGCTAATGTGCTCTTGGTACTCTCAGGAACTTTAAGTGCATTTAACTAAGCCCTCCTGGCAATAGTGGCTCCGCTTTTATGTTCCAAGTTGTTAGTTTTGTTTTGTTTTGTTTTGTTTTCCACAGTTATATATAATTTGAAGGAAGCAGCTTTAGGAGAGGTTACAGAGCACTAGCTTAATACTGTTCCACTTGGAGATCTCTAATAATTGGCTTCTTTAAAATTGAAAAAAAGTGGCATAAAAAATAATATTTAATATCTTTTCTGTTTCCTGACTAATTTCCTGTGCTTAAAGTTCTGCTGAGCCCTGCCCTTTGGATTATTAGCTGCTGCTTTTTAGGATGTTCCAAAATCCTGAATCAGGATTGATTCTTGTTTTATTCATCGTTATACTTGGTGGCAACTTACACAGCCTGAGATGAGGGTTTATTTTCCCCCCCCGAAGGCTTCAGGGATGTTTTTGTCAGGTTTTGGAAAATGTGCTCCAGGAGCAATAATAAATCGAGTGCTGCCTGAGAAAGTCAGGCTGTCAGGGAACATATTTATCTCCACATTTGGGAAGCAGAGCAAAATAAGTGCAAACCTTTTAAAAACCTGTGTGAAAACTTTCTAAGTAAGGTAAGGGAGAAAGATCAATCTGACATGGCTTTATGTCCACTTTATTTATAATTTATGGGCTACATGGATGTAAAGAATACTCTAAAATCCATGACCATTCAAAGATGAACATTGTTGGGCACCTGGGTGGCTCAGTGGGTTAAAGCCGCTGCCTTCGGCTCAGGTCATGATCTCAGGGTCCTGGGATCGAGGCCCACATCCCGCTCTCTGCTCAGCAGGGAGCCTGCTTCCTCCTCTCTCCTCTCTGCCTGCCTCTCTGCCTACTCGTGATCTCTCTCTCTGTGTCAAATGAATAAATAAAATCTTTAAAAAAAAAAAAGATGAACATTGTTTTTTCCTATAGTAATGTAGTACTGAGGAAAACTTGATAGCTAAATGGCTCTATTTCTTTCTGTTTCAAGAAGAGATGTAAGAGAAATAAATAATTGTGTGTAAAAAATATTTTCCTAGGTTTGTCTAAAGTAGAAGCCTGCCTATTTTTGTAAATAATGTGTTATTGGAACATGGCTGAAGTAATTTGTTTACATATTATTTACAGCTGCTTTTGCACTACCACTAGCAAAGTTGGTGTAGTTGCAACAGAGACCTTTTGGCTCACAAAGCCCAACATAGTTCCTCTCTGTCTCCTTTTATTACTATTATTTATTTATTTATTTATTTTTCAGAGAGAAAGAGAGGACGTCCATGAGTAAGTGTGGGGGAGAGGCAGAGGGAGAGAGAGTTTCTTAAGCAAGCTCCACATCCAGCATGGAGCCCATTCGATGCTCCATCTCACCACCTGAGATTATGACCTTACCCGAAATCAAGAGTCGGACGTTTGACTGACTGAACCACCCAGGCGCCCCATTTACTCCCTGGTTTTTGAAGAAAAAGTTTGTTGTCCCCTGGCCTAGAAAGAAATTTTGTCACAAAAGGAAGATTCTACTCTTTTTTTTCGATAATGAAATTAATAAGAAGTTTGCTTTAGTTGTGAGAGATGACAGGATTGTAATGGGAGCATCTATTTATTAACAGGTGGTCTTACTCTACAGATTTATTTGCTTATTGGGTATAATTGGATTTAGCATAGGGCTAAAAATGAAAAGACAATAAATTATATCTGCCTCATCCAACTAAAGCATTTAGTAGGGTCTTAATTGGATATCACAGAGTTAGGTGTTGTTTGCAGAGCTACTGAGTCTGCTTATGTGAGCAAAATGTCAATTAAACTTCAAGGTTTAGGTTTCCTCTTCTTGTAAGTGGTTTCCAAAAAGTAACTCTCCAGTTTGTTCAGCAGTATGAACAGTGATAGTGCTTAATGTAAGCCATATGGCTTTGAGTGTAGATTCCTGTGAAAAATTGTGCAGATCCTATCTTTATCTATTTCTTGTCACTTCTACATCCATCTCTATCTCTATACATTCACAAGTACTCTAAGTCCTTCACTCTAACGATCTTATCAATTGATTTTCCTCCATTTTTATATGCTGAAAAGTGACATTTAACTTTCCCATTCTTAAAACTTCAGCCATCACCTTCTATTGAATTCTAAGATTGCCATGGCTCATATTTCATGTAGAAACATATAACAGGAATTATATGTTATAAAAACCTTAAAACTGGGGCACCTGGGTGGCTCAGTGTGTTAAGCCTCTGCCTTTGGCTCAGGTCATGATCTCAGGGTCCTGGGATCGAGTCCCGCATCAGGCTCTCTGCTCGGCAGGGAGCCTGCTTCCTCCTCTCTCTCTGCCTGCCTCTCTGCCTACTTGAGATCTCTCTGTCAAATAAATAAATAAAATCTTTAAAAAAACCCAAAAAACAAACAACCTTAAAACAGGAAATTCAATGCTACCTGTCAGCCTATTAAACAACTCTCCCCTTTCTTTTTGCTGTTGTGAGAAAAGTTTTGGTCCTTGGGTGGAATCTAGGACCTTAGTGTATACTCTGACCATCCAATACCCCCTCTTCTCGGACTAGCTTATCAGTTATCCATTTCATTCTTGCTTTTGCTGTCCATCCATGATTCCTCTTTCTCTCTTAAACTCTCAAATATACTCATGTTCAGTTTCTGGTTTTTTAGCTCCAGAACCCACTACTCTCTATTTTCATCACTCCCATTTGAGAGCACCACAATCTTTTGCCTAGGGAACATCTGCTAAAGTTATAACTAAATTATGGATTGAATAAGTTATGGAAATAAAAGGCACAGTGTGGAGAATATAGTCAATGGTAACATAATGGTGTTGTGTGATGACGAATGGTAACTCCCCTATTGGTGAGTAGAGCATAATGTATAAACTTGTTGAATCACTATGTTTTACAACTGAAACGAATGTAACACTGTGTTAGTTATACTCAAAAAAAAAAAAATAAATAAAGACTTTAGAAATACAAAATGGACACATTTCAAAGACTATATTCAACTCATTAATTAGTGAAGGAATTAGTAAAATGTCAGAAATGGTTCAAAAGAGAAATAGAGAATGTGAAATTTATAGAACTATTTAGTTAAGAAATAAATTAATATACTAAAAGATGCAAATGTGGTTGGGACACCTGGTAGCTTAGTTGGTAAAGCACATGACTCTTTTTTTCAGGGTCATGAGTTCAAGGCCCACATTGAGAGTAGAAATTACATAAAAAAATAAAACAAAACAAAAAATAAAAGTAGTTAAAATCATACTAGGCCATAAATAATAACATCTCAGTTATGGTATACAAGTATTTCTTTTGGACAAGAAAAGTAGTATAAAATTTTCAGAGACTGATCATTGGCATTTCACTCAGTTCTAAAGTTAACCTTTATTCTTAGTTGCAACATATTCTGATCAATAGTAAATAGGAAGTTGAACAGAGGTATGTAACTCTAGAAAATTAGAAAATCTCCAGTTAGGTTATGTCTGGTATATAATACCAGACACTAAATTGAAATGATACCTAGTATCATTCAGTATACCTAGTAATCCTTTTGTCTATTCCCAAATGCTGATCCATGTTTATGACTTAATTTTTCTGCATACACTCTTAGCTCTTAATATATTATAGAATATAGTTTATAATTTTTTGTAAAATATTTAGAATATTTATTCTAGTAATTATAGAAAATAAAGAATATTCATTTGACAGTTTTATTATATAGAAATTTAAAGCAACTTTATTTAAAAAGTATCTTTTTTTTAAAAGATTTTATTTATTTATTTGACAGAGAGAGAGAGAGATCACAGGTAGGCAGAGAAGCAGGCAGAGAGAGAGGAGGAAGCAGGCTTCCCGCTGAGCAGGGAGCCTGATGCAGGGCTCTATCCCAGGACACTGAGATCATGACCTGAGCTGAAGGCAGAGGCTTTAACCCACTGAGGCACCCAGGCACCCCTAAAAAAGTATCTTAATCTAAATCAAATGTAAGCTCATGGAAATAATTCAGGGTAAGAACAATCAATTTATAGAAGTGATTTTAATGGGCAATCCTATGAAAAGATGCCCAATCTCAATTGTTGTCACTGAAATGAAATGATGACCTCATATCACCACCACCCACAGCCACATAATTCAAAGTTTGTCCATCAGATTGGCAAAATTTAAAAGTATTTAATAGTACCCAGTATTGACAAGGTGTAAGGAAATTGCTGTCTTTGCTGTGGAATATTTGGAAATCATGTTGCTGTAAGTTATTAAAATATAAATTCCCCATCATTTTTGACCTGACAACATCATTATTATTTACTTATTCAATAAAGGTACTAGAATATAAAGGTATATGGTAGAGATTTTTTACTCCAGCATTATTATTATAACGTGAAACTGGAGAAATAAGAGCAAATAACATCAGTAGGGATATGGTTGAGTCAGTTATATTTCCATATGATGTAAGGGTCTGGCTAGCATAAAGAATGAGTTGTAATTGTCTGTATGTCCATTCCATTTTTATAGAATGTGTAGTCTATGATCATATAAAAAATAAAAACTAATAGCAAGGCAGTATTCCCTATATATTAAGAGGTTGTATAAGCAGAGAGGTTATACACAAAGCTTTACCAGGGTGTAGATTAGGTTATGAGAGTGATATGAGGCTCCTAAGGTCATAGTTAATTTTGATACTTTATCATTTTGTTAAAAAGAACATTAATTTTATTATTACATGTAATTTTAAATTACTGTACCATATTATATATAACTGCCCATATGCTCAAAACCTCTCAAGGGTCTTGTTATGAAATTAGAATGCCATCCCAACCTACCTAAGTCTCCTCTGGTTCAGTTCTCCTTCCTGCTCCAACTTGATCTTATCTTGAGCAACTCTAGCACCCCTTAGCAGCATCCGGAAACAATAGCCAATTTTTAGTTTATTTTGCAAAGTTGCGATTCTTTCTTTCTGTAAAGCCCTCCCACTCCCCTGCATATCCTCTGGCTAGAACCACCTTGCCTATCTTCTGGCTGAGTCAGTTTAAATGTCACTTCCCTAAAATTGCCACTTTGATCCTTCAATAAAAATTATGTCCCCCAGTTATTAATTCATAAGGATTCTGAGGAATGTAGTTTATTTTCCTTAATAGAAGCCAAATTGATGCCTATGAACTCTCAGAATCACTAAATGAAGATTTTGAGTATGCTGTGCCATATGAGCTAGATAAATATTCAGTAAATATAATTTTTAAAAACTCGAATCCTATTATAAGAGACAACAAGGGTCATGCATACAATTGTCATTTATCACTTACATAAAAGCTTCTGTATTATTTCACTTTAAAAGAATTTCAACTTGTCACACAAAAGTCTTATGTGGTAAGATGATTTCAACATAGGGTTAATTTACTGTGGAGAAAATGAATGCTCTTCCTTGATTTTTCTTCCCAGCTCTAGGAGCTGTTTCTTTTCTTTTCTTTTTTTCTTTTTTTTTTTTTTTAAGATTTTATTTATTTATTTCACAGAGGGAGAGAGATCACGAAGAGGCAGAGAGGCAGGCAGAGAGAGAGGGGAGGAAGCAGGCTCCCTGCTGAGCAGGGAGCCCAATGCGGGCCTTGATCCTAGGACCCTGAGATCATGACCTGAGCCGAAAGCAGAGGCTTTAACCCACTGAGCCACCCAGGCGCCCTAGGAGCTGTTTCTATGAAGGTTTTTGTTTGATAAAAGAGAAGGAGTTTTACAAGTTTGTTTAGTAACATACCTATTTAGAACTGCAGGCATATTCTTTGGACTTTATAGCCCTAGGTCATTTTAGATAGGGGGGGAAAAAAGGTTTGGCCCTTTGGATAGAAACTTCTAAAGACATAAATATTTAGATAGACTGCAAGGAGGTTCTGACAAGATAAAGTATGAAATATCCAAATAACTTGGAAGAAGATTTAAGTGTTTTATTTTGAGGGAGCAAACTCCCATCTGAAGTGATAGAAACAGTCTCTTTCAAGTGATATATCTAAGCACATTCCTTAACTGAATGCAGAGTGAAAGTTTACCATATTAAATTGTTTCAAAATTAGACTTGGCTAACTAACAGAAACAAATCAGGCATCTAAACAGGATATCCTTTACCTTAGGTCATGAATATTTTGAAAATACATTCAGATAGATCATTGTTGTTTGTCATTATTTGGTAAGAGTTACATTACCTTGAGCTGTGAAATGTCTTGATACACATTACTTCTTTAGTAAAACAATATATCAGGAATCTGTATGACATTTTCTGTCTGGTAACATGAGGCCATGAATGTATCATTTATTGCTATCAAATGAAAGCTTGGATTTTTGAGCACTAGAAATACAACAATTTATAAAGCTGTAGCATTTATTTTGGTGGCGGTGTTTAAATAGATGTTGTTCACTTTTGATACAAAATTGAATGGCCTGGGGCGTATTACTATAGCCCATAAGCTAAAACCTATTCAAGATTCAGAATGAATTCAATAGGAACAAAGCAAAGTTAGTTTGCGAGATATTTTAATAGATCACATGGGATAAACAATAAATATCTATCTTTCAATTTTTTGTACCCGATAAAATGTCCTTCATAAGGACTTTTCATCAGCTTGCAAATTATGCAGTAAAATGTGTAGTCATAAAACTATTCTACTTGTGATAGTCTTTTAAAGCTTCAGTGAAGGAACATTAGTGCAATTGCAAAAGAGAAAAATGAAGCAACTGGTAAAAGTTTTACTCTACATTACCATTTATGAATGCAGGTGAAATAAAGAAAGAGGTGGAGGTGTTCATTTCTGAGTTATTATTGACATGGTCTTTTTCTTTCTGATTACCTTGACTTATAGATTACTATGCGTCAGGGTCAGACATAAAGAATTTTTGTTGACAGACTGCTTATGCGCATATTTCATGGATACCATATTATTGGCTTTTCCCCACCTTTAGTGGGTATTCCCAGAGTCATGGTAAGTTAGACAGAATGAAAAATTTATTTTTGTCCTACTGTAAGGCACAAATACGAATTCGTTTTTGAGTACATGCTCCTATAATCTAGTCACTAGAGGTGAGAAAAGTCATAAAATGGTAAACAGTGCTCAAAGCTAGGAGTTTGATTTAATTCTCCTTATATATGATTTTCCCCAGAACAAATCAGCATATTTTCAAAAGCTTCAAGGGCCTATTGTTTGTGGAACTCGGCACTGTGGAGAGTTATTTAATTATTTCTTGGGAAAAGTTGAAAATGTGAAGTCACCTCAGTAAATACACATTTATTAAGCATCTATCACAAACTTGGTTTTGTGGAGAACATTCCAAAACAAAATAAAAGTATACTAAGTTATAAACAACTGCCGTACAAAGTAGCAAAGCTGCACACAAGGGTGGTAGAAATGCAAAAATAGAGTTATAGCCCCAAACAGATTGTTTCAAAGGAATATTTCAGTAGGAATGAGACCAAGAATTTGGCTGAATTTCATCAAGAATGTTATAGAGGGGGCGCCTGGGTGGCTCAGTGGGTTAAAGCCTCTGCTTTCCGCTCAGGTCATGATCTCAGGGTCCTGGGATCGAGGCCCGCATCGGGCTCTCTGCTCAGCAGGGAGCCTGCTTCCCCCTCTCTCTCTCTCTGCCTGCCTCCTTGTGATCTCTCTCCCTCTGTGAAATAAATAAATAAAAATCTTTAAAAAAAAAAAAAAGAATGTTATAGAGGGTAAATGACACATGTGAATCCGCAGAGACTTCAGTGACAGTAAGTGGTACATAGTTATGAAACTTCCCCTAGCATCCCAGGATTGTTACATGAGAGAAAAAACTCTTGATGAACTGTGGTCATTTAAGTCCTTTAATTTTTTTTCCCCACATGTACTTGTAAAAATATTTATGTCTTTGTAATTATCTTCCCAGAACTATGCACAGTTAATAGTACGTAAAAAAGCATGGAGGTAATGTTATGCAGACATTGGCTAATCCACCCCCACCCCCAGGAAAACAGAATTTGGTTGTTGTTACTAATCTGAGTTAAATAACATAGAGTATCTAAGATACGTAGTTTGACATGTAGGTTAATTTTTTCTTTTTTTTTTTTTTATGATGCGATTCTCTTGATTACTGAACGTGCTACAACAGTGCTAGCTAGGCTCAGTGAACTTTAAAAAAAGTACAAACTATGTAGCCTAGGTGGTTGAAGACATGTGCTATGTCAATGAATGACAATACAGAGCATCATGTGATTAGAGTAAATATCAGTTGTGCAGGAAAAAAAACAAAACAAAACAAACAAACAAAAAACAAGCCCAGAAAGGCAGCTAAGTTATGTTGAGTTGCATTTGTTGCAACTTATACTAACAATAGCAATATAGAGGGGCACCTGGGTGGCTCAGTGGCTTAAAGCCTCTGCCTTTGGCTCAGGTCATGATCCCAGGATCCTGGGATCGAGTCCCGCATCGGGCTCTCTGCTCAGCGGAGAGCCTGCTTCCTCCTCTCTCTCTTCCTGCCTCTCTGCCTACTTGTGATCTCTCTCTGTCAAATAAATAAATAAAATCTTAAAAAAAAAAACCAAAACCAATAGCAATATAGAACTGATATGATAGCACTAATAATAAATAAACATGAAAATCTAAGAAACACAAGAAAAATTGGTTAGGAAATGTAACAGTTCTAGCTTTACTTCTGTTAGTAGTCAAGGCAAAGATGTATATGTGATAAGTTATAAGAGTCTTATTATTTACTCAAGTGATGCTTAATAGTGTGTTAGGAATGATAGTTTCTTTTTCCCAATACTGGTCATTTTGAGACAAGATGGTGTGCGCGTGTGCATACACACACACAAATTTAAAATATTTACTATGTATGCACATATTCACATAAATTTCTTAATGATTTTTATGGACAGTTTTTGAACAATAAGATTAACAGTGGTCTTATAGTTTTGCATGATTTATTTGTATAACCAAAAGGTAATCACAAGATATTATATCAACTTACAGTAAGAAAAAGCATTTTTTTATTTTGTGGAGGGGTGAAAATTGGTATATTTCGGATATATACTGTTAAATCATCTATGTGGCTTAATAAAAAAAGTAGGATAACTTCTAAAAAGTGAATGGTTAGTGTTTTCTTAGATTTTAGGCTACAAGAAGATACAGGAAGCAGAATTTTTCTTATGAAATAAAAGAAGTAGTATTTGGCATTCAGTGAGGATATTTAAAAAGAATAGAAGGTCCTAGATGGCAAGTAACTTCAGAGGAATGACATTTATTTTGTCTGTGGCTTGTAGAGACAGCTTCATTTCTCTATAATCTTTTTAATATGATGTTGATCGACTATTGTTAAATTATATTATTCTTTGTATGCTGTCCCTGGCTTTCAGGGAAATTCTTCTTAAGTCCATTATATCTACTTAACTTCTTAATGACACACCAAATTCCTCTCTAGAAAATAGGTATTATTTTTTAACACGGAAGAAAAATCTGTTTTTTCATCAAGCAAGATTTAAAAAAAAGAGTTTGGGAAGGGAAGATATTGCAAAGTTATTTTCCCTCCTACTTACTTTGGAGAAACAACTTGAAAATTTACATTCAGGGGACTGTGCAATCTAAGACTTGATATTGCATCTAATAATAAATCTATATGGGGGGGTTTGCTTTTGAATAATGCTTTGGAGGTCAGGGTACAATGGATTTTACTGCAATTGTTGCTTTGTTAAAAAAGCAGTATTTCAGTTGACTTTAGACATTTGTGAAAATACTCTCCCACTTTTTATCATGTATATACAATAGCATTATCAATGATCTATTAATACTTATATGATTTATTAATAATAATATATTTTTACTAGACTGTAAAATAGTATAGTTTTATTTCTTATAATCTGATGAGATTTTGTAGGTAAAAAATTGGGATTCTCATATACTAAGTCCATCTCCTACATTAGTATAAATCAATGAAAACAAAATATTTTATATTATTTACCATAATGGATTTAATTTGAAATATGGAAAATATATGCTATTTCCAGTGCTAAGCTATGTCAACTAATTTGCCTTCACAAAAAGTGCATTATAGTAAATGCATATCTACTGAAATGATCAATTAGTTCAATTGTGATAAAAAAATCCTGATTAAAGGATTTTTAAATCCTGATAAAGAAAAGTGGGTGAGACAACTAAAGACTATGTGATAGAGCAGAACAATTTTCTGAGCATTTTCAAAACATGCTTTACTTTCTTCTTCTTTTTTTTTTTTTTAGATTTATTTATTTATTTATTTATTTACTTCACAGAGGGAGAGAGATCCCAAGTAGGCTGAGAGGCAGGCAGAGAGAGGAGGAAGCAGGCTCCCCGCTGAGCAGAGAGCCTGATGCAGGGCTTGATCCCAGGACCCTGATATCATGACCTGAGCTGAAGGCAGAGGCCTTAACCCACTGAGCCACCCAGGCGCCCTCAAAACATGTTTCTTGAGGATAGGTTTGTGTGTGTTTAAGTGGTACTGCAAGATTAACTTGGTGCATGTCTTCATCTGCAACTAGAAAAATTCAACCTCTGATACATTGACTGGACTAGTAGAATTTTATTCATAGAAAGTATAACTGTTCCTAAAATGTTTAAAACTTGGGGTTGGTAGAGCACGTGACTAGGAGTCCTGAGGTCAAGCCCCACATTTGGACTAGAGCTTACTTAAAAACAACAACAATAAAAACCTTTGTCCCAAGAGGTGAGTCCTATTAAATTCATTAAAAAATGTTTAAGACTCACTACTGTATATTTCATTTCCTTCTTAGTAACTTAGCATTCTATTTTTTTTGTATTTTGATTAATACAATTATTGTTCCCTATTTTTATAATAACTATCTATGTGTTATCTTACAAATAAGTTACTAGTGGTATACATAAATAGTGCCATTACTGAATGCTCCCAATTACATTTTATTTAAAGAGACTGAATGACTTTTTTTTTTACTTGAAGTATAGTTGACACACAGCATTGCATTGGTTTCAGGTGTACAACATAGTGATTTGTCATCTCTGTGTGATATGCTGTGCTCACTATGGTGTAGCTGTATCAGCTGTCACCATACAATGCTATCATAATACCATTGACTCTATTCCCTGTGCTGTACCTTGTATCCCCATGACTTGTTCAATCTATAACTGAAAGCCTTGTCTCCTATTCTTCTTCATCCATTTCGCCCATCCCCCCCATCTCCCTCTCCTCTGGCAACCACCAGTTTCTTCTCTATATTTATGGGTCTGATTCTGCTTTTTAGTTTGTTTGTTCATTTGTTTTGTTTTTTAGATTCCGTGTGTAAGTGAAATCTTATGGTATTTATCTTTCTCTAATTCTTTTCACTTAGTGTAATCCTCTCTAGATACATCTATGTTGTTGTAGATGGCAAGATTTTATTTTTTATGGCTGAACAATGTTGCAGTGCATGTATATATATATACATATACATGCACTGTATATGCACTGTATATATACACACACACACACACACACACACACACACACCACATCTTTTTTATTCATTCATTTATGGGTAGACATTTATGTTGCTTCCATATCTTGGCTATTGTAAGTAATGCTGCAATAAACATAGGGATGCATATACCTTTTCAAATTAGTGTTTCTATTTTCTTTGTGTAAATATCCAGTAATGGTATAATGGATTACGTGGTTTTTCAATTTTTAATTTTTTTGAGCAAGGTTCACACTGTTTTCCAAAACAGTCGCACCAATTTCCCTTTCTACCAGTAGTGCACAAGGGTCCCTGTTTCCCCACATCCTCACCAACACTTGTCATTATTACCTTTTTGATTTTAGCCATTCTGACAGGAGTGAGGTGACATCTCATGGTGATTTTGATTTGCGTTTTCCTGATGATGAGTGATGTTGTGCATCTTTTCATGTGCCTGTTGGCCATTTGTATGTCTTCTTTGGAAAAATATCTCTTCAAATCCTTTGCACATTCTCAATCAGATTATTATTATTATTATTTTGGCATTGAGCTGTTTAAGTTCTTAATTTTGTATATTAACCCCTTATTGGATATGTAATTTGCAAATATATTCTCCCATTCCATATTTTTGTACAAACTGCCTATGGAATATTTTACATATAAGTTACTAATAGAATACATAAATAGTGAAATAATGTCATTACTGAATTCTCTGATTGTATTTCTTTAAAGTAACCAAATGACAATTAAACAATTTCATTCAATTCAGAGACCTTATGCAATGAATCAATAATTTTGGACTGTAATGGTAATTTCCTAGAGATAATGGAGCTCAGAATTAACTTTAAGTTGTTGTGCCTTGTCATTTAAAGCATGTGCATATACATATATGTATCAATAAAGAGTATACAATTTATTTAGTATTCTAAATCAGGAGCTGTGCTAGGCATTTGAACCATAAAATAAGGCAGATACTTTGTTGGGCAGCTTTCTGTAAATTCTGATTCTAGAGCAGATGAGAAATAGGTTTCACTACATATATCTATATATTTTTTTAAAGATTTTATTTATTTATTTGACACACAGAGAGAGATTACAAGTAGGCAGAGAGAGGCAAGCAGAGAGAGGAGGAAGCAGGCTCCCTACAGAGCAGAGAGCCTGTTGCGGGCCTCGATCCCAGGACCCTGAGATCATGACCTGAGCCGAAGGCAGAGGCTTTAACCCACTGAGCCACCCAGGCTCCCACATATATCCATATTAATCAGCTGGTAGTATTTGCCTCTAGTGCTGTGTGGAGAGGGATTCTAAGACTGCCTCTGGGCTCAATAGTAAACTATTTTAATCATTTATTTATGACTGTAGCTGTCTGAGTGCTGAGTGGTAGCAGTGAGGGCAGTGCTTAGTGGTAGCAAGTCTATATTTGTTATATATATATATATATATATATATGTTATATAACATGTTATATATGTGTGTGTGTGTGTGTGTGTGTGTGTGTGTAGTTATCCCTGTTCTGCCATGTTCTTATTCAGAATCAGCATTTCATTGGAAAAATAGATGCACTTTAAAGGCAGCATAATTATATAATGAACAATATGAACAGATTAGTATATGATAGATTCTTACATTAAACTGTAGAAATGACTTACGATGTTCAATCTTTCATCCTTTACAAACTCATATTTATTTTTAGATCTAATGAATCACCATTTTGCCCTTTGCTTCACAGAGAACTTAGGGAGGTTAATGTTCTTGAGACTTTCAGGCCTGTAGCTTGATGTAGCTTTATTTTGGGCAAAGTGCCATATTGATGATAGAAGCTTTAGCAAAAACCATTAGAGAGCGCTTACATTTCAAACTTCTAAAGGTTGTTTAATATGAAATTACGAGAACTAAATGGGTAAACGTTAAAATTCATTTTGGTAATGATCAGCTTGTGTCTGCATCATGTCCATCTTTATGTCTCTCCATAGATAGCAATTAACGTAATAAATATGTTAATATTTTTACAGAATCTAAACAGTGTTGGGTGCTTAGTAAAGGCTCACTAAATGCCTGTTAATGATCTGTAGATAAGTGATCTGTGTGTGCTAGATTTTTTGTGCAAGAATTTTTTGTTAGCATTGTGCTATGCATGTTTTGTAAGAAACAAGAAGCCTAGCCCTTCTCAGTTAATCCAAATCTAGGTAATGTTAGCATACCAAACATCTGGGCATATTAACATTACCAAAAACAGAGAACAACAAGCATGTTTTAAATAAGTGATAAGCTGTACGGTACTGACCTTAGGAGAGTAGATCAGACTAGGTTGACTTGTGGTAACTCGAGATGAGTATTCTCAAGGTCAGACTTAAGTAAGTTTTTGTCAGAATTTTTATAATGAGAGAAAATGACAAAATATTTTTTTTCAAAGATAGTAGGGAAAATATTCTGCACAGAAGGCCAAGATATTTTCTAAAGAATTAACTCATTTAATTCACATGTTCATTCAATTTCACTCATTTACTCAATGTCAAAAAGAAATTGTTTGTGCACCTGCAATGTTCATTATAGGAAGCTCCAATAGGTTAATGAGGGGAGGAAAGAGAGCATATCATTTAAGGTATCTGCAGGATACCTTGATGAAGGTGCCTAGTTAATAGATGTCTCTGTGGGCTTGGATGTCAGGTGAAAATTATGGGCTGAGATTAGTTGAGGAGGTATTTTTACCTGGTTAACGGTGGAATCCAAAGATGTGAGTGAGATCATTCAAGGAAAGATGTGTAGAGCCAAGACCAGCAAGATACAACTCTGGGTCTAGGTGTTGGATAAAGAAAGAAAATTTGATAAGGGAAATTAGAAAAGTTTGTATTTAAATAAGATTGTTTGTATTTTTTTAAGAAGTAAAGTGCTTAATGTTTCATATGAATTTATTTAAGAATGGGCATTAATAACGATACTATGATACAGCACGTCAGCTTAAACATTTTTCTAAAAATGGAAAGAATATTCCCATTTTAGAGAAATGTATACTCAATTACAAAGTTGTAATGAAATGCATTACTTAACAACAACAACCTTTTAAACTTTAAAATGTATAGGAAATTACGGAGCCAGTTAAACCGTAAGTGTTTAATCCTGTCAAAACATGATAGAGTCTCAAAGTCTCCAAGATGGTTCCCAATATGAAGTAAAAACTCAACACTAAATTTTTTTTTTTTAAGATTTTATTTATTTATTTGACACAGAGAGAGAGATCACAAGTAGGCAGAGAGGCAGGCAGAGAGACAGGGAGAGGAGGAAGCAGGCTCCCCGCTGAGCAGAGAGCCCGATGCGGGCCTCGATCCCAGGACGCTGAGATCATGACCTGAGCTGAAAGCAGAGGCTTTAACCCACTGAGCCACCCAGGCGCCCTCAACACTAAATTTTTAATTGAATTTCATTTTCGAAGAATTTGCATAGGTTGTTTTTAGTTCTTCATTACAAATTTTGATGAACTTTTTTTTTCTGTATGTAATATTATCTTTGGCAAGACGCCATTGCTCAATTTCTGTGGGCTTGGTTATTTTAGTGATTGCAATCTCAACATAGAATTTATAACATTTAGTTATGAAGAATTCTGACAATGTTTAGATTATAATATCTAGAAGGACTGCCCTTGCAGTTTGACAAAAATGTTCTATCTTTACCTCTAAGCCAAACAATGATGAGGATTTCTTTTTTCTAATTTCTTCATGGGGCTGTTTTATGTCTTCATCTTCCCTGAGAAATTTAAAATTTGCATTTATACAAGGAAGCAAGGAACTAGCAACTTAGTAACATTGATTGAATGTTTAAATATGCAACAGAGAGTGTGCTAGATTCTTAGGCCTTTACTTTAATTTCGCAATAGCCCCTAGAGGTTGGTACTCTTGCCTTACATTATATTTAAGGGGGAAAGTTCAGCCTTTTCCATTTCTACAGAGGGCAACTGGAAAGTGAAAGAAAAAAAGAGAGAGAGAGAGAGAGAGAGAGAGAGAGAGAGAGGTTGGAGGGAAGAGAAATCATTCATCCAAGGTAAAATTGTTTGGAGAGTTAAAGGAAAGAAGGTGGGAAGCCAAGAGGCAGGGGATCAGAGCTGATGTAGGAAGGACGCTAGGGCTCGGAGCCAACAGCCAAGTAAGAATTCTTGCGATGTCTTTGGTGCAAAAAGATGATTTTATTAAAGCACGGGGACAGGACCCATGGGCAGAAAGAACTGCACTGGGGTCATGAGGAGTGGCCCATTATATACTTTCATGTTGGGAGGGGGTTAGGGAGTAGCATAAATCTCTAAGGAATTTTGGAAGCAAGGTTTCCAGGACCTTGAGAGGGCTAGCTATTATTGGGAAAAGGTTATTTATTACTGTTTAATGAAACCTTAGTCATGAGACCCTTCACATGTCTATCAGTGGGCCATATGCTTGGCAGCTACCAAAGGGAGCAGGGATCATACGGATCTTTAAAGGATGTGTTGCTCTGGAAAATGTGTGCAATAGCTCCTTCTCCTGTATTTTACCACAAAACCTTGCATGTAATCCATATTATTTTCAATGAAAGAGTCACTCCAGTGCAGGGGGTCGGGGTGGGGTTGGAAGGGGAGGTTCTTAGTCAGATCAGAGCCAGAACAAGAACTCTTACATGAGGATTACATGCTGATGATGACACACAGACATAGAGGTGTTAATTTGGATTAAAAATGGAATCCAGTCTAGGTCTGACTCCAAATCTCATACTTCTGTTACTACTTCACTTCCCATACAATTTGAAATGAGCTCCAAATCCAGGGAGAATACCGCAGGGACACTGCTATAGCTTTTGGTAATGATACCTTAGGTAGGATTCTATTAACAATGTCTGACTACACAGCTGATTTGATTGTTTTGGCAGACATCTGATAGAATTAGACATCAGTCAAGAAATCAGTGCTAATTGTTCTTGCATACATATCAGAAGAAACGGTATTTCCTCTGCTCTGCTAGTAATATTTATAAAGATGGTTCTCAAAGGAGTAAACAGAAGTCTAAATTAGTTTCACATGCTATTAAATGTAAAGGCAAAAATATGATTCATTTGAGATACTTATAGGGGTTAATTACATTTGCTTTTAATAATTTATAAATATTTAGAGCTTTATTATTATTTTCCACAAATACTGTTAAGCAAATGAGCTTGAAAATTTAGCGTTCCAATTTCAGAAAACACAGTTTTTAAATTTAAAGAGTAATGTAACAAGTGCCGTCTCAGTAAAAGGAAATAAGACATTTCAAGAATTTATTATTATAAAAATGTGTAAACAAATAAAAATGTTGGCCTTCATATATTTTATGTGCTGCATTAAGAAATTAGTTCTTTAAAGCACTCAAAACACAAAATGTATGACATTTCAGAAAAACAGTTTAATTAGAAAATGGGTATTTTCTGAAACACTACTTAATATATATGAATGTATTAAGAAAAGAGGACTGCCATCTTCAGATAATTAGATGACCTATCAAATAGTCACCAGCATCATAAAAATCTACTCCACCTGAGCTTTTGCCTAACAATATCTAAAAAGTGCCGGTTCGCATTGCAGGGCTCTGTAGCAAGATTTGTCAACATTGGCACTGTTAACCTTTCTGGCCAGACGGTTCTTTGGGGCTTATCATGTGCTGGCTGTGTGGCAGAATCTCTGGTCTCTATCTACTAGATGTCAGTACTGTCTCCCACATCCACCCCACCGCTGTGATCATCAAAGCTCTCTCCCAGCAGTGCCAGATGATTCCTACAGGGCAAAATAATCTCAGGTTGAGAACCACTGCTCTATAAAAATCAACACTTAACTCCATTTGAGCTACCTTTATACGTATTTTAAGGCTTAATATTTACTTCTGTTATTCATAATTATTACAAATAATTTAGGCAGTTTATGCTTCCTTTCTAGAAGCTTTGTGTAATAGTGTAGCTCGAGAAATTGTTAGGAGTTCATTATCTCTGTCAGTCAGAAAGTTTGTTTACTATTCATGAACGAATGAATAAAAGTTGTTTTGTTTTAGGAAACTTCAGAAGACTTAAAATAATGAGAAGTTGAGACATCTAACTTGGCTGAAGACACACATTTTTGGAACTAATAACCATCCCTTTGGCAAACTCCATATAGGGACTACACTTTAAAAAGCAATGGAAAGAAATAAAACTCATTCTTGAGATTAATTAAAATCTGGGTATATTCAGTACAGTGTTCTGCGTGGTCTTGGCTGGCTGTATTTGTAGAACACCCAGCCTGTGAATGGACTTATTTTGCTGGTGACTGTCAAATTCACTGATAGCTATTCTTTTTTTTTTTTTTAAGATTTTTATTTTTATTTGACAGAGAAAGATCACAAGTAGGCAGAGAGAGAGGAGGAAGCAGGTTCCCCGCTGAGCAGGGAGCCGGATGCGTGCCTCGATCCCATGACCCTGGGATTATGACCTGAGCCGAAGGCAGAGGCTTTAACCTGCTGAGCCACCAGGCCCCACTGATAGCTATTCTTATTTTAGTTTTTAGAAATGGAGTGATTACATCCAAAGGAGAGCCCAATAAATTACCTGAAAAATTAGGTGCCATCCGTATTCCAAACTTTGTTGAAACTATTTCAAAGATATAAAAGCAGATTCGTTTTTTTTTTTTTACTTTCTTGGGCGTGTTCGTTTCTGCATGGGAATTTGGATCTTGATAACAAATTACCAAAAGATAACTCCTGAATATTGAGCAATATTAATCCAAATAAAACATTTTTTTAAGTCTGTGCCTTTCTAATTCCAGACTTTTCATTTCAGGAAATAACCTTTCTCCATCATCACTTCTCAATCCTTTCCATCTTTATCTGTATTTTTTTTTTTTTTTTTTTTTTTTTTTTTGATACAGAGAGAGAGAGATTACAAGTAGGCAGAGAGGCAAGCAGAGAGAGAGGAGGAAGCAGGCTCCCCGCGGAGCAGAGAGCCCGATGTGGGCCTCGATCCCAGGACCCTGAGACCATGACCTGAGCCGAAAGCAGGGGCTTTAACCCACTGAGCCACCCAGGCGCCCTTTATCTGTATTTTTGTATTTATCTCTGTGCTTTTGCTTATAATATATTTGTCACCAAGAAAGCCTCATTTTCTACCTTAACTCATGAAAATTATAGTTATTTTCAGTTTTAAATTTCACTTTTTTCATGAGTTCATTCGAAATTATTCAGAACCATAAAATGCCTCCTCCCAATTTTTCTTTCTCTCATTCCAGCTTAGCTCAATTCTTGACTATCTTTTCAACCCATACACTCTTTGAACAGTTACCTTCTCTGTGTATACATGATGACTCCCACGTCTTAAAATTCAACCGAAAACTCTGCCCGGGATCCCTCCCTGTGTATTCTTCCTAACTGTTTACAGTACTTTGAATATTCTACAGAGCACCTACCAGAGTTCAGTCAAGACATAGGAACCGTTTCAGGCATTTGGAACAAAGACGATGAAAGAAAGAGAAGCCAAACAAACTAGCAACAACAGGAAGTCACTAGTATCTTAGGGCTGAAGAAACTCAGTGAAGGGAAGGTTTAACAAGAATCCCCAAAGTCCTGGGAGAGCTCAGGCCATGGTGGGATGGGGAGTAAGGTGAGAAGCTGGGAGCACAGAGGACGTGGCTGTCACTACCAGAAAAATGGATCCTTCACATCCAGGCAGACCAAGAAAGAAATATCTTGGCTACTCCCCTCTTCTTCCCCTCCTTCCTTTTGTCCTGACTCGCTAAAGACATTTAGCAAGAGAGTCTGAGAAATGCAGTAAGGAAAAGAGGGACTAGATCTGAGTATAAATAAGCAAGGACGGGAACTCACAGGTATCAGAAATGCAACATAATTGCAGGAAAGTCATTTTCTTTAACCGTAACACACATCCATTGCTCTTTCAGAGTCCCATTAATGGAATTAACATTTACCTGGCTCATTTTTTCTTTTTTAAGCCTTCCTTAGTTCATCAATGGGTCATCACTTCTTCACAGTTTTAACTCGGGAGTATTTCTAGAATTTGCTATGTCTTCTTCATTCCTACTGCTGTGACTTTGTGCCTATCCTTAATGAATCTCTACTTGCACCCTTGCCAGGCCTCCCACTAGCATCTCTGCCTCCAGTCTTTTCATAAATGCCAGCGAAATTCCATCTGGAATATGAATGAAACCATTAGATTCTCATATATGTATGTATGCATACATACATATATGTATGCATGTGTGTATATGTATTTTAAATTATCCATCACCTCAAGAATAGAATCTTAAGGCCTCAGACTGGCATGATATGGCTTCAGACTCCTGTTTTTTCCCACCATCACTTAACCATCTTTTTGTCTACAGACTCTGTTCAGTCCTATTAAATGGCTCATAACACCCTTGACTGTTACACATTTCTCTGTCTTTATATATATATTATTTCCTCTGCCTGACTAATTCTTAGTGCTTGTATAGGATTCTGTTCAAATATCTCATTTTCTGTGAATCCTTTTCTCTGAAACCTTTTATCCAGACTCAGTTGTTTTCCTATCGCTGTGCCTCAGCTTAACTCTTGTTTGTATTTACCTCCATGCCTTTTAAGAATTTTACTTTGCAGAGTGTAAAGCTGTTAATTCTTTTCTGGCAGGATTTACTCTTTCATTCTTAATTCTTTGTTGAGAAAATCTTAAATGATTTAACATTCTTTTATATCCTCTTAACAGTGTCAAATCTGGGGTAGAAGGGATTTTTTTTTTTTCCCCAAAAGGGCTCCATCTTTGTTACCTTTCTGATCACTTTTAGGAATCTAGGTATGATCAGTAGATGCTAACAGCTCATGGCTTCCTGTATCAGCACTGGAGAGGTTGGTTGTGAGGATTAAAATCTACTCTTTTCCCTCAGTGACATGTAATTGCTATGCTTTTGATAAGAAGGTATGGTTAAAAAAAATGTGAAAGATCACTCAAAACCAAAGCCAGTTATAAGGAGTATTCGCTCCTGTTGGTTTACCTTCACCTCAGAACTACAAGGATATTACAGTACATAGTGAATAGTCTGTAATATTTCTACCAGTTGTTTCAATAGCCTATTGGTCTTGGCATTTCTTGGCACCATGGTTCTCTGTTCTTGGTGATGTCTTATTGTCTGTGAGTTTTTGTTGTTTTTTTTAAAGTAACTAAATGGGACTATAAATGTAGATGTGTATCGGTACCAAGAAGTTTTTTTCTAAAAACCCTAAATTCCCGATTCCTATTCTTTTTTTTTTTTTTAAGATTTTATTTATTTATTTATTTGACAGAGAGAGAGAGAGATCACAAGTAGGCAGAGAGGCAGGCAGAGGGAGAGGAGGAAGCAGGCTCCCAGCTGAGCAGGGAGCCCCATGCAGGCCTCGATCCCAGGACCCTGAGATCATGACCTGAGCCAAAGGCAGAGGCTTCAACCCACTGGGCCACCCAGGCGCCCACCTATTCAAGTCTTTTAAACTTGTTTTTTCTTGCTAAGTAGCAAAGAACTTATTTTTCACTTTCCTATATTCCTAAAAAGTACGGACACTGTTTCAATAGACTGTATTGTGTGCAGTTTTTTTGCTGAAAACTTTTTCTGTAAACACAATTGCCTTGTTCACTTTTGTTGTAAACTGACTTACCAGAAGATGCACTGTTGATATGCTTTCTTATGTGTGTTTCATAAGGTGATAAAATAAAGCTTAAAAAAAGAATATATATATATATCTCCCATATTCATCCAGACTATGTACTTCTCAAGGGCAAGTACTGTGTTTTAATTACCCTTGTGATACTAGAATATGGAAACATGCTAGGCCTGTTGCAAATGCTATACGAATGCTCCTTGATTGGAGAATGGTACATTTCTAGTGTTCTTATGGTCTGTTAAAACAATTCTATTCTGATTGTATGTGTGTACTGGTGTGCATGAGCATGTGTGTGTTCATTTTTTTTTTTTTGTAAATATTTGAGTCATTTAAGTGATTTAAGAACAAATGGGAATATCTACAGAAATCCGTCTACACAAAACTACTGTGTAAAACAGAAATAATGATAATCATGAAATAACTTCTGGAGGCAAATTATATTGTAACAAAAATTCTCAAATAATTTTAATTTTGCAAAGTCAGTGCCCCACTTTTAATTTAGTATTTAATTTTATCATATACTGCCCCAAAAGTTAAAACTATATTTTAATTCATATTATGGCATTCTTGCTTATTTATAGAACTATATGTAGTAGATGTCCATTCCTCTTGGGTTTGAAGTGATTTTTCCTTTTTTTTTTTTTTTAAGATTTTATTTATTTGAGAGAGAGAGGGAGAGTGTGAGCACAGCACTAGTGGGAGGTAGGGGTTGGGGGCAGAGGGAGAAGGGACATCCAGATTCCCCACTGAGCATGGAGCTGAGGCTGCCTCAGTCCCAGGGTCCTGAGATCATGACCTGAGCCGAAGTCAGATTAATCGATTGAGACACCCAAGAACCCCGATTTTCTAATTTCTTATATAAAGTAGTATGTTGTGAAATTGTAGTTTTATATTTAATTATAAAATATATAACTTTAATAGAAATTTTATTAGTTTTTATTACCATAATTACAAACTATGCCCGATGTCTTTTAGAGTTTAAATGAAAAAGAATATTTCTAATACATGAAACCTGTTTGGTTAATACATAGTATAACGTATTATATTAACAAAATATATTTTTAAAAAAGTAGAAAAATGGATAAAATGATTGAAGAGGCAATTCACATACACACAAAAAATTATAATTGCCTAGTAAATATAAAAGTTTCACAGCTCCATGAGAACTGAAAGAAGTGCAATTTAAAATGCTTTGCCATTTCTGGACCATCAAATAAAAGTAAATTAAAAATAATATTGTTAAAAATAATTCAAGCATTTCTTTGGGGCTCACTGCCATGGCCAGAGTACATTTTCTGACTCCGTATTCATGTTCTTATCAGTGCCTAATGTAAAATGAGTTCTATTGAAAATTATTTTATGTCATCATTTCTGAGGGGAAGTATAGGAAAAAAATCAAAAGCACATTTAATGATTTTTGTAACCTGTATAAAATACATTTAATGCAATCAACCCAAAGCGATTGAAATAAAACACAAATATACAAAAAATTATAAAGGCAAATGAGGGAGATACAACTGCATTATATGCTCATAAAAAAAAGGGGGGGAACACTTTGTAAAGAGAAGTGGTAAAGCCTTTTAGTCTTTTCCCACTGAATCTTAGACTTTAAAACATACAAACATAAAATGTTTAACATTTTGCGGGAAGATTTTTTTAGGAAAGCAACAGAATATAGTGGTTACAATTGGCTAAGAGTGGAATTTCCTCTGTAGACTCTATGAGTTTGATTTCTGACTCCATCACTTATTAACTGTGATTTTGAGGCAAATAGCTTAAACTCTACATCTCAGTTTTCTTATCTGTAATATGCAAAGATAGCTTTCACCACCACTGAATAAATATGAAGAGTTAAAAATGTACCTGGGTTATAGTGAGCATTTAATAGTTGTTACATTTTCCTATTTATTAATAAAAAGGTGCTTTTCATTTTTAAAAAAATTTTATTTATTTTATTTTAGAGAGAGAGAGAGCAAGATTGAGCTGGAGGCGGGGCTGAGGGTGAGAGAGAGAATTCCAAGCAGACTCCGGGATGAGCACAGAGCCCCACGTGGGCTTGATCTCAGGACCCTGAGATCATGACATGAGTGGAAACCAAGAGTCAGGTGTTTAACAGTGAATTATCCAGGAGCCCCTGCTTTTACTTTTTAAACCATATTACACATTTCTTGAATATGTATTATGCTAAAAGTCAAACATTTTAAAGATTTATTTATTTATTTGAGAGAGAAAGAGAGCATGAGCAAGAGGGGCAGAGGGAGAGGAAGAGATTCCCAAACCGACTCCTCTCTGACTGCGGAGCCTGACTTAGGGGCTCGATCTCAGGGCCCTGAGATCATGATCTGAACTGAAACCAAGAGTCGGAGGCTTAACTGGCTGCACCACATAGGCACCCCTGAAAGTCAAATGTTTTAATACCTATTTTTATATTATAGAACCTACTTAATCACACATTACCTTCTTGAAAGTATAACTGAGCAGAAATAATTTTGTACATTTTTTTTTTAAAATATTTTTATTTATTTATTTGATACAGAGAGAGAGATTACAAGTAGGCAGAGAGGCAGGCAGAGAGAGAGGAGGAAGCAGGCTCCCTG
>LNAC01000105.1:381827-787022 GCA_002007465.1 Ailurus styani | reverse complement strand
AAAAAAAAAAAATAAATTCCCAGAAAAATCCATGACCACAATATTTGGAGTCATATAACCTTTAAAGATGGTCACAGAATTCGTGACTTTTCTCTCTCAGGTATACACACATGTTCATGCAATTTTCCATGTAATAATAGAATGCTCAAAGAGCCCCTGATACTGCACATAAACAATTTAATAGCTGGGGGTGGGGTGGGAAAAATCAAGGAAGGAGACTTTTAAAGATTTTATTTATTTATTTGACACACACAGAGAGAGATCAGATCACAAGTAGGCAGAGAGGCAGGCAGAGAGAGAGGAGGAAGCAGGCTCCCCGCTGAGTAGAGAGCCTCATGGGGGCCTCGATCCCAGGACCCTGGGATCATGACCTGAGCCGAAGGCAGAGGCTTTAACCCACTGAGCCACCCAGGTGCCCAGGAGACTTACACAATCACCTCAATGTCAATAATATATAGCGGTACCATTTGAAACTATAAAACTGATAAATAACTAAGTGTAAAAGCATCTAATTAAAATGTTCTGTGCATTAATATTCTGTCACTGAACTGTTCATCTCTTAGCACTTGCATGCCATCCAGTTTTATAGTATGGTAAGTATGGAATATCTGTCTTTGGAAAGTGACACCAAAATGCCATTTTATTTTATTATTTTTTCATTTTTTTAAAGATTTTATTTATTTATTCGACAGAGAGAGAGAGAGAGAGATCACAAATAGGCAGAGAGGCAGACAGAGAGAGAGGGGGACGCAGGCTCCCCGCTGAGCAGAGAGCCCGATGCGAGCCTCGATCCTAGGACCCTGAGTTCATGACCTGAGCCGAAGACAGAGAGAGGCTTAACCCACTGAGCCACCCAGGCGCCCCCCAAAATACCATTTTAAAATCACTTCCTTTTTCTTCCCAACTTATCTCAGTTTTTGTCTGCCTTTCACAAAATAGTTCACTGAGAACCAGTTTATTAGGCATCATGTACAAACATGAAAAAGTAAACAGTGAGGGACAGCTATAGATACATATGATTGTCGTCAGATTTTAAATTTTGTCCAAGGAGCACTTTTGTTACCAGGGGCAATGAATTATCAAGGATGAAAGACATTTGTCTTTTGAAAGACAGTGCTTACTCCTTTATAGATTTGAAATGTAAAACATTTTTAAATAAATGCCATCTGTTATAAAATTCACTATATTTACGGAGACAGAAATGATAGATTATATTTTAAGTATATATTATGCCATCCTTTTTAGTCAAAGAAGGTGTTTAACAAAGAAAACACCTGGCACATTATGGTTAAAATATATCATTTTAAGTACGAAAATGTAGAGCTGATTTTTCCATTATATTTCTATAGCTAATGGTATTGTTTCTTGTTGCTATTTTTCTTGTGACAGAGAAAATAAGTAAGTACATGTTATCAAGTTATTTCTTATTTCTTGGTGCAATTTTCTGGTTATATGGCTGTTTATTTAAATCACCTAGAGGGTGCCTGGGTGTCTCAGTTAGTTAAGCATCTGCCTTTGACTCAGGTCATGATCCCTGGGTCCTGGGATCGAGCCCCACTTTGGGCTCCATGGGGAGTCTGCTTCTCCCTCTCCCTCTGTTCCTCTCCCCTGCCTCATGCTCTCTTTCTCTCTGTCTCTCTCTCAAATAAATAAATAAAATCTTAAAAAAAAAAAAAAAGAAAGAAATCACCTGAGTTTTTGCTACTAGGCCTTTGTTAGAAATTTGGCTACATGCTGTGTCTAATCAGTTGCCCTTGGTGTATTGTAAGTGAATTTATAAGGTAGCTGGGATCCTTGGATCTAACAGAACTGTTGTAAGAGGTGCATTTATTCATTCCCGGCATTTACATTTAGTCAGGAAAGGAGGTGAGGGGAGAAAGGGAAATATTTATTAAACAACATGATGAAGACTACATAGTTAAAGTTCCAAAGTAAATGTTGCTTTGAAAATATGGAAGTAATCTTTAGTCGTTTGGTAGGAGGAGAATGGATAGGAAATTTGTAAACTCTTAAAACAATAATGAGAAAAACAAAACTCTGAGAATGTGTCTTTCCTACCATTCTTCTGTACCGGTTACCTTGTTATCTGTTCTTACATAGTACGAAGATTCAAAGAAGTGGTGCCGTGTACTTCAGCTCTCTTGATTTACCTTTTGAAGTCAAGCTTTCCAATCTTCTTTCTGGCTTCCTTAAATAGCCTGTTTCTTATTCAGAATAAATATGTATTTAAGGAATTAATACCAATATATTAATACCAATATATTATATATGATATGAATCACAACTCAGTACCAAGATGAATAAGGGGAGTCGACTTGACTCTGCCTGGGCTTCCTCTTACCTTCTTCTTTCCTTGGTATTCAGATCCCTCATCCAAGTACAACCCCTTGTGCACAGATTATGGTTTCTGTTCCTGACATCCACCCACAACCTATACTCTCTGCCTGGCTCATTTCCTGATTGCTGATCACAGTGTTTCTGCTGCCTAGAATGCCCTCTCATGTTTTCTCTCTACCAGTGAACACATAACTCAAGGTCTAACTTAGATTTTATACCTCCTCTTTGTAGCTCTCCCTCATCTTCCCATTCAGAATCACACTTGCACTGCTGTGCCTCTGACACCCTCTGTTATTCACCAAGTTGCCTCATATAAAGATGAATGTAGTTAAGTCCATCGTTCCAAATAATCTGAGATCACTGCGCTGAGTCTCCAGGCTAATTGTGTTTATTTTCCCCCCAAACTGTGACAGTGACAAATACTTGTCACTTGATGATTGTTTGATTTGAATATCTGTGCCATATTCTACTCTGGCTAGTTATTATCAAGTGCCTTACTCAACTATTTTGTCTCTATCTCTTGGTCCATTAACTGAGCTTCCTGCTCCTATCACTGGGCTTTCTGTTATTCTAGTGGTTCTTTTTCTTCCCCTGACTCCTTGATCTGTTGCCATCTGACACCATGAGAACTTAATATCCCTCATGGTGCTCTGCCACATAATGATAATACACATCTTGCAGGCCAAGTAATTATATTTCCTGTAATGCTGCCACCTCCCTTAAATCTTATTTGTGTTTCACAGAGCAGGATCTGAATTTAATGTAGACTTTATTGTCCTCTCTTACATGCATCTTCCATTGTTTTTATGTCTTGCATATTTTCTGTTTTTATTTTTCTCGGAAGAAAATACATTCATATCCTAAAATGAATATGAGAAGAGTATAATCATGCTGAACCTTTGGCATTATATTACTGCTGGTCTTCAAAGTCCTTTTAATTGTAGTCATTTTTGAACATAGAGATCTGCTATGGGCAATCTGGCAGTGGCAATTAGACCCAAGAATATAACCATGCTGAAATACTGGTTTATTTCCAGTGAGGCAGCATCTTATTGAGACAATTGAAAACAAAAGAGAAATGGTAATGCATAGTTTCTGGATATGTTTTTAGAGTGTTGTAAGCCAGTATTGGCCAATATTCACATGCTCATTCCTCACCTTAGTCTTGAATATTTGTTTGCATCACACTGAAAAATGTTGGGCACCTCGGTGGCTCAGTCGCCTTCAGCTCAGGTCATGATCCCAGGGTCCTGCGATTGAGTCCCACATTGGGCTCCTCTTCTGCTTGCCTCTCTCTCTCTCTCTCTCTCTCTCCCTCCCTGCCTCTGTCTCTCTTGAATAAGTAAATAAAATCTTAAAAAAAAAAATGCTGTTATAGGTGACTGAGTATGAAGCGTACTAAAAGCTAAGAACTAGTATCTCTTGAGAATTAATTCTAGTTGGTCACAGGTCAAGTAAAACATTATCCACGTAGTGGAAGACTAATTTACTTTGGATGTTTATATTTTGTAGACTCTCTGTCTCTTGAGATACTTAGAATTTCAAGTAATATTTAAAAGTGTACAATAAATTATAACAGTGCATTTAAACAAGGTAAAATTTAAAATTCTGACAACAAAGATATCATCAACAACTGAAATATGCTTAAAGCAATTAATTTGTATATAAAGAACTCCTATATATATGAAAGAGAAAAGGAAAATAACCCCATAAATACTTGGAAAAAGGATATCAATGGGCAGTGTACTGAAACGGATATCTTGAATGGCCAACGTATATGTGAAAAGGTGCTCTGTTCTCCTAGCATCTAAAATACGTAAATTAAAACAAAAATAAGGTAGCATCTTCAAACCATGGTGTTAGTTTTCTAAACCTCCTTAACAAATCACCACAGATTTTGTAGCTTTAAACAACATTCATTGGGGTGCCTGGGTGGCTCAGAAGGTTAAGCATCTGCCTTCTGCTAAGGTCATGATCCCTGGGTCCTGGGATCGAGTTCCGCATCAGGCTCCCTGCTTTGTGGAGAGCCTGCTTCTCCCTTCCTCTGTGCTTGATGCTCCTCTTGCTTGTGCTCTCTTTCTCTCTGTCAAATAAATAAATAAAATCTTAAAAAAAACCAACATTCATTTATCGTATCTTATTTTTTGTTTATTAGGAATCTGGGTGTGACTTTGCTGAATTCTCTGCTCAGGGTGTCACAAAGCTGAAATCAAGATGTCTGCAGAGCTAGCTGTCTTCCTGTCTGCAGCCTTGATTAGGGAAGGATGTACCTTGGCAGAATTTATTTCCCTGAGACTGTAGAATTCATGGAAGTTTGGGTCTTCAAATCTGGGAAGGGGAAAAGGCTGGATGGGAGAGATACTTTGCTGCTTCAAGTTTCTGACATCTAGACCCACTTTTTATAAAATTGTAACTACCGTATAGTTCACATACAGTGTTGTATTAGTTTCATGTGTACAATCCAGCGATTCAGCATTACAGTACATCACCAGGTGCTCACTGCAACAGGAGCACTCCTTAATCCCCACCACCTATTTCACCCACCCCCCTACCCAGACTCACTTTTAAAGGACTTGCTCATCTGACTAGATCAGGTCTACCAGAGTGATCTTATTTTGATGGACTTAAAGTCAGCTAGTTAGGAACTTTCATTATCTGAGAAATCCCTGTATGTTTGCCATATAATGTAATCTAATCAAAGAAGTGATCATTGCCATATTCTTTTGGTTAAAACCAAGTCACAGGTCTTACCTTCAGGAGGAAAGGATTACCTATGACTGTGACTCATTGGGCTTCACCCTAAGAGTGTGTCTTCCACATTCATCTTATGGGCAAAAGCTTAAGAAATTGACTAAAATAACTACATTAGGAAGATGAATTTGGTAGCAAAGAGCAAAGATTCTCTAAAATCCAGCAATTCTATGTATAGTTATGTGTCCAACAAACATATGCAGGCATGTCAATTTCATTTTTACTTTTAATAATGAAAAATTACACATAAAACCAAAGTTCCATGAATGAAAAATTAGATGAGTAAACCTGATGTATTCATACAATGAAAACTTATACTCCATAGCAGCGACAATGACTGAATCAGAGCCACATATGCTAATATGTATACATCTGAAGAAAAATGAGTGAAAAATGGAAGTTGCAGGAAAAAAGATAGGCAGTATGATACAAAGTATATAAAGTTTCAAAAGGTAAAATAGTACTATGTAGTTCATAATATATATACACACACACACACACACACACATATACATACATATCGCACATGCAGTAAAAGAATAAAGGGAGCATAGAAATAAATAACAGTGTTAACATCTAGACTCTAAAAAGTGTGAGTATATGTATGAGTCAAAGAAATATATGCTTACCAATCAGAAAAAAGATCAATTGTAACTGTATACCTTTATACTTGCATTTCATTAAGAATATATATATTTTTTCAAAGGTTGGGATCTTTGTGTTATGTTCAACTGAGATAGTTTTCAAATTTTATTTTATTTTTTAAGGGTTTTATTTATTTCTTTGACAGAGAGAGACACAGCAAGAGAGGGAGCACAAGTAGGTGGAGTTGGGAGAGGGAGAAGCAGGCTTCCTGCTGAGCAGGGAGCCTGATGTGGGGCTTGATCCCAGGATCCTGGGATCATGACCTGAGCCGAAGGCAGACTCTTAATGACTGAGCCACTCAGGAGCCCCAGTTTTCAAATTTTAATCTGGAATTTTTCAACTCATGGAAATAAACCTTAAGAGAGTAATAAGGATGACTTTATAAATGGAAAGTTGTTTACTTATGAATTCCTATATAAAAAGTGTCTTTTTTTTTTTAATTTGACAGAGAGAGATTACAAGTAGACTGAGAGGCAGGCAGAGAGAGAGAGGAGGAAGCAGGCTCCCTGCCGAACAGGGAGCCCAACACGGGGCTCGATCCCAGGACCCTAAGATCATGAACTGAGTGAAAGCAGAGGCTTTAAACCCACTGAGCCACTCAGGCACCCCAAACATGTCTTGAATGGTACCAGATTTTATATTTTATTGAGGCATTATTTTTATCATTAAAATGGGTAGAAATATATGCTTCAGAGATTCAAGTGCATACTACAGGTTTAGGAAGATGTTAATTACTAATACATATATTTTCTTAATTAGTATATTTGTTACTGACAGGAGAGTCTGTGTTGTGTGAATGGAGGTCTTGGCTCTTAGGTTCCCCATGAAAAGATTTACGTGAGGATCACCACTGGAATAAGGACAGCCGGAAGGAAAGTAGCAAGCACAGAGCAGTTTATTAAAGTGGAACGTACAATGTCAAGGTGGGAGAGTGAGCCCCTAGGGTTGTTTTGGGATTGGATATTTGTTGGATCTTTCTGGGCTGGGAGCAGCTGTGATCTACAGTGGCGTGGATTCTAATGGAGGCTGCTTCCAATCATTTGGGGGACTGCACCCACAGGTTGGGACTGGGAATTTTGACGCAACAAGGTTTGTACCAGAACCAGCATGGAGGCCTTTCTGCTTGAAGGGGGAGGTGTTTTAACCCCAATGCAGATGTACTGGGGAGAGTCTAGGGATGTCCTTGGGCAGAGGTAGAAGAGGAGAATGTATGCTCTGCACCTGTGGCTCTTGGTCTGTTAGCCCCAAAGTCTTGGAAGCCACAAGGCCAGGATGCTGTGCCCCGAGGCTTCTAATGTGTAACCGATTTATCACTGTCCTTGCCTCCAGGTAGTGTCTCTATCATTCACCCCTCAAGGACTCGGGACTCTGCCTAAAGGACGTCCCTTCCACTGCTCAGGTCTAGCTTCGCCTACCATAGTGACTAAATACCATTACTATTACTATAAAACAATATTTTTTATGTTACCTTCTACATATTATACATTAAGCTTTATGTTTTTATTGTTTATGCCTTATTTTCAGGTTAAAAGTATATTTTAGAGCACATGAGCTGCTCTTCAAAAGAATAGAAGGGGTGTTACATAAAAAAGTCATATCTAATAAACATCAAATAGGGTATTAATACTTAGAAACAAAAATAAGGACAGCAAATTAAGTATGGAAAAAATCTGAGCTTTCCAAAAACATTGCATTCAAAAAAACTGTTCTGGTAAATATCTGAGATTTTAAAGAGCTTAATCACTTACGACCTAGGCAGGCTGAATGCTCAGTCGGTCTCTGGCAAAATGAGCCCATATGTGTTTTTGTGTGGATGTTTGCGTGTGTGTATGCTTGTGTCCATGTGTGTGTGTTTATTTGTGTTGGGAGTTGGTTATGTCTGTTGGTCAATGTAAATGCAGGTTTACATAATCAAATTTTCGATTCCTAATCCCTTTCTAATGTGTCATAGACACATATCTGTAACAAATATCTCAAGATTAAAACCGTACACCTAAGTGGAAGGGATATATATCCTGTCTCTGAAAGAACCTTGAAGAAAGAATTTGTTAGTTCAAAGTAGATCTCATAGGGTGATTTAGGCTCTCCCTGGATTTCCAAGTGCTGCTAAATTTAGGCCATTCTAACCATGAGAGGCTGAGGCGTGCTATTTCTCTGCTGATCTCCAAACAGCTGCTGCTCTCACCAGTCTTTTTTGATGTAGACCTGATTTAAAATATTACAACCTTGTTTCACACCTTGACTTCTTCTTAAAAAGAGTAATTTAATTTCAGTACCTTTTTTAGAAACCTACATTAAAACCTTCGTAATACTGTTTCATTTGTCAACATTTCTGTTTAGTTTTTTTTTTTTCTTTAAGGATGTCTTGCAGGTTCTCTTGAAAGCATTACACCCCGTTATGCTTCTACCCAGCAATTTTTCCAATGGAGAATTTGATTCAGTTTTTGATTCTCATTTGTTATTAAAACTTTTAAATGCTGTTGTTGTTTTTTTTTTAAGATTTTATTTATTTATTTGACACAGAGATCAGATCAAAAGTAGGCAGAGAGGCAGGCAGAGAGAGGAGGAAGCAGGCTCCCCGCTGAGCAGAGAGCCCAATTCAGGGCTCCATCCCAGGAGCCTGAGATCATGACCTGAGCTGAAGGCAGAGGCTTTAACCCACTGAGCCACCTAGGTACCCTGTTGTTGTTGTTGTTTTCTATAGGTCAAGTAACAAACAGTGGATTAATTTCATTAGTCGATTTAATTAGTAATTCTATAGATAATCTTCTGTAGGATAAGAATAAAAGCTTAATTTGTAAAAAAAAAAAAAGAAATTTATTTTCAGTTCAGTCATCCATTATAATAAACATGGTTCCTTAAACAACCGATTTAGTCCTCCTAAGATCATTTGTGTTATCATTTCTTCCAAAATGTGAATAGAATATAAAGAAGTTAAATAATGTTCAAAGTCTTAGTGTGTATATCGTTCTAAAGTTACTGTAATAAAAGTGCATGCTCTTAACTAGTTTATGGTGAATTAATATATGTTTAACTATGCTTGGATGTTATAGGTAATAAAGAACTATTACAGGATGTCAAATGCAGGGGTCACTTATGTGGGTGGACTTTTTTTTTTTTTTTTAGATTTTATTTATTTATTCGACAGAGAGAGAGATCACAAGTAGGCAGAGAGGCAGGCAGAGAGAGAGGAAGAAGCAGGCTCCCTGCTGAACAGAGAGCCCGATGCGGGCCTCGATCCCAAGACCCTGAGATCATGACCTGAGCCGAAGGCAGAGGCTTTAACTCACTGAGCCATCCAGGCATCCCTGCAGTCCCTGCAGATGGACTTTTAAAGAATACTTTGATTCGCAGTGCTGATAATGGAATAAAGAGGGCATTCTGTTAATGAGTGAGGGGAGATATGATAAAGGTATTCAGTTATACAATGACCAGAGGGATGGACACAGTGTATATTTGCCTGTAGAGTGTCATGTGAAATTTCAAATAATCACCATTTTTACATAAATTTTAGAGAATTATGGGTTATATTCCAAAAGTTTCTCAAGCTCACTTTTAAAAGTTTCTACAACTTATGGTTAAAATATCACTAACCTTGAATCCTTGATAATTTCTTTTTTTTTTTTAAGAGGAAGGGAAGGGCAGAGAGAGAATCTTAAGCAGGCTCCATGCCCAGCACAGAACCCAGTGCAGGGCTCAGACTCATAACCCTGAGATCATGACCTGAGCTGAAATCAAAAGTCAGACAGTTACCTGACTGAGCCACCCAGGTACCCCAGAACTCTTGATAATTTTAAAACAGAAAAGTTTAATATTTTCTCATGCAGGGAACAGCATCATTTTCTATTTCAATGCTTGCAACAAAAAATGAAATCAAATGAGAAAATGACATTGTGTTTTCCTGTGGTGTCTCATGAACCATGATGTACATGGTAAGTTTAAGATAGTGGTTTTTTTTTTTTTTTAGAGATTTTATTTATTTATTTGACACAGAGAGAGAGATCACAAGTAGGCAGAGAGGCAGGCAGAGAGACAGGGAGAGGAGGAAGCAGGCTCCCCGCTGAACAGAGAGCCCGATGCGGGCCTAGATCCCAGGACCCTGGGATCATGACCTGAGCCGAAACCAGAGGCTTTAACCCACTGAGCCACCCAGGCGCCTGATAGTGGGATTATTTTAAAGAAGGAAGCAAAACTATATAGCCAAAATACATATTTTTGTATTGCTGTCATCTTTCTCTGTGTCTGTAAATTGAATACAGCTCTCTGGTTTTATACTGTGGATTTACTGAAAGCATTACTTGTTTCTCAGAGTAGACATCAAATTTCATTTTGTAAAAAAGGTCCCCAGCGTACTGCAGTAATGATTTTCCTTAGGCAGTTGTGTACTATAACTTGAAGTTGAATAACACCGTTAAGAGTTGAGTATTTTCTAGGGATTAAAGGTTTGCAAGATACTAGTTCTTTTTTTTTTTAATTTTATTTATTTATTTGACAAAGAGAGAGAGAGATCACAAGTAGGCAGAGAGGCAGGCAGAGAGAGAGGAGGAAGCTGGCTCCCTGCTGAGCAGAGAGCCCAATGCGAGCCTCGATCCCAGGACCCTGAGATCATGACCTGAGCCGGAGGCAGAGGCTTTAACCCACTGAGCCATCCGGGCGCCCCAAGATACTAGTTCTTTACCAGCAATCATCAAAGTCCAGTAAGTGCCTGAGATTGAATTTATTATTTTTTTTAAAAAATTGTAAACACATGCATTGTTTGTACAAGGTCTGAATGTATTTTATCAGAGACTCTTTGACAAAGAGCTGGAGAATTATTTTAGTGCATTTCTGCTTTTTCAAGTTGCATGAGAAACACTAATGATAAATTTATCAACTTGTAAATGTTAGCATCCCAGGAAATTACATTTCTATTGAAAAAGTCCCGGGCATTTCTATTGAAAAGTCCTGGGTGGCTCAGTGGGTTAAAGCCTCTGCCTTCGGCTCAGGTCATGATCTCAGGCTCCTGGGATGGAGGCCCCCATGGGGCTCTCTGCTCAGCGGGGAGCCTGCTTCCTCCTCTCTCTCTGCCTGCCTTTCTGCCTACTTGTGATCTCTCTCTCTCTCTCTGTCAAATAAATAAATAAATGAATACTTAAAAAAAAAAAAGTCCCAAGTCAAATAGACTGAAAAAACAAACAAAAACACTCGATGGCATTTTTCTTTAATCAGTATTCCATATCTAGGGGTTATCTTTTATCCTTTCACATTTTCTCTTCTTCATGTGGGTTTATATTTGTATTTGGAAAATGTTTGTAAAAGACACAAAAAGCCTTGTCCCCTTATAAAACGTGACAAAACAATGGCCCACAAAAATGGATTTTTTTCTTTCTGACAGTGAAATCTCTACCTTTTTCTAAAGTATTCCACTGGGTTCTTATTTTTTATTCCATGAGTCTCAATCTATCAGCAATCCATCACTGTAAAGTCCAAAGTTAGAAGAAAACCTATGTTAAATATTTATACTCATCTCCCAAAGACTTTATTCCTCACTTCAGAGGGAGATGGACAATTCATAGCAACGTGAACCAGACCATGTACTGTAAGAAGGGTAAACTAAGACACACACACAATTCATTCAGCATATGCAAAAATGTAATAGTAATAACAGTAAAATAATATTTTTGGTGCTTTTTATTTGTGTCAAATATTGTCCTGAGTTACTTGTTCTTTTTGCTCTTGCATAACAAACCAGAAAATACTCAGTGCTGTAACACAACCATTTTATTGGGCTCATGGAGTCAGGGATCAGCCTTTAGAATGGGCATAATGGGTTGGGTTGTCTTTGTCTCTATTTGATGCCTCATCTGGAAAGACTTCTAGCTTAGAGAAGGGGCTACTTGACAGCTTGGGCTGGAATCTGAAGGCATCTTCACTCACACATTTGGGAGTTGATGCTTGTTATTGACTGACACTTCAGCTGGGCTTTTGGCTGGTGCACATATGCATGGAGTCTCCAAGTGGTCTCTTCACATGGGCCTGTTTGGACTTTCTTAGAATATGTTGGTTTTCTTCTAAGAGCAAGAGTCTTAAGAAAGCAAGCAAAACTGAAGTGTGTGATATTTTTATGATCGAGCTATAGAAGTCATACAGCATCACTTCTGCTGTAATCTCCTGGTGAAAAGGCAGCCACAAAGGTACTCACAAGTATAAGAGGAAGAAAAATAGACAGCACTCATTGAAGTGAAGCAGGAGAGTGAGATTCTTGTCTCACAGAGTTGAAGAATGAATCTTGTTGACAAAGGAGAGTAAGTAAAGCAATAGAGTTTTATTAAGCAAGGATACAGAAAAAGCTCTCAGGAGTGAGAGGGGTCCCTCCGGGGTAGCCAGTGTAGGTCTTTACTGATAGTCTTTTATTTAGGCCTGACCCAGAGGGGAGCTTGTTGCCTAATCATTCTTGTGATGTCTTGGTTTTAGTAAGGACTGGTGATAATGTCTTTAATGGCTTACTTCTTCTTTGGGGTCTGGTCATTCTTTGTGTTCACAATGTGACTGCCATAAAAAAACACCCATCTCTGACACCCAGGGCAGGGTGGTCTGGTTTGTTCCCTTATTTCTGGTTTCCTTATGCGTGCCTCAGCATTTCTAGGATTTCCCTGAGCCTGATCCTGTAGCCCCCTACCTATTTCTCCCTACTAGCCCCACCTGTCTCTTATTCAATGAGACCCTTCAGATGTTTATCAATGGGTTGTATACTTGGGGATAATTGCCAACTTGTATCCTGGAGTGGTGGTGGGAAGAGATAAAGGAAGTTTCCAAAGGAGTTTTTTTTTTATGTTAAAGTAGATTTACAGGATCCTAGAGGTTGGGTTAAGATTGCCTTTTGCCCTTATCGAAGTGTCAACACCCAGGCAGTTGTATCCCTAGAGGAAGGTCACTCTGCCCGCCTCAAGGACCTGTCAGTGGGCTGCAAGTAGTAAGGAAATTTAATAATTTTTCTTCTGCCTTTATTTCCCACATCAGAAGGGGTACAACAGGGTTCTACAATGGCTTGTGAGATAAAGCAATATTATTGTTTTGGAAAGTATAATCTTACTTGTTTTTGGAAAGTAGAATCTTAGCTGAGCACTTTACACTTAGCGTTTCATACTGAGAAAGGCTCTACCTATGTACATTTTTACCTAACCCTACAGTCTCTGTTCTAAAGGATATTCTCCTTAAAACCAGGTCTAAAAGGACAGAGAATTGAAAATTCACTTCAAGTAATTTTCTTAAAAGAAAATAATAAAGTGATAATCCAACTTTGATATCATGACTGCAAAATATAGACAATACAAACTTGATATATTTCTTTTGCATCACCAAAGACTTCCTTTGAATTTTTTAGATTTTTATGTGTCAACAGGGTCCAAAAATAACACAATTAAGAATCTTATATTAAACCACCCACATAGTCTTCTGAAAGGTTTGTAGACTTCCCACATAGCTCCCCTATATGCATACTGCATGTATGTTCCCATTCTATACTGCAAATTTACTTTAAATCCTTACTTACAAAAGCAAGGAGAGAATAACTTATTGAGAAGCTTTATTTCTTAAATATTATGCACATGTTATTTCATTAACAGCTAATACCTCTGGCAGGTGGGTGGTATTATCGACTTTTCATGAGAAAGGAACTGAAACTCAGGTTAAATGATTCACTTTACATAGGGAAGACAGCTCAGAATTTGAATGAGAATACAGATCTATCTGATTCAAAAGTGGTAGGTTAAGAATATGACTAATTGTCCTTTAGATGCTTTAGTCTATAAATTAATAATTTAAAAACAGGTTGTTTCAGTTCAAATTTATGAATAGCAATATCCCACTGGCTTTTAACTCTGTCTTCTGTTCTTACTACATGCTTTTACTGAGCTAACTTTACCACATTTGTATTTATTTATTCTTATTTTTTGGTAAGACTCTATTTTTAAGTAATCTTTATGCCTAATGTGGGGCTCAAACTTACAACCCTGACATCAAGAGTCGCATGCTCTACCAACTGAGCCAGCCAGGTGCCCTACATTTGTATTATTTTTTTCTTATCTTCCTACTCTTATTTCTCCCTCCCCCCATCATTGCCTAACTAAACCATCTGCTAATAACTAAGATTTATGTATCATTGAGAAAACAGAAGTTATGAGCCAGAAATCTTCCATTTTCTAAGCACCAAATCCACAAAATTACTTGCATCTGTTCTCATTGTTAAGATTAATTTTGGCCCTCACATATTTTCTGGAACTTACCTCTCTTGTTAACAAGGGCTTTTAAAGGCCTTTTAAGGACTTTGAAATACTGATCACTTCGTCTCTCCTAAACTCCAACCATTCTCACTATAAACCTTTCTCTTCAATTTTAAAATTTGTTCCAGTGATACCTACAAACAAACAAACAAAAAAAGCAAGCGAAATTCCTTGATTCCACATTCTTCTTGGATAGCTACTTTTAGCTTTCCACTCCTCCTCACAATCACACTTCTCTGAGTTGATGGTATTCACAGCCCTCCCAAATTCAGTTCTGCTCTGCAACCCGTTCCAATTTGACTTGCCTAGCCTCAGGGAAATTGTTTTGCTAAGGTCCCCAGTGACCCTCATGTTGCCATGGGATGTTTCAATCCTCATCTCATTTAACTGCCCAGAAACATTTGGTAAGTGCCCTCTACCCTTTCTTTGAAGGATTCCTTTATTATTCTTTTGTTGTCTTTCTGACATCATATTCTATTTTGGAGGTCTTTTTCTACTTCTATTCTCTCTATATGGGAACTCTTTGGAGCTTTGTCCTGGGCCCTCTCTCTCACCCCATACACCTTCCCCACATGTACTTACTATTTCATATTTGCCCCTTCAAATTCCCCCTTTATGCTCTTCCATTTTGTTTGGTGCCTCCTGAGGCTGTTTCATACAGATGACATCAGTGGTTGTCTTTGCCCTCTGGCTTATGATTGGGTTTGGTTACTGTGAAGCACTGGAAGAGATCAGAAAGTTGGAAGAGTACAGGGTTAGGAAAGTCATTTTCCTCCTATCTCCTCCCCAGCTAAGTCCTTTGAGAATGGGTGAATCCTGTTACCAAAGACCATGGCTCCTCTCAGGTGACCCTGCATATATAGCTACTCTGAGGTTTTTTTTTTAGCTGCAATGGCCCTAGTGCCTTCAGGCTTAGGATCAATAAGTTCCCAACTTTTGCTAGTCCAATATACTGGACCAGCCTTTAATAACGCCCTAATCCCTGTCCATGCTTTCTCAATAATCCTTTTATTAAATTCCTACTTACACATTTTAAATGTACTATCTACTATCTGTTCCCTGCTAGGAATCCTGACACATGGGATCCTTCACAAGGAAACAAACACGAAAATGGAGTTAGAGATACAAAGGCTACCAGGAAATTATTCCCGCGAAAGATAAAGGGAGAAAAAGCAGGATTGGGCAGAGACAGCCTTCAAACTGATGCAGATTTGATACCTGAGAAAAGAAAGGAGGTGTGGGGGGGATGCTGAGTTTATTGTGAATAGCTTCACATCACAATGCAGATCTAACAAAATCTCAGCCAGTCCAGTGGGTCGTTCTGAAGCAATATGGATCATTACAGGAGTCCTCCATTGGACAAAACTGGCATGGTCCTGGTACATCCATCATCTTTAGTCTTTGACCTCTTCCAGTGAAGAGCATGACTGTGGTTCAAAAGCTGACTGTGTTCTGAAAGCTGTAAGAGTAGAGGCTGTCAGGTATTACATACAGTCTTTGCAGCTGAATACACGTTCTTTCTAAAATCAGAGCTTAGAGGCATAGCTTTATGGCTGCTACATCAGGCAAACATATGCATGCTCGTATCTTCAAAAATACTGTCTGTTCCAGACAACTCTCAACATCTGACCTCTCTCTCTCTTCTATTAGCCCTGGGCTTACCTCACTGTCTACTAGTCCTGTTAATTTAGATAACCCTTCTCAAATTTAACACGTCCTCAAACAAATACTGATTTGCCTCTTTCCCTCACATCTGATACTATCCCAGTAAATAGTAGCTCTTTAAACTATACCTTTTCTGTATGCTGTACCCAAGCCAAAACTATAGGAGTCATTCTTTGCTCCCCTCATCCTACACACAATATATCCCATTCATTATAAAATCTTGCTTCTAAAATATGTCTTGAGTTTGGCCTTTTACTTAATCTTTACTGCCATTTCCATAATGGAAGCCACTGCCAGCTATATCTAGTACTGAAACAGCCTCTTAATTGGCCTTTCCATTTCCATTCTTGTCACCTTCCCATCCATTGATTAGAATGGACTTCTTAAAATATAAGTGGATCATGTTTATCTCCTGCTCTAATATGCAATGGCTTCATAATCCAGTTATGATCAATCTTCAATATGACCTCTAAGAATCTGCATGATGTAGTTCTTATCCGTTTTCCAGTCCAACCTTATGTGCGTGCCTTTCCCTCTTGCTCACCTGGCTCCAGTCACATCTGCTTTCTTAGATCTAATTTTTTTTTTAATTCTCACTTCTAGGTTGCTGCTCATATTTTTCTTTTCACTCAAGTTTTTAACTGTTACTCAACTTTTTATCATTCAGTTTAAATAAAACTTTGTTTATGAGTTGCTCTTTGAATCTCTAAATTAGGACACTATTGTACTCTCTCACAGAATTCCATTACATTACAAAAATGTAATCTATTATAGTTCAGAATGATTTCTTTGTGTACTTGCTTTGTTTAATGTAGATCGTTCCTGCAAACAAGATCCAAGAACTCAGATATTATATCTGTTTTGCTTTTAACTATGTCCTCAGCACCTGCATAGTGCTTAGCATGTTGTTCTTTTCATGAATAAATGAACAAATAATTACAAATTACAAGATAGCATTAATATTACATTTAGTTTCATCCTACTTTTCTTCCAGAAATTCTGATTGATATTCTGGCTCCCATTCTTTTTTCTATGATCTCTCCAGTGGTTACTTAATAATTTAGGGTTTATGACCCTTAAGACCCAGTAAATATTTTCACTCATCATAATACCTTAAATTTGTATACATATACTTTTCAGTATGCCTTAATGAGTATTAACTTATTCAATGATTGGAGTCATGACGTGCTGACTTTTAATAATTATTTAGAAATCTATGCTTAATGTGTAATGTGATTAACAAATGATGAATCCAGTCTATCAGATTCATTCATCTAGATATTGCCTGTAACTTCTTCATACGAGATTGATTTCTTTCCCTAATTGTGGAGAATGTGTTTTAGTCCAGGTATAGTAAGCCAAAGAGCCTTCTCCAATTCCTCCAACATAGTTATTTCCTGCCAACGACTAAGCAAAATGGCATAGCCATTGACTAGATGAAAATGCCAGCATTAGATTGCTTTCCAACCACAAGTAAAATGGATCCTTCCTGGCTTTCATTTTATGCATCTGAAGAAACCCCTTGTTTGGGAACAGGAAATCTTTGAATGTATCATAGGGAATCTCTATTGTCATTCTATTTCCACATGTTTATAAAGAGGCAGAAACAATAAGAGTGTTGCCATCATTCCCATCTCTTTCTGAGTCATGAAGACTACCTGTGCCTCTTGATTTAATATTATACATGCAACTTTTCTCTTTATGTAGAGTTGTGATATGTTCAACTAGTTTAAAATATTTGATTAGGAAAACTCCATTTGCACCCCACCTTTATTTGATCTCACTTGACTACATGTCACATCACATCATTAGAGTTGGCACTAACAGGATTGTAAAACCAAAGGCTTCCACTAGAAGGATTGTAAGGAAGGTTTATTCCAAGTGTATTAGTGTTGGAATAAACCAAATCCAAGAACCGAAGAGAATTTACTTGGAGTCTTTCAGGGCTGCCATTACCCTTTAAATACCTCTAATAAAAATGCAAATTGTATTAGATTAATTTAGAGAAGCTGTTCTTGATACAAAAAGCTATGCCTTGTGTTGACAAGATCATACTAAATAAAAGAATGCTACGTAATGTTCTTGTCAGATACAGAAAAATAATTTTAAGATAGTCCTGATGCTCATGTGTTATAATTGGCTAACATATCAATGAAAGCATCACTTGGAAATGTTGCTCATTTATGTGGAGTTAGTTGGGATGCCTGGGTGGTTCAATCAGTTAACCGTCTGCCTTTGGCCCAGGTCGCGATCCCAGGGTTCTGGGATTGAGCCCCATGTGGTGCTCCTTGCTCAGCAAGGAACCTGCTTCTCCCTCTGCCTGCCGGTCCCCCTGCTTGTGCTCTCTCTCTCTAGCAAATAAATAAATTAAATAATTTAAAAAATATATGGAGTTAGGTATATTTAACAACAACAAAAAAAAACAAAAAGAAAAGACTCAAAAACTATGTAAAATAAAGTCTTTTANCTAGCAAATAAATAAATTAAATAATTTAAAAAATATATGGAGTTAGGTATATTTAACAACAAAAAAAAAAACAAAAAGAAAAGACTCAAAAACTATGTAAAATAAAGTCTTTTTAAAAAATATTTATTTGAGAGAGAGAGAAAAAGAGAGAAGAAGCAGGGGCAAGGGCAGAGGGAGAGAGAGAATCTCAGACAGACATCCTGTAGAGCGCAGAGATTGACAAAAGGGCTTAATCTCACAACCCTGATGATGATGACCCAAGCTGAAACCAAGAGTCGATGCCCCTTAAATGTATTTTTTTTTTTTTAAAGATTCTATTCATTTATTTCACAGAGGGAGAGAGATCACAAGGAGGCAGAGAGGCAAGCAGAGAGAGAGAGGGGGAAGCAGGCTCCCCGCCGAGCAGGGAGCCCGATGCGGGCCTCGATCCCAGGACCCTGAGATCATGACCCGAGCCGAAAGCAGAGGCATTAACCCACTGAGCCACCCAGGCGCCCAATGTATTTTTTTTTTTTAACTGTAAAAGTTTTGTACCTCTAACTACAACTTCTTTTGTTTATGTCTGTTGAGTTGAACAAAATCGCTGGCCCCTAGGAAGATTGAAACTTGTAATGACTGCTGTTCCTAACTCCTTTCTGCACCATTTTCTCTTTCTCAAGTTGACGGCCTCTTTCTATATCTACTATCCACGTTTTCCTTTCTTTTCTTTCCCTTTCCTCTTTCTTTTTTCTTTCCTTCCTTCCTTCCTTCCTTCCTTCCTTCCTTCCTTCCTCCCTTCCTTCCTTCCTTCCTTTCATGATTTTATTTATTTGAGAGAGAGAGAGAGAGAGAGAGAGAGAGAGAGACAGACAGACAGAGAGAGTGGAGGAGAGGAACAGAGAGAGAGGGAGAAGCAGACTCCCTAATGAGCAGGGAACCTGTTGAGGGGCTCAGTCCCAGGACCCCAAGATTATGACCTGAGCTGAAGGCAGGTACTTAAATGACTGAGCCACCCAGATTTTTCTTTACAAAAAAACCCCACAAAAAACATGTAAGTGAATTCATACTAGAATTATTTATTTACAAGCTACTCTTTGAAAATAACAATGAAAAAACAGATAATAACCCCTGTCCTCATGGGAGAGGAGAGGGTATGGTGACATAGAATCTAATACACAGGTTGGGGAGAAAGAATGTCCTGTCCCCTTCAAGGTCCTTTTAGCTGGACTAAGAATCCAATTGACATGAGACAGGTTAACAAGAGAAAATCAAATTTAATAGTGTATGTACAAGGAAACTACACAGATAGGGAAATTCCAAAGATAGGCAAAATGAGCTGTATATATCATAATGAACTAAGGAGAAGGGCATAGGGCTTTGGGATTTAAGTGGAAAGGTATGCAGTTCAGAGAGTGATAAGAATAAGAACAGATATTTGGTAATCAGATGTTTGCCTAGCCATAAAGTTGGGTCACTCAGACAAAATTTATCTCTGCTAAAAACCCTTATTCTGGGAAAGAATCTCACTCCAGATTCTTCTTTGTAGTTATCTGAGGGGCGAAAATTTCTCTTGATCCCCTAGAGAATCTATTGACTTCATCTCAGAATAATCTTTATCCAAAGTGACCCATCTTGAGGTGGCCTGCCCTAGGTCCCTACACATACATCTGGATGAAAATCAAGAAAAAATGCAATAAGTATTTTTACTTGCTTTGTCCTTTCTGTGGAATCCTATCAGGGCTCAAAACCATTCATGCTACCCCTAATTTGTAGTATGAGGAAACAGATATTAAATAATATAAGTAAGTTAAATACTTGATAAGATATTATATTCAAAACAAATAAAACCTGATGGAGGGATGGTGTGTATGAATGTGCAATTTTAAACTGAATGACCAAGTGCTACTTTACTGTGAAGATAGGATTCATATAGAGGTCTGAAAGATGTCAGTTAACCAGTCATTTTAAATTTGAATTACTTAAATAATTCAGGAATTTTAATAAATTTCAGAGTAAGTAGCACGGTGGAAAGCTGTGATTAATTAAATTATTACTCTCATATATTAATTAACGTTTTATTTGATGATTTGTAAGACAGGACTCTGGCATCACCTTAGTTCATGACTATCCATGGACTCAAGAAATAGGGCACATTAGGGAAAGGAGGGAGCTGGGGGGGGGCGCAGTTAAGAAGCTACTGCAACAGTACAAGTGAGAGAAAGAAACAAAATGAAGACACTGGCATTTTTCTATATTGACATTTTCCCAAAATGATCAGGTTTCTCGTCTTTTTTTGTTGTTCATCCATTGTTTATGACTGCCTTCAGAATAATTCCCCAAACTTTATTTAGTATTGAAATCCCTTCAAAAAATGGCCTCTTGTTGGTTCCAATAAAATTTTATTCACAAAAATAGGTGGTGGGCCATATTTTTTTGCAATTAGCTATTTGCCTACCTGGTCTACTTTATGGGATTCAGCTATTCTTAGCACATGCCTTCCATTCTACAGGTTATCTCAAAAGTATAGAAAACTGCTGCATTTGTAGCCAAAACGTTAACATTCCATGTAGGAAGTTACAGGAAGAGGAAAAAAAAAAAAGGTTAAAAGAGCACTTGCAAAATAGAACCTTTCTATATATCTTACTCAACATCTATTTACATCTCACTGATCACGCCATTATTCAAATAGCCTGAGTAATGTAGTTCTTTTTTTTATGATTTTTTTATTTGACAGAGTGAGAGAGAGAGAGTGAGAGCGCATGCACAAGCAAGGGGACAAGGAGATGGAGAAGCAGGTTCCCCGCTGAGTAGGGAGCCCTATGTGGGGCTTTATCCCAAGACCCTGGGGTCATGACCTGAGCCAAAGGCAGATGCTTTACCAACTGAGCTACCCAGGTGCCCAGGAATGTAGTTCTTTAGATGGATATATTTTCATTCAATAAGATTAGAGTTCTGTTACCAAGGAAGCAAGGGAGAGTGGATAGTGTTTGGGTTTTACCATATTCTAATCGTCTAGTGTCAGTTTATTTTTTGAAATCAGAGATTATTGGCTTCTCACAAAGTTATTTTGTGAAGGTTGAATAATCTAACACACAAATACTGTGAGAAGAATACCATGCGCACTGTAAGCTCTCAGTAAAGCTGACAAGTTATAGTAATTAACATTATTTTCATTTTTGGGTATCTTTAGATCTTTGTTGTATTTCTAGTGCCTGGAATGCTTTCCGGCACACAGAGGGGTTAAATAAACATATTTTGAATGAATAAATGAACTTCCATTATGATCAGTTAAGATTTGGGGGTTGTAGGCAACAGAAATTGCTTCTGGCCCACTTAACTCTTAATTGAAAGAATGTCATTTGCTTCTAGAAGTGACAAGATAGCTGGATAGTCGGGCTCAGATATCGACAGGCATCCAATTATTGCTGTAATCATTTAGGTACAACTATTTTCATCCCATCCTTGAATAACTCTATCCAACATTTAAAGCCCCATGAGACACTCTTCATGTGCCAAATGTTACTGAATCATCTGTCTCTCTTTGGATAGGAAAGAATAGTACACCTTTTATAGTCTCATCAGAACTGCATGTAATCGGGGGAAGCAAAGAATTAGGATGAACTCAATGAGAAGGATGAAACCAGCTGGAAGACACTGGGTGGAAAACAGAAATGTCCATCACATGTTCCCATTCCCTTTGGTTTGCATTATTTCCACAAAGTCATGGTTGTGATTTAAGAGCATTCCCTGGGAGGAAAAAGAGACCTAGAAATTTGGCCTCTGTTAACACATCAGTATCTTCATTTTTTCCAATTAAATAGCAAACTGTCATCTTGTAAAACTGAGTGCAGGGACTCTGAACAGATGAGAGCAATAAGAGTCTTTTTTAAAGACAAAGATGACAGGATGTGACAGTGAGGTCCTGGGGTTGATATGAAGACCAAAAAACAGATGCTGAAGAAAGGTTATGCACTAATGCCAAATATAGGTACTTGGCTTGCGATAATGACATCTGCATAAATAAGCTTTCCAGTCATAAAATTTCATAAACTTAAGTCATTGTTGCTAAATATTTCATTTTCTATAATGATCACAATGCCAGTCTGGTTTTGAGCAATTGATTACTGTCTCTAATAAAAAGTTGAGACCAGATGGTTTTTCATTTTGTTTGCCTTTATAGATGTAGCAGTGAACGTAGGTCCATGACAACCCAGGGATTTATTTTTAAGCATGATTCATAGTAGTTTTTCTACTATCATTATGCAAGTCTGTCAGACATTTGGAATTGCTTTAATTTGGTAAATTTTATTGGGATCTTTACAAATTGTAAAAATAAAATTATTCTATTCATTTTATTGCTAGAAAAAATTCCTCAATTTATATGACTCCCAGAATTGATTTGCCTGATTTCAAATATATGTGCTACTACTGAAGGCCATTCCAAACTGTTGTTGGAAATCTGGTACTCTAGCTGATTGCATGTGCAGTGAGCTATGGAGTTTACTTAGCCTCCTTTAATGATTTGGTCTAGGTTTTTACATAGTAATTGTTTAGATATTACAGGACTGATAAATTCAGATTGATAAAAATGACACCTTTGTTTGCTCTTGAAATGTGGAATTTATAAAATTGAATGGCATAGAAAAATCTGCTTTTATGAAATAGACCATAAAATTTTCTTCTTTTTGTATTTTAATCATTTATTCTTGTGATCTGACATTAGGAGATATATATAAAAATGCCATTAAAGAGTGCATAACAATTAGAAATTGAGTATTATACAAAGTAAAATAACTATGCAATACATTATTTGGAAATTAAAAATTCTTTTTATTTATTTATTTAATTCAATCAATTAATATATAGTGTATTATTAGTTTCCGAGGTAGAGGTCAGTGATTCATCAGTCTTGTGTAATACCCAGTGCTCATTACATCACATGCCCTCTTTAATGTCCGTCATCTAGTTAGCCCATCTCCCCAGACCCCCTCCCTTCCAGCAACCCTGTTTGTTTCCTATGCTTAAGAGTCTCTTATGGTTTGTTGCCCTCTCTGATTTTGTCTTCTTTTATTTTTCCCTCCCTTCCCCTATGATCCTCTGTTTTGTTTCTTAAATTTCGCATATGAGTGAGATCATATGATAATTGTCTTTCTCTGATTGACTTATTTCACTTAGCATAATACCTTCCTCTAGTTCTATCCACATCGTTGCAAATGGCGAGATTTCATTTCTTTGATGGCTGAGTATATTCCATGTATATATACATAACATCTCCTTTATCCGTTCATCTGTTGATGGACATCTGGGCTCTTTTCATAGTTTGGCAGTTGTAGACATTGCTTTGTAATTGCTTTGTAATATAGGTTGAGGTCTGGAATCGTGACACCACCACCTTTGGTTTTCATTTTCAACGTTCCTTTGGCTATTTAGGGTCTTTCCTGGTTCTACACAAATTTTAGGATTTTTCTTGGGGAAGCCGTCGATAGTATTATGATAGGGATTATTGAATATATAGATTCCTCTAGATAGCAAAGACATTTTAACAATATTTGTTCTGAAATAGAAGGAAAACGTCCAAGCTCTTTCTATAGGTCCAGCATTACCTTGATCCCAAAATCAGAGATTCCACCAAAAAGGAGAATTATAGACCAATATCCCTGATGAACACTGATACAAAAATTCTCACCAAGATACTAACCAATAGGATCCAACAGTGCATTAAAAAGATTATTCATCACAACCAGCTGGGATTTATTCCTGGCTGCAAGGGTGATTCAACATCTGCAAATCAATCAACATGATACACTACTTTAATAAAATAAAGGACAAGAACCATATGAACCTCTCAATAGATATGGTGAAAACATTTGACAAAGCATAATATTCTTTCTTGGTGAAAACTCTTCACATTATAGGGATAGAGGGAACATACCTCAATATCATAAAAGCCATATATGAAAAGCCCACAGCAAATATCATTCTCAATGGGGAAAAACTGAGAACTTTCCCCCTAAGGTCAGGAACATGACAGGGCTATCCAACATCACCACTGTTGTTCGACATAGTACTAAAAGTCCTAGCCTTAGCAGTCAGACAACAAAAAGAAATAAAAGGAATCTGAATCAACAAAGAAGAAATCAAACTCACTCTTTGCAGATGACATGATACTCTATGTGGAAAACCCAAAATACTTCACACCAAACTTGCTAGAACTCATACAGTAATTCCGTAAAGTGGCAGGATATAAAATCAATGCACAGAAATCAGCTGCATTTCCATACACTAATAATGAGAGAGAAGAAAGAGAAATTAAGGCGTCAATCCCATTTACAATTGCAGCAAAACCCGTAAGATACCTAGGAATAAACCTAACCGAAGGCAAAAGATCTGTACTCAGAAAATTACAGAACACTCATGAAAGAAATTGAGGAAGACACAAAGAAATGGAAAAATGTTCCATGTTCATGGATTGGAAGAACAAATATTGTTGGAAATTAAAAATTCTTAACATTGTATAACTTGTCAACTTTTTGTGCAATAATGCTGACCTTTTATTTTTATGTTTCTTTTTCTGCAGATCCTTAATATATTATTGAAACTGCAAACTCACATCCACAGTGGTTTCATGTTGACAGATTGCATATTTTGAAAGCTTGAATATTTTATAATGAAACATGCCATGTGGAAACTTTGAAGCATAGAATTCTGCCAAACACCTGAATAAAGAATTCCTCACCTGTAATGTAAGAGACTTCTCACTAGCACCATGACAAACCAGGAGAAGTGGGCCCACCTTAGCCCCTCAGAATTTTCCCAACTTCAGAAATATGCTGAATGTAAGTATTTATACTGATAATATGACTTGATTTGGCATTTGTGTTAAACAAGATACTAATTATTTATAAGAACAGATTACAGATCCTTTTCAGCACTGGAATAGATGTAGATATGTGTTTTGTGTTTGCAAGTAGGTCTACTTGAGACTGCCTTTGGCATGAGAAAAAGGAAAAGGTGAACTGTTTTTGGATTTTGGTTTTTTTTTAGGAAAAAATTAAATATAAAATCTAGAAAAAAAAAACAACTAGGGTGTTAGCTGCAAAACTAAAACTGGAAACATTCCAGGTGTAACAGCAGTAAAGCAAAAGATAAGACAATTTGGTGAAAGGAAATTGGTGATACTGTAACTGAGAAGAAGGATGAACAGAAGTAAGGGGGATAAGTGAGGGTTTGTTATTGTTGTTTCTTATGTTTTCTGTTTGTTAGCATAATATAGAAAAAGGACTGGGAGTTGGGAGTCATGGATACATTGTGGAGTTGGAATTAGAGGTTGTTAGAGAGAAGGTATCAGGACCTTAAGCCAACTTTTTCAAATGTGTATATTTATATAAAAGATAGGCCATGGCAATTCAATTTATAGTAGGCTATTTTTAAATATTAAGTTTCTTTACACACAAACAGTAAGATTTTTATCTATAAAGAATTTTATTTTTACCATGAATTTTCAGGAATGTATCTGTTTCATCAAATGAGTTTCAACTATAAATATGAATAACAACTGGGTCAAGGTGTTAAAGAGAGAAAAGAAAGTAACTAAGAAATCAGAGGTACCAAAAAGTTGGGAAGGTGATGAGTACAGAAAAATTAAAATGTAGAGGATGTAATAAGATTGAAGAAAGTGGGGAAATAACAGGGGGCCTGGAGGAAGAGAATGCAAGAAGCTTTAGAAAGAGGAGAAAAACTGATAGCATGCAAAAATGGAAGAGGAAAAATTGAAGCAGCTGGGATATTAATGCAGAGAGGAGGTGTGGCATATAAGAGGAAAGGATGGAGTAAGACTATGAAGGAGAGGCAGAGAGAAGAAGAATTTGAAATAGTAAGTAATAGATTGGTTGATAATAGTGAATAATAACACACATTTGTACTTTATCTGTGGTACAGATAAGTCAGGAACATTCATAAACACTTAATGCATATGATCTAAAAAGGGCACCTTCACAGGTTTTCTAGAGTCTTCCTCACTTGTGGGCTGAAGTGTTCTGGATGAGGTTGTAAGGGTGCTGCTGGCTATTTGCAATAAAGATACAAAGCCCTAAAACATGTGCATGTTCTTAGTCAATAACGAAAACTATAACAGCTATCACTGGTGGGGGCAGAAATTTCTGCCATCAAAATGTGTTCCTCATATTCAAAAACTGTTTTGACAGTTGAGAGCACAGTTCATCCTCTTGTCCCATTTAGTCCAGAATGGATCAATTCTTTTTTTAAAAATTTTTTAAAGATTTTATTTATTTATTTGATACAGAGAGAGAGATCAGATCACAAGTAGGCAGAGAGGCAGGCAGAGAGAGAGGAGGGAGCAGGTTCCCCGGTGAGCAGGGAGCCCGATGCGGGCTGGATCCCAGGACCCTGAGATCACGACCTGAGCCGAAGGCAGAGGCTTTAACCCACTGAGCCACCCAGGTGCCCAAAATGGCTCAATTCTTATCTGCATTTTTATAATCGATAATTTTGAAATTGACTAAAAAAATGATATACCTATGTTTTTCAATTTCTATATGCTCTCTGCTGTTGTGTTATATCCAGTAATTACATAAGTATTTCTGAGCATTTTCTTTAGGGAGAATATTCTGCGTGGCACTGAAGGAATCACAGTTATAAACATATGTTCAAGGATGTTTAACAAAGGCTAGAAACGAATGGATAAATGACTCTGTATCTAGGCAGACTATTTTAAATGCTACGAAGTTTGGGGTTCTGCAGGGCATTAGTATGCAACTGGAGATGGGGAAAGGGAAATCTTCATGGAAAAAGTAGAATTTGAAATGAATCTTAAAGAGTAGGTTTAAGGAAAATGGAGAAGAAAATAATAAAGATAAAAAGGAAAATTCAGCATATATTTGAGGGAGAGGAGTCATATTTAGCTATACCACAAATTAAAGATGTAAGTACAGTTAAGTATGTAAAAATGAGATGAAATTAAAATATACGATGCTAACCTTGAGTAAAGCAATGAGGAATAATTGTAGGGTTTTAAGGGCAGAACAGCATGAGCAAGGAGTTTAACTTGGCAAATATGAGAACGGTATAAGGTAATGGAAAGAGACTAGCATCATGCCAGTGGGCTATTGGAATAGACTAAATAATGTAGATGATGAAAGATGACCAGAAAAGTGTAGATTCAGATATTATAGCATTAAAACTAACAGAAAGCTTGGGAAATAATAAAATAGAGAGAGAGAGAGAGAAATGGAAAATTTAGTTCCAAAGATTTGACTTGAAGAATGGAATGATTTGGTGACATAATCCCCCAGGTAAAGAAAACATGGAGTTTGGTTTAGCTTATGTTGAATTTAGCTGGATAATTAAAATATATGTTATTGTTTATGGAAACATTAAAATAAAATAGGTAAATTATTGCCATAATAGCTAAATTATCATTTATAATGAATTTGCTCATATTAAAATTCCACTTGAATTGATAAACAATTTATACTGAAGTATTAAATATGTTGCATACTGCTACTTCCATTTTATCACCGAAGGAATATGGCATTCATTTAATTGTATCGTTAAAATGCTTGATTTAGTAATCAATTTGTGGAAATACCTAAAACAAGTGGTAATAAAAATTATCATAAATGTAAAAGTTGTAACATATTGAGACAAAGATTTATGAGTATTCAATAAATTGGTAGTAAGAAGTGGCACATTAAGTATAAGAACAGTTTTAAATTGATTTTATGAGGACACAAATTAACTGAATAACTGAGAGTTAAAAAAAAATAGTTCAGATTCCATGATCATTAGACTTGCTATTCTTTTTTAAATAAGCAAGACAATATGAAAAGTGCTAAACTTAATCCCCCAAGAAGTTTCCTGCATAATTAGGAAGCAAAGAATATCATGATTAGAATGTATCTTTGCATAATAAATTGCCATTGTCAAAATATAGCTGGAAACAAATATTATTCTGAAAAGTATAAAAGTAGTGTATTTCCTATGCAGTTTAATGCATGTGATCCATTTGTCATCAGCATTTAAGCATCATATTTTCCATGTTGCAGTGCAGTATTGACAAAGTGACATTCATTCATCGTCTATTAGAAAATGGTATATTGGATTCACTTTCTTGACTTTGTTTTGTGGCTTTCAATAAGAAGCTGTTTATATGCATTAAATTAAATTAAAAAACAAGTTAGTTTTAAGGTTAAATTTGCAGCATGCTAAGATTATATGTGCTATATATCAAATAAGTGTTTCATATGCTTTTGGGAGATGGAGTGGGGGTATGGAACTGTTGGCCAAGATGAAGGAATTCATGGAACCCCTAACCCAGCAAAACCAATTGGCTCGATGTGGGACCTAGATAACACCGTAAAGATCATTTCCTTGGATTATCTGATTTGGGGTTCTCTCCACTACTGCCCCAATACACCCTGTGTCTTATTCTGTTTGGGCTGCTATAACAAAGTACCATAGAGGGGATGACTTCTAAATAACAGATATTTATTTTTCAAAGTTCTGTAGGCTGAAGTCCAAGATCAGGGTTTTGGCATGGTCAAGTTCTACATGGGGCCTTTTCTGGGTTGCTAACTGCCACTTCTCCTTGTATCGTCATAGGGTGGAAAGAGTAAGAGAGGAGCAGTAAGTTCCCGTTGACTATTTTAAGGACACTAATCCAGTTGGGACCCCACTCTCATGACTTCATTCTAATTACCTCCCAAAGACTTCTCCTATTGGAGGCTGGTATATCACTGTATGCCTTCGGTGGGGACACATTTTAGTCTATTACTAGAAATACTCTCTCAACTTCAAGGTTTTTCTTGTCATCACTTGGGGGAAAACAGAGTGATATTGGCACAGCATTCCTAGTTAGGCAGCAAGCACATCACACAGCTTATATTCAAATCCTGAGCCTCCATATTTTAGATTTCTGGTTTGGGGAAAGTGACTGAACATCTCTGTCCCATTTTTCACACTTGTAAAATGCGGAAAACAATAAATATGTCAAGGGTTGTGAGTATTAAATCGAACAAGTTAATGATACATGTCAAGTAATGATAGCAGTGTCTGGCAAGTTGTGATACAACTGTTTACATTTATTGTTTTAATAGGAAAGGAGTGAATGTGTTCTGTTGACTGTTTGAATGTATTGTTGATGATCAATAGAAAAGTGCCACATTTTGGAGCACAGTCAGTGTCCTTTTTTTTTTTTTTTTTTCCGTTCTGCTCTAAGACTAGATTCTTCCCACAAGGTAGAAACTTCTGGTGCTATTGGCAGCCTCAGTTCTGTGTTGTCCCCACAAATGCTGAAGGCAGCTAATGTGAAGCCTGCTGTGGCTGCCTACAACATGCTGAGACCATGCTCCTGTTTAGGATTTTAGACTGAGTCACTCCGTGGGAAACATTTCCATTGATATGTGGGAGAGGAGTATAATTTTCTTTCCCACTCTTTATATAAAGTCATCCAAACTGTTGTTACAAGATAGAGAGCTCTCACTCCTGCCGTGTAGAGAATTGAGCTTATCACGTTATTAGTTTGCCAGAGCTTCCCACTGTGGTCTCATGGCATAGCAAAGGGTTAAGATACTCCAAGTCTTTTCATGGATGACAATATTTTCTGTGTAAAATCTACACGATATTTCCAAGTGATTCATTATCTGCCCACATATTGTCACTTAGGATTAGCTCTTTATTTGCTATATATAAAGTGTGTTATATAGCATGCAAATTATTTTTGAAAGCTACTGTGTTATTATGGTGGGAACACTTCCAAATTTTCATAAATTTTATACTGTTTATAGCAGCTGGCATTGTGGAGAGTTGCAAAATTATGATGAACTTGTTCTTTTCAATAAGGACCAATATGCCTAATGTTTGGACTTAGTGTACAATTTCTTCCATGGAGAAAAGCATGCAGCATGGCTTAGTAGAAAGAGCACAGGTTTTGTAGGCAGACTAATATTTGATAGTGTTGAGCCCCAGCCCCATCTTGTACTTGTAGTGGTGTGACCTTTAGGACGTTACATTAACTACTTGTACCTCTGCGTCGTCACCTGGAAAAGTAGAATCCACCTCAAAGTATTGTTGTAGGATTTAGTGAGACAGTAAATGTCATCATGATAAATAATAGATTTTTAGGGGCGCCTGGGTGGCACAGTGGGATAAGCCTCTGCCTTTAGCTCAGGTCATGATCTCAGGGTCCTGGGATCGAGTCCCGCATCGGACTCTCTGCTCGGCGGGGAGCCTGCTTCCTCCTCTCTCTCTGCCTGCGTCTCTGCCTACTTGTGATGATCTCTCTCTCTCTCTCTCTCTCTCTCTCTCTCTCTCTCTTTCAGATAAATAAAAGTAAAATCTTTAAAAAAAATAATAAATAAATAATAGATTTTTAGTGCCCTCATCTAAGCAATGTTAAAGTATTAACTCATTCAATACAATACACCTCAGAGGGAGGCAATTGATCTCTTCCAGGCAGATTACCCATCACATAGCAATGGCACAATAAATGATGAAGATCAAAGCAGTAATAATTCATTTATGTTTTTATGAATATCAATATATTAATAAATGGGTTATTAATAATGTTTCCAAAATAGGGAAAGCTGGAATCTGGGATTTAGGTCCTCATATCTCCACCAGCCACAACCATCTCTCAAAAGTTTTTATATTCAGGACAAAGCAGAGAGGCAAAGCTGCTAACTATGGCTTTGGCCTCAAAATGTCTTCTGGTCTCTTATGGTAGATTGGAAGGGATAATGTGTGAACCTCAGTGAAGCTCGACCTAAAATAGAGGCCAATTTCAGTATTCCTCCTGCATTCATTCTGCCAGTGCCTGGAACCTCCCTCACTCTTCCTTTATGAAAAGCATGGGAGGAGAAAGAGAGATGAGAAGAAAGTCGTGAACCAAAATGTGGTAAAGCCCTTTTCCATTTTAAGTACCCTTACTCTCTTGTGAAACTCTACTCTCTAGCATCATGATCTAATGTGTCTTTGAGATATGTTTTGTGCTTGATCCATACAAGATGGGACAAAGAGAATGGAGGGAAAGAGACTTGACCTCTTCACCCTGTGAGTATTCAATTTATTGTTAAGCAAATTTAGAGCACATAGTAGCCCTGTTTCTAATTTGTCATGATGCAGTTTGCTTCTGATTTTGGCCTATGCCCTGCGTTAGATAGGCTCTATTTTGGGAGGCCAAACCACTTAATGATAATTACTTTCTTTGCATAAGACAAAAGGATAAATGGCACAGGGTCATTTAGCAGAGTGGCTGAGAGCATGTAATTTGATGTCTTATAAAATGAGGTGAGTTCTAGTGCTGTGATATACCCCTCAGTTTCCTCACCCATGTCCTAGGATTGTGATGATGGTTAAATGTGAAAACGCAGGTAAATGCTTAGGACTCAATATGTTATTGTTATGATTACGATCATGATGGTGATAAATGAGGTAGATTAATATCAGAAGAGAGCTTTTTTAATGAAAAATTTTTAGGCCTATTCATTTATACTACTTATGTGAAATGTCTTGACTTTGCCTGATACTTGGTCTGAAATTGGAATCTGCAACTCTATTTTAGATAATACATGTCTCTCATTTCCGACCCTGTTTCTTCTGATTCACATTGATTAACTCAGCAGTTCCTGGCTTTGACCCAGATTTTATTTCTGGAATGTATGTTGGCTGCATAATCTCTTTTGCCTCATTTCTGGCTCTGTTTCCTATTTGTTGTACTGTTTCAGACTGAATTTCTCCTTGGTAGCTTCTCTGGGTACATATATGTCTTAAATCTTTTAATATATGAAATTTGCAATGGTAAAAGAAAGTAATATCTATGAATGTCTAAATTCCATTATTTTAGTGTCCTGAACACAAAAAATCTCTAATGATTTTTTAAACATCTATTTTTCCAACTTTTCAAGCTTGCCAAAAAACCCCCAAAAAAACAAAAGAGAGTAACCCAAAAACAGTTTTAAGGCTTATGCTCAGGCGAACTTTAATATTGAAGTTAGAACTTCTATGAAGTCTTGGTAGGCCAAATTATATTACGACTGAAAAATTCACAAAATCTCAGTGGCTTAATGAAATAGGAGCTGATTTCATGCTCATATTTTACTTCCAAATCTGAGTCACCAAACAGTTAATTTCACTTTGTCCTCAATCAAGTCCCAGTTTGAGGAAACCGTTATCAACTTTAGAAATTGGCAGATGCTATGGCAGAGACAGAGAGCTTGAGACTTGGGTGTTGGCTCTTAAGAGTTCTCCCTGGCAATGAAATGCTTAGGTTTATTTTGCCTAAGGAATCCGCATGAATACATCCAATTCCAAGTGAGTAGAGAAATAAATGCCTTATTTCTGTCTGCCCAGTGTCAGGGGAATGCTAAAATATTTGGTGAATTAATGTGATACTAATGTGGCCAGTATTACGCAAATGAAATGTATCCTACATTGACTTTGGAAACTTACTCTTCATAATCTCTTTAAGCTTCCATTTATTTTCCTATAAAATGAGGATGATAATCCTCATCAAAAAATAACAACTATTATTTTATTACTAACATTAATATGCTAAACTTATAACAAAAGTTATCACTAAGAATCATGCATATTTAATTACATACTTCATCCTTAACTCTCTTATAAAGGTTGTTATTTGCCGAAAGTTTACTGCATTGTCACCTTCCCCATTATAGCAGAAGTGCTATACACACATGCACAGATGCAAATACAAAAATTAGAGGGACTTAATTTTACTCAATGGTCATTATTTGGCTAACAGTACTTAGAACCTTTTATTCTTCATTATGTGTGGCTTTGGTTAATACAGAAATGAGTATTTTGGTGCTTTCAGTCCAAGAGCCTAGTATATTCAGAGAGACAAATAACGTGGCAGATGATGATAAAGCAATTAAATACATTCTCTGAATGTTATATATACAAGACATTTTCTTGAGATATAGTTAACTATAAGGTTGTCTTAATTTTAGGTGTACAACATAATGATTTAAGATGTATTGTGAAATGATCACCATAATAAGGTAGCATCTGTCACCACACATAGTTACTTTTTTTTTATTTTTATTTTTATGGTGAGAACCTTTAGGATCTACTCTCTCTCTCTATCTCTCTCTCTCTCTCTCTCTTTAAAGATTTTATTTACTTATTTGACAGAGAAAAACATAGCAAGAGAGGGAACACAAGCAGGGGTAGTGGGAAACGGAGAAGCAGGCTTCCCACCAAAGCAGGGAGCCCGATGCCGGGCTCAACCCCAGGACCCAGGGATTGTGATCTGAGCTGAAGGTAAACGCTTAACGACTGAGCCATCCAGGCGCCCCAAGATCTACTCTTTTAGCAGCTTTCAAATAGCACAATACAGTATTATTAACTGTCGTCACCTTGCTGTACATTATGTTCCCAGGACTTACTTATCACTGGAAGTTTGTACCTTTTGACCTCCTTCACTCATTTCACCAAACCCACATACCCTACCCTCAACCTCGGGCTTTCTGTATCTGCAAGTTCACCAGTCTGTTTTCTGTATCTGCAAATTTAGGCTTTTTAAGATTCCACATATAAATGAGATCATACTGCTTTTGTCTTTCATGTCTGACATATTTCACTTAGCATAGTGCCTCAAATTCCACACATGATGTTACAAATGGCAGGTTGTCCTTTCTCATGGGTGAATAATATTCTAGTGTGTGTGTGTGTGTGTGTGTGTGTGTGTGTGTGTGTGTGTGTGTGTGTGTGTTTGTGTGTATCTCATTTTCTTTATCTATTCATTTATTTGTGGATACTTAGGTTGTTTCCATGTCTTGGCTATTGTAAATAATACTGCAACAAACATGGGGGTGCAAATATTGTTTTGAATTAGGGTTTTCATTTCCTTTGGTTATAGTCCCAGGAATGGAGTTGCCAAATCATATGATGGTTCTATGTTTAATTTTTTGAGGAACTTCCATGCTCTTTTTCATAGTAGTTGTACCAATTTACATTTCTACCAACAGTGTACAAAGTTTCCCTTTTTTTCACATCTTCCCCAGCACTTATGTTTTGTCTTTTTGATAACAGCCATTTTAATAAGTGTGTGGTGATATCTCATTGTGTTTTGATTTCATTTCTCTGATGTTTAGTGATATTGAGCACCTTCTTATGTTCTTATTGGTATATGATCTGGAAATATGCCTCTTGCTCACACAGCCTGGGAAATTTTCACCTGCCATCTCTGCTTTTTGCCCTGGGGGTAGGGGGTAGGTAATTAAGAATAAATTCTATTTGATATGGACCGGTGGGACCTGCAAACATAAGCCCTGTTGGCCACTAGAGCCAGATGATCAAGGGATGCATTCCCTGGGTAGCAGCTGTAATATGTGTACCAGTTCCTTTCCAGTTAATATAAAGAACTTGGAATGAGGCAGAGGGGGAGCGCTAGCTTCCCTCTATCTTGGGAAATATTGCATTAGGTCCTCTAGATATATGTTACATTAGAAGATTGCCCTTCAAGCCACAGCCTGCCTCTCTTTCTTTCTTTCTTTCTTTCTTTCTTTCTTTCTTTCTTTCTTTCTTTCTTTCTTTCTTTCTTTCTTTCTTTCTTTCTTCTTCCTTCCTTCCTTCCTTCCTTTCTTTCTAGTTTTATTGAGAGGTAATTTACATATGTTACTCTATAAGTTAGAGGCATACAGTGTGATGGTTTGACTCCCATATATTGTGAAATGATTACCACAATAGGTTCAGCTAACATCCATCTTCTCTTATAGATAAGATAAAACAAAAGGTAGGAGAAAAGAGAAAAAAATGTTCTTCTTGTGATGAGAACTCTTAACACTTACTCTTTTGACAACATTCTTATGCATCGTACAGCAATGTTAGCTATGGTCATCATGTTAAACATACATCCCTAGCATTTATTCATCTTAAAAGGGGAGGTTTGTGCCTTTTGATCACCTTCCTCCAAGCTCACCATCCCACGAATCTCAACCCTTGGTAACTGCAAGCTTATCTCTTTTTCTATGAGGTTTGTTTTTTGTTTTGTATTGTTTTGTTTTTTAGGTTCCACATGTAAGTGAGATCATATGGTGTTTGTCTTTATCTGACTTATTTCACTTAGCGGAATGTCTTCAAATTCCATCCGTGTTGTCACAAATGGATTTCTTTGTTTTTTAATGGTTGAGTAATACCACTATACATACACACACAAACACACATACCCACACACCCCTTATTTATCCATGCATCTATCAAAGGACACTTAGGTTATTTCTATGTCTTGGCTATTGTAAATAATGCTCCTATAAACATGGGTATGCGGATATGTTTTTGAGTTAGGGTTTTCATTTCCTTTGGATATCGTCCTAGAAGTGTAATTGCTGGATTATATAGTAGTTCTATTTTTCATTTTTTGAGGATCCTCCTTACTGTTTTCCATAGTGGTCGCACCAATTTACATTCCCACCAACAGTGCATGAGGGTTCCTTTTTCTTTGCATCCACACTAGCACTTGTTACCTCTTATCTTTCTGATGGTGGCCATTCAAACAGGCATTAGGTATATCTCACTATGATTTTAATTTCCATTTTCTAAGTGACGAGTGATGAACATCTTCTCATGTACCTGTTGGTCATTGATATATCTTTGGAGAAATGCCAAATCATGTCCTTTGCCTATTTAAAAATTTTTTTGTGGTTTTGCTATTGAGTTCTTTATGTATTTTAGATATTAAGACCTTATCAGATACATGGTTTGCAAATATTTTTCCCCATTCCATGGATTTCTTTTTTTTCCATGTTGGTGGTTTCTTTTTCTTTTTTTTTCCTTTTCAGATTTTTAAATTAAATTGTGTTAGATAACATACAATGCAATATTTATTTCAGGAGTAGAATTCAAGGATTCATCACTTACATACAATACCCAGTGTTCATTACAACAAGTGCCCTCGTAATACCCCTCTCTCTCCATAAACCCTCAGTTTGTTCTCTACCTTTAAGAGTCTTTTATGGTTTGTTTTCCTTTCTTTTTTCCTTTCCTTTCCTCTTTTCCTTTCCTTTTCTTTCTTTTTTTTTATGGTTTATTTTTCTGTGTAGAGCTTTCTTACTTTGATATAGTACTACTTGTTTTTTTTATTTTGCTGCTCATGCTTTAGCACTCATATCTAAAAAATTATTATAAGACCTATGTCAAGGAGATTTATTTCCCCCTGTTTTCTTCTAGGAGTTTCATGCCTTCAGGTCTTACATTGACGTCCTTAATCCATTTCGTATTAATTTTTGTGAGTGGTGTTGTTATAGGTCCAGTTTCATTTTTTTTCACATGTTAATATCCAATTATCCCAGCATTATTTATTAAAAAAGTGTCTTTTCTCCATTGTGTGGTCTTGCCTTCAAATATTAATTGACTATATACATTTGGTTTAATTTTGGATCCTTGATACTGTTCCATTGGTCTATTTGTCTGCTTTTATGTCATTACCATCCTTTTTCAATGACTATAACTTTATAGTATAGCTTAAAATCAGGAAGTGTGATACCTCCTGTTTTGTCTCAGGATTTATTTTAGCTATTCAGGGTCTTTGTGTTTCCTTATAAATTTTAGGAGTGTTTTTCTATTTCTATAAAAAATGCCATTGGAATCTTGAAAGACATTACATGGAATCTATAAGTAGCATTTGATAGTGTTCACATTTTATAGTAATCTTCCCATCCATAAATACCTTTTCACTTATGTGTGTATGCTTTGATTTCTTTTATCTGTGTCTTACAGTTTTCAGAGTAGAGATTGTTTACATCTTTAGTTAAATTTAATCCTAAGTATTTTATTTTTTCAATGTTATTGTAAGTGGAATCGATTTCTTTATTTCCTTTTTCAGAAAAGTTACTGTTAATAGGCCACAGCTTTTAAGATAAGCAAATAAGCCTTTCTCATGGAGAGACTGAACATTTTAGTCTGCTGCCTCTGTGCTGGACCTGGGGCTTAGCTAAGAACTGTTTCTTAGTTCACTATAGCCTGTCTCTTGGACACCAGCACTGCTGGCTTTCAAAGCTAGATGTTTTGGGGGTTCATTTCTCAGATGGAGGTGATAAGATTTGGGAAACCAGATGTGGGGTTCAACGTCTCAGGTTCAATCTCCTTTAGCTCTTCGGGGTTAACCTGGCAGTTTTGTTTTCTTCTGATTCTGGGTCACCATGATGGCGGTAGGGTTTATGGCGAGATTGTGTTTCAGTTCCCTTCTACCTTTTTCAGTGTGGGTTTTCTCATCTGCCTGATGTGTCAGAGTCATTCTAGTTTATGGGTTTCTTTCACATGGAATTGTTTTATATGTAACTGTAGATTTGGTGTGTCCATGGGAGGGGGTGAGTTAAGGAGCCTCTTACATTGCCATCTTGAATCAGAATCTGTGCAAGACACTTGGAGAGCTCTTAATTCTGCTTCATGTGGATAGGAGTAAAGAGGGGAATGGAATCTTAATTTTAATTGAAAGTAGTGGGTAGGGATAAGAAAAGTAGGGAAACTCCAAGTAGTTATTAGAACATGTGCTGAGGCATGATATACTATGACACATTAGGGGACAGTTGGAAGTATGTGTTGGTGTATATACATATTTGTGTAGGAGCATGTATGTGTGTATACCTACATGCATAAAAGTGCTTAAGACAAGGCTTATCAGCAATAGTTATAAAAGATGGGTGGGTTAATGCCATAATAAAAGATTGTCTATTAACATATACTTATTGAGAGACATTAAAGGTAGTAGTAGAAAGGATAGTGAAAATATAACATTTTAATTTCAGAAAGAAGTATGTATAGAATAACTTTTATTAAAGGAAGCCTAAAAATAGAATATTTTTCTAGTACAAGTTGTTGAATACACAGGGTTAAATGAAGTTTAAGGCATTGTTAACAGAGAAGTAATTACATATTAGAGAGAGTCTCTAGAGGTAGAATAAATCAGATACAATCAGCGTTGGGGTATGAGGACTAAGGAAGGAGGATGGGGTACTCCAACTTGGGAACAATGTGGTTTTCTTAATCCAGGAAAGGAATACAAAGAAAAAAACAAGCTTATTAATTAGCTAATTAATTAATAACAGGTTTAGAGAGAAATGGCTTGATTTTGGGCATTTTGAACCATAATTTTCTATCCATTTAATGATTGAAGATATGAGTTAGATTGTTTGGCATACAGATCTGGAGCTCAAGAAAGAAATCAGAACTGGAGTTATAAAATGGGTGTGCTTTTGCATTGTGGGTGGTAAACATATGATGAGAATAGACTAGGTGACCCAGTGGAAGAAAATTGAACAAGGAGAGAAGGACAGAGAGGGAGTACTGGAGATCATTGTATTTAAAGGCAGTTAGAAGATGAGATATCCATGAAAGCAATTGGAATATAGTACCTAGGAAGGAAGGAGGAAACAAATGAATGACCCGTATTCTACAGTCTAAACAAAAGTGTTTTCAGAAGGTGAGATGTAACTTAACCAAATGTGCCCAGAGATTCATCATTCACAGTGTTACTGGTAATTTTAACAAAGATTTTTTTCTTAGAATAGTAGATGCAGTGGGATGAGTGGAAAAGAAGAGAGGCAGAGAAAATACATATACACTATTTTTTAAAATAGAATCTTAGCCATGAAAAGAAAGAGAAAAATTTATGGCTAAAATGAAAACAGTAAAAAAAAGGATTTTGTTATTTCACATAGAGAGAAGACATGTTCATAGGCAAAAGGGACATTATATAGAGAGAGTAACTTGTGATTAAAGATTCTGAGCCTATGGCCAAATCTTAATTTTTGTTTTGGTTTTATTCAATTTTCTTAAGTTTACCTCTACTGTTTATTTTTTTTAACATATTAGTTTTAGTTTTTAGCAAGTTACATAATCTTTCTAAACTTTAATTTTCTCAACTGTGTAATTAAGAAAATAATAAAACCCTATCTCACAAGATCACTGTAAGAGTCAAATAAAATAATATGTGTGGAAATGCTTTGTAAACTGCATACCACCATATGTAAGTTAATTACTGCTTTCATTGTAGTTACCATTAGAATGTTCTGAGTTATCTTTATACTATTTCTTTTCTTCTTCTGCAGTACAATATCTCTGCTTATGCCAAATACACATTTATAATTTCACTATTTATTAAAGTTTATAGTTTGCTTCAATGGATTATATGAGAAATACCCACCTGTTCATTGTGCCCCAATTTTTTCACTTTTACCTTTTGTGGTGGAGAACATTACCAAGATTTTAGTCCACTCGCAATGTAGCAATTTATCTTTTATTTTAATCTGTGCTGCAAATTTATGATGCCAGAAGACACGATACTCCTGGATCATAGGAAAAGGACATTATTAATCATGTCACAACAGACAGCATTCACCTCATGTTCTCATTGTCATCTCCACTTTAGTTCTCCTGGGGAAACATGAAAAGGCCAGGTGACCTCTGCACAAGCAGTGAGTTGAGATATAGGAGAGGTGTCCTAAGTTTAGGGAACCTGAATCTTTTATAATGGATGGGAGACAAATTTGCCTTTTGCTCAAGAGAAGGTCACAGTCTATGTCTCCCAAGGATTTTCACTACAAAAATATCTGTGAAGACGATGGTCTGGAATAAAAGTCATCCGCGCCTCTGTTTGTTAAGACCTGCGGAAACATGAAAGAAACATTAAGAAACATTAAGAATTATTCCCCAGTAAACATAAGCTTATGATAGTCATTACCATAATCTGTTCCAAAGATTGATGAAAACACAGGTTTTCCTATCAGGTTACCTTTTAGTTCGTGTAAAAGTAGCCTAGATTTGTGCCCAGAAGTCTCTTTGTCTTTGTCTCTGACCCTCTTTCTTTCCCTTTACTCTACTTCTAGGTTTTCAGGTTCATCCTATCTATGAACATTTCAAGTTAGAGGTAGACTCACCACTTGTCTATATTCTTCCAGGAAGGATGAAAGGGAATCCAGTTAATTGCTGGTATTTTAGAGCCTATCCATTAAAAATAAGCTCAATTCTTCCATTTTATCAAAGAAGTAAACCTCTTAAAACACAGATGTATTCTCTCTCTCTCTCTCTCTCTCTCACACACACACACACACACACACACACACACATCTTTTTCTTGCAAGTGTCAGGAAGGAAAATTTTTCTTATACCTTTTAATGTCCTTTTAACTAGCTTAAGAATTAAATTGATATGAGACCATTTAACAGGAGAAAAACCCCAAAGTTTAATTACATGCACATAAAGGCCCAGTAATAAAATTGAAACCTAAAGAAATGACCAAAGCTCTCAGAGGGGAGGTGGGTGGGTATATGCATTAAACTGGTATGGGGATTTAGAAGTGCACTTGTGATGAGCACTGAGTGTTGTATGGAAGTGTTGAATCACTATATTGTATGACTGAAACTAATATTCCACTGTATGTTAACTAACTAGAATTTGAATTAAAACTTAACAGAAATGACCAAAGTAGGCAGTTTTTATGCTTTTTACACAAAGAAACATAAATTCGGGAGACTTGACAAGACAAACAATAGTTATATTTCAGAGCTTCATTTAATAAGGAATTTTAAATAGGATTTGGGCTGGAGTATTTAGTAAAAGGAACAAAGTTTGTTTATATAGTCTCAGCTCTCAATTCCCTGACTCTGGTACTAAGAATGTCTCTTTATCTCCCGGTGCAGGAAGGATATTTTTCACATGGGAGATTTATTTCCTGCTTTCTAGAGAGAAGGACGGGTCAGAGTGTTTTTCTTGCACTGACTCTTCCTTAAGTAACTTTAATGAGGCATAATCAATATGCCGAAGTGTCATATTTTGGGGCAGGCTGCCCTGGGCCCTCACACCATTATCGATCACCATTAACTTATTTTTTAATGCTTTATTGTTGAATGAACACAGAAAGGAAGGATTTGGGGGAAAAAGGGACACATAGACTAGATAGTCTCTCCTTTTACTGAATGGTTTGAGAACTCCTTGGAATTGAATAAATGTTGAAGATGCAATTGACTTTCTGCCTGATGTCATAACTGCCTTTGAAGCAGAATGTGTTACTATTTGAGCTGCTATAGCTGCTAAATGATAAGTGACTTCTAGACCATTTTAAGCTTAGTTTTTTACTATGTGGTGGTAATCCACTGACCCTTGAAATTTACCCTTAAACTGAAGTCACTGGAGAACAAAGACTCTCACATTAAAAATCAAGAGAAGAGTAAAATGCTGGTAGCTGCAGCTTTGACTTGGACAGGAGAGTCTCCCAGATATTTACAAAATTCTGCCAACTATTTCTGGTTTGTAGTTTCCCCATAGATATCAGAGATTAGTCATTTTTTTTTCCTGCCAAATGAAAAACTTTCTCTAGAAATTAACTCTTAAAAGCTCTGCCTTAGTTAGAAGGTATTCAAGGAAGGAATGTAGTCTATAATGAATCCCACAGATTCACAGAATAGAGGATACATTCTGATTATTGGTAAAATGTGATTTGATGTGACTATTGAATAGTCTGTTACCAATATCAGGGTAGCTGGTTAAGATGGAAAATAAAATCAATGCATTTTTATAAACTTAGGAGTCAGAATCATTCTAAATATTTTGAAGTAGTCCTGAAAGGGCACATTTTCCCTTCTACCTCCCTCATACTTCACAAGTACCAGAATTTAAAAAAAAATTACATTTTAAATGTGTTGGGCTCTTTGGGATCACAAAAACTGTACCCGAATGATGTCCAGTCTCTTCTCTTTTCCTAGGTGTCAAAGACTTCAGGTATTGCTCTCAACAGCTCTGGGAGGTATTTCTTAAACAGCAATAACTGCTTCCACAAAGCATTTATGTGGAAATACTATATGGAAGTCCTTCATGTAGTGATAACTTCTGCCATTTCCAAAGTTGCTTTCTGAAGGCAGCTTATAGAATTCTTCCCTTTTCCACAAATGGCTGCCATGATCATTATATTGAGTTCTGTGGTAATTTTCCTTTTGTTGCCTTATCTCCCAGTATGATCAAAAAGCATAGAGCTGATAAGTAAAATATAATACCATTGACTTAAGAATTTCTTAATGTAACCCCTTAAAGAATTCATCTTGGAGAAACAGACATTCCTAAAATAATCACTGATAAAATTCCATGTGTCCTGTAATTGTTCCACTGTTCCTGATCCACATTCTATGTAAAATGAGAAAACCCTTCCTCCTGCCTTGTAGTTTCCCTGTCATCCACTCTTTTAGGTCCTTGGGTATCTGAAAATGTACAGTGTCAAAAAAAGTTTATACTTTGTGTTCAGCTCCTTTCATCATGACCTGTAGACTGAGACATTTAGAAATACTCTCGTGATACTTTTAACTTCTGTATGACCAGGCAAGTTGGAACAAAGACATGTAAGGAGAACATGATAAAATGCCACTCCATCTCTCCCATATGACATAAAGGATAAGTCTATACCTAAAAGAGAATGGAATTCCAACATTAGTCTGGTTACAAATGCTGGGTCCACATTCACCATTTTTTTGACTTCCTCATTCCCTCCTGGCGACGTAAAGAGCTCCACCCTGTAGCCAGCCCGGATAATGTACATTCAGACCATGGGGAGATATGTCAATAGTCTTTCTAGGGAATTGTGGACAGTAATATCCAGAGATGGACTAGTTAATAATAGGTGCTGCACACTCCCCCGGACTGCATTAGTAGCAATAGATAGAGTGTCCTTTTGAGGGTAATCCCATAGCTCATCCATGACACCATCTCTACTCATAAAACTGAGGATTGAAAGCTCTCATTCATATGATCTAAAGTGTCTACCAACATCTTAGCCTTCTATCAGATATATTTTCTTGAGCTGGAATGTGATGCTTGTGTCTTCAACTATTTCTAAAATTTTTTCTGATTCTCCATAATTTCTGACTTCTCTTGACGTTCCTTGAATTAAAACCAGAAGGATTCTCAGACATTGTGGGGACACTGATGGCTGGCAGAACTTGGCAGTGGGCCGTATATTTCTCCTATCAGGTGTTTGAGTCTGAATGGGCCATCTTTGCCTAAGCCCTCCATTCTAACATCTTTTATAAAACTTTCTAGTACATCACAAAATTGCCTATATTTTATCTTCTTTTTTCCAGATGGTAAAGAGCTTAGCATATATATATATATCTTGGCACTTCCTAAGCTAAAGAAGATTTACTTTCTCAAATACTATTAGCACAGCACTCAGCACAGAGGTACTACAACTTTAGCCACATTTTTCTAGATTCTCCTCCACAAGCCGCTTAGACAGTGGCATTCTAACTTCCTAATATTTTGTATTTCAGAGTTCATTTTTCTGTTTTATAACTATGACTTCTTCAATCGACAGTGCAAGGTGTCTTTCCCTGTAACTTTTCTTACAGTCTCTCAAGTATTTTGAGATTTAGTGTCTAATGATATCTTGCAGAGGCTGTGGAACTCATCTGTTATTATCCACACAGGGTCTCTGTGTGAATGACTAAGATGCTATGTAGACTTCCTAAGCTAGACCGTATTCCTCATGGGGTTTTATTCTCTATAAAGAATACCCAACTTTCTTTCTAAACATTATATAATAAATAGGAGATAAGTCATTCTATAGCAGACACTTTTACTGAATGTTTTCTGCAGGGAATTTCTTTGAGGGAGCATTTTGATAAAGACAAAATGTAGCTTGGTCCTGCTTTGGAGTAGAAACATAATTGTCAAAGCTTATCTTTCTTCAGCAGATTCACTGCAGGGTCTTAGGTCTCCATTTTGTCAGTGTCTCTCTTTCAAAATGCTCTACCCCTCTCTACTGTCAGTTTAAAGGCTACAATAGTAAGCTTCTGGAACTTGCAATGGTATACTTGTATTTCAATGTGACCATTCCATGGTCAAGAATCCCAGGCCATGCCTTCTCCAACTGTTCCTGTGTTCTTACTCCATACAGTGTTTCAAAGGGCGCTCCAATTCCATCCATCTTTCACAAAGTGTAATACTATGAGTAGCTGATAAAAAACATATCTAGAGTGCAAAGGATGGGTCAAAACATTTGTTCATTTGTTCACTGGCCTTTCTTCTGTTTCCCTTTCTCTTTCTTTTTGTAGCTCTTTGCAGTGTCTTGGCTCTGACCTGCCTGAATCCTGCAAGGTCAAAGCTCACAAGACCATTATTTTGGTATCCTGTGTAGTCTAGCTCAGCTGTTATTCATGACTTCATTTCATGAGGGCAAAAGATGGCTCATTGAAGAATTTGGGTCTATTTTTCTAATTTGGAGTGTTCAGAGTGGTATACTTCCAGGCAAGGCAAATGTTTGCATGCTATTATTTATTACCACTGAGAACATATCTTGGATGGCAAATACAGTATAATATCTAACACTTAAAAGGGGATTACCATGAATTTATTATAGCTCACATTTTTCTAAGTATCTGTGCTTTAACTATATTTACATATTTAATCATAGCAACCCTCTGAGGCCAGCAATCATTAATATTATTGTCATTTCACAGATGCAGAAATGGAAGCCCAGAGAATTTAAATTAGCTTGCATAAGATTGTAGAGATTTGAAATTATAGAGCCATAGTTCAAATCACGTGGACTATGTCTGGAGTCCTTGCACTTAATCACTGCTTTACTGACTCGGTTTGTTATCCCTTGGGTGATCATTAGTTTTAAAAGAAAGCATAACCAAGAAAAATTCTCCCTAACAAGAATGAGAATAGTAAGGAAGAAAATGAATAAAGGAACCAGGAAACTCCATTCTTCCAAAGTTCAGATTATTCATAAAGGATACAAATGTTTGCTATGACTAAGAAGAAAAAATATAAAGCATGAAATTTCTTGGAAGCTGCTGGGCTGAGAAATGGATGATTTTCCAAGTGTTTCTAGTATATCCTTTAAGGCGGCTTTGAGATAGTTCTGATGGGCAGGGAGTTTACAGTCACTTTGAAAGCCATGAGAGACTCATGAAAAAATCAGAGATTATGGGCAGAAGCTTTGATAAAGAGATACATTTTTTCCAGGCAGAATCCATTTCCAGGCTTTAGTAGGAATAAGCATGATGAGGTCAGCCAAATTGTTGGAGTAAGCATTTAAAAGCTTGTCTCATTTTTACTGCAAGTTTAACACTGCTGCTCTGTGCAATCCCTGAGCAGTACAGACAAAATCAAATAGGCTGCCTCAGGCAGCAGCAGTAACCAGAAATGCTGAAGGTATGATGCAGCAGTAAGTGGGCAAAGGGAAGTTTGCAATTGGGGAGTTAATGCAGTTGATAAAACTGAAATGAGTTAGAAAGCCCAAGATACCTCTGTATTTGTGTTCCTTTAGTTTTTCTACAGCACAGTATACCCTTTGTTGATATAACATAGAGGTGCGAGTTCAGTTATGTTTTTGTTTTCAGTAGGTAAGAATTCAGTTATACTTCTGTTTTGAATAGAGAGTTAATTTTAAGGAAAGAGGAAATTGCCTGGGTCATATATTTATGTTGTGAACCTTTAAAAATGTATTTTTGTTATTTTTTATTTTTTATTTTGCTCAGCATAATGAAACAAGATGGGATGGGGGAGGACACAAACCATAAGAGACTCCTAATCTCACAGAACAAACTGAGGGTTACTGGGGGGTGGGAGGGTAGGGATAGGGTGGATGGGTTATGGACATTGGGGAGGGTTTGTGCTTTGGTGAATGCTGTGAAAGATGTAAGCCTGATGATTCACAGACCTGTACCCCTTGGGCAAAGAATAAAAATAAAATTTAAAAAAAATGTATTTTTGGAGAATGGTGGCATTGCTTTGTTAGCCAGTAGCCAGCTAAACCGCTTAGTCCTCCTGAAACAAAATCCTGCCCTAGAGAGGAGCTCTCAGTTCAGGCTCCTGGGGGCCACACATTTCACACAGCTCAGGAGCACAAACAGAACAACAACTAAAGGAATGCTCTTTAGTATCTCTGCTTCCCTGGTCTATAATTTTCTTTGTTGCTAATATATATTTCCATTAAATATGCTGTTTTTGTTGGTTCTAATTTATATGGAATAGACCAATTATGATGAGAATCAAAAAGTCTAAAGTTTTATAATTTTATAATTAATAAAAACAGACCTTTAAATGTTGTTTTCTATAACTTTGTAATATGATCTTAGCTGACAAAGACGAGGCCAATTTAGTAATTTTTAAAAGGGTAAGTGTAAATAAGCAGTATGGCTTCTCATCTCTGATGCAACTCACCTTGGTTGTAATACAGCAAACCATATACAAAAATTTCTCCAAGTCTGGACTAATGAGGGAACTTTTGAGAATCTTAATAATTTTTCAGCTATGTAATATTGTGTAGTTTCCTGAGTTCTGATCAGAAATAAAGATACTTTGCTAAGAATATACTTCACCAAAATGATTAAATTTGATGCATCTCTCATGCTCTCTTTCTCAATCTGTATCTCTCATCATTCCGTTTCTCTGTTTTCCTCTCTGAAACCCTCTATTTCTTTTCTTTGTTATAGTCCATACCCTGATTGGCAAGAATGAAATCATTATATTCTTTAACATATAAACTATTTATATATTGCTATTTACAATGAGAAAAAGATCTAAAAGTCAGTGGTGATACAGGTTGTGTTAATATAGGCTTGATGAGTAAGGGCAATTAAAGTAAGTTTTATTTTTAGTAGCCATATATATTCTTCGCAGGTAATCTGCAAAATGTGGAGAAGCTGGAAAAAAATTAATACTTTTAGTTTCACTTTCTTCTTGATTGTTAATCATAGTTTTATTGTGTTAAATAATAAAAAGTCAGCTGTATAAGTTTGAAGATCAAATCAGCCTTATTCAACAATTCGTGATTAATTGGGTAGTATCTCATCTAGCAAATAGAAAGGACCTCCATGTAATCTAGATAAGAAAAGCTTTTAAAGTGAGAAAAAGAGCGGGAAAAGGAAATTACTAACAAAGAATGCATCATTTTAGTTAAATTCTCTGTCCTAAGGGGAGTGGAAGGATCTATATGGCAGATTATTTTACTAGTGCTGACCAGGTTATTTCAGGCTGACTGGCTGAAGTTTACACTCCTTGGGGGTTAGGTGCAATTAGGTTAGGTATTAAGTCTTGGGTTACCAATATGGTATTTAGCACAAGTGACTCCATTTTGTGCCTGTTATCTCCTTTTAACAGTTGTCTTTGCTATTCAAGTTATTTTGATGAGAGTTGTTTGGGAGCCTTTTTTTTTGAGTTGGGGGTCAGGGTCAGAGGGAGAGGGAGGGAGAGGGAGAGAGAGCGTCCTCAGCAGGATCTTTGACCAGCGTGGAGCCCGATATGAGGCTCGATCTCACAACCTTGAGTTTATGACTTAAGCCAAAATCAAGAGTCGGATGCCCTACCAACTGAGCCCCCCAGGTGCCCCAGGCAGGTAATTGCTTTTTAAACATGTTTTTATTTGTTTGTTTTCCTCAATTAAAATATAATCATATTTTTAGGGCAGAGATAAATTTTAAAGTCTGACATAAAGCATAGTCAACTTTAAGTTCTCTCAGTTGAAATTAACTAAAATATAAAATCTGTTTATGTAGGAAATAAAAGCAAAAGAAAAAACTAGATTTCTTTGCTACTTATATTCCATTGAGAAGTCCTTGAAATAGGCCGAGTGACCTTCCTCTAGGAACTCAGCTGCCTTCATGTTAATACTTTGCTAAGGGCAAAAGGCAATCTTAGCTTAGCATTATCCCAACTTCCAGTATTCTCTAAGTGTACTTTAACATATAAAAATTCCTTTGGAAACTTCTTTTATCTCTGCACCCCCCCTCCCCTGCCAAGATACGTGTTAGCTATCATTCTCTAAGCATATGGTCAACTGATATCATCTGAAGGGTCTCATGACCAATGTGTTATGAGACAGTAATAAATGAACATTTCCTAACCAATGGCTAGCCCCCTCAAGCTCCTGGAAACCTTGCTTCCAAAACTCCTAAGGGACTTACACTATCCCTAACCCCCTCCCAACTTGAAAGTATATATATATATATATATATTCTAGAGCACACTTGTAAGTTGATAAAGATAAGAGTTGTAGAGGAGGAATCTATCTTTCTAGATTCTGTAATAAAAGACATTAACAGGAAAAAATCAACTTTAATAACATGTACACCTCCCCTATATACATGAAATATATATATATATATATATATATATTTTAAAGATTTTATTTATTTATTTGACACAGAGAGAGAAATTACAAGTAGGCAGAGAGGCAGGCAGAGAGACAGGGAGAGGAGGAAGCAGGCTCCCCGCTGAGCAGAGAGCCCGATGTGGGCCTCGATCCCAGGACGCTGAGATCATGACCTGAGCCGAAAGCAGAGGCTTTAACCCACTGAGCCACCCAGGCGCCCCAACTTGAAAGTATATTATCAGTCACCCCTCACAACCCTAGTGCAGTTGGTCTGCCCGTGGGTCCTGTCCCAGTGCTTTGATAAAACCACTTTTTTGCACCAACATTTTCTCAAAAATTAATTGACCATTTGCGCCAAACCCCAGCATTTCCACATCACTATGTCCTTGTGATTTTTACTTTCAATAAGATGCTATAATAACCATGTCCCCACACCCAAAGGATGATTTCTTTTCTTTTTTTTTTTTTCATGTTTTTAAAAAAATTATTTGACAGAGAGCAAGAGAGCACATAAGCAGGGGAAGCAGAAGGCAGAGGGAGAGGAGAAGCAGACTCCCTGCTGAGCAAAGAGCCTGATGTGGGGCACTATCCCAGGACCCTGGGGTCATGACCCCAGCTGAAGGAAGATGCTTAACCAATTGAACCACCCAAGTACCCCAGGCTGAGTTCTGATATAGCAAAAATTTCCTATATCTAGCATACCACAGAGATAAATTTCTAAAATTGAGAAAATATTTTAAGAAATTGCTCACTTTAGGAATAAAAAATAGCAGTTGAAGACACAATAAATGAGAATTGATTAAAGATTATATGCTATAGCTTATCTACATATTTTAATATTTTCCCCATTAAAATTTAGTCATTTTCGTTTCCTACCTGATTAAACTTTAGTTTGTGCTGAGCTCTCACTGCTTCCTCAATTATAATTTTTAGCAATTGTTTTAATTTAGTTTTCTTTTAATGTGCAGATATCTTAGACTGTCTATAATTGTATGAAATAACTTAAGTAGATATAAAATATATTCTTAAATTATAACATATTTTGATTACAATAAAGAATATATATAAATTGGCTGACATCTTTGTTGAATTCATTTGAAAATAAATGACACCATCCAACTGTGCCTGAGATACCGAGTTGAGAAGTATTATAGTTGAAGACATCCCTAATTTCTGAGAAGAAAGAAAATTTTCCTAGAAATAGATATTTATAATCTGAACTTCAAGTCTTTAATATGTGGTTTTGTGTTTGTTAGAACAGTTATGCAAGGGTCGCTTTTTTCTGTTGTTTGGCAGTTTATGTTTTCATAAACACACTAGCTCGGTTGTTCACGGATCCCAAGGACTTCTCCTATTCTGTAGTCTCTCGCCTACTTCTTTACTCCAAAAGGAAGAGAATTCATCACTCCAAAATAGACCTCTTTGACATAAGGGTTATTATGAACTAGTAATTTTTAAACTGAAGACACAGGAGAAGCTCTGAAAACGGAGTAAAAGTTGCCCTTTTGTAAAGGACATTTTCATTCATAAGAGAAATCTCCATTTGTAAGTGTGTGGATGACTGAATCTCTCGAAACTCTTATCTGTGGAGAAGACACTGGTCACAAATCTGCATTACAACTGTACCCTTTTTTAATACACTTTTCTTGGTAACCTTCCATCACTGGCTTCCCCTACCACATCTTTCATTTATCCCCACCTGGAAATGGTATGTAAGGTGGTGGCTTGGGTCATTTTGGAGAGTTATTCAGTTTTCTTGGGTGTCTTTCATGTATATAGGGGAGGTGTACATGTTATTAAAGTTGATTTTTTCCTGTTAATGTCTTTTATTCCAGAATCTAGAAAGATAGATTCCTCCTCTACAACTCTTATCTTTATCAACTTACAAGTGTGCTCTAGAATTGTCCATTCTATAAGAGCTTTACTAAACATCTATACATATTGTTCCAATTATCTATCTTGACTTTTGTCCTTATCATTTTGGAAAGCTAAGGTTTTCATGGTCAGTATTCAATTGTTAATTTTACCTGAACTCTTCAAATTAATTCTCATAGATACCCAGTTCATTTCTTTCTAAAACTCTCATATCTCTTGCTTCGAGATCTGTGATTTCCTCTTTCTTTGACCATCTTCGGAGAGTCCCTCTCAGTCTCCTTTGTAGATTCTCTAAACCTCCCCTCTGAATGTTTGCTGGTTCCTAGATTATGTTCCCTTCTAAAGCTCAACTTTCGTTTCTTTTGTGATCATCTGTTCCAAGTCTTTAAATACCATGTATGTGACAATGACTTCCAAATGTATATTTCTAACCCAATTCTCTCCTCTCAACTTCAGCTCTAAATATGCAACTGTCTAGTGACATCTTCAATTGGATCTCATTGACATTTCACATTTGACAGATCCAAAACTGAATTCTTGATTCCCTTCTGCTCTATCCAAATAAAACTAAAATTAAAACACAACTCTGTTCCTCTCTTAGGTTATGAATGTTGAATTTGTGCTATTATCATTCCTTTGCTTTGGAAGAAAACTTAATACTCAAAGTCGATATTCATCTTTCTCTCTCTCTCAATATATAAACTGTCAGCAAGTCTACCTCTAAAATAATTACTCCATTTTTTAAATTATGTTGTTTCCACTGTAAATCCAGTCACTTGTGTTTCTCTCTCAGTTTACCACACAGTACCTTCCTTCTTGGCCGTCCTGCATCCCTTCAAGTCCCTCTCTAAAATATCCTCCATGGAGAAGCCAGAGTAATCTTTGGAAAATATAAATTCAATTATACCATTCTCCTGCATAAAACTTTGAAGTGATGTCCAATAGTACATAGAGTAAGATCCACATTCCTTACCATGCAGTCTAAGACTTGGACGGGCAGCCTCTCATCCAGTGTACTAAACCATCTGACACCACTCTCTTTTGCCCACTGTGCGCAGCCACACTGTATTGTTGCATTCTGTCCTTTTTTTTTCCCTGGATATATTTTCTTTTTGATTTTGTCCCAGTCTGCTTCCTTTTCATCCATCCTTTCTCAGTCTAAATGTCAACCCCTCTATGAGGTCTTCTCTGGTCATTTGAAGTTCTTCCTCCTTGATATTATCTACCTTTATACCTTGTTCCTTTCCTCTATCTCTGTTACTGTGATTTACATTTATTTGTTTTTTAAAATCTTTAATTTTTTTTTAAAGTGGGCTCCATGCCCAACATGGGACTCAAACTCGTGACCCTGAGATCAAGAGTCACACACTCTACCTGCCGAGCCCGCCAGGTACCCCTCATTTGTTTTTTAATTATTTGTTTTTATCATCTCTGGTTTCTGAAGAAAGTTTATTTATTTACAAATATATATCCAAGTTGTAAGCATAGCATTTAACAGACAATGGATACTCAATATATATGGATCTAATGAATCAAGAAACATTAAAGCAAGTAAGGAAAATGATCCTACCCTGTTTATACAGAAAGTGACATGGTAAGGTGTTCAAAGAGGCTCTAATAAAAAATGAACTTTTCTGACTTCAAGATTTTACTCTTCTTAGTCATGTGTATATTACTGACTTAGATGTGAATAGACTTTTTTTTTTTTTTTAAATCTTTATGTGGTTAAAGATAGAGACAGAGACCTTTCTGGAATCTGGTTGAACCTGTTCACAGAGAATATAGATAACTCAGCATACTTACTGTAAATACCTGACATGTTTCCAAAAAGCCTGGTCTGAGATTATATCTATGGAATTTGGGTCAGAAAGTATTCAGTGAACCCAGTGCAGTTCCACAGGTGTAACTTGATTTAAGTACAGAGAGACACTTTGCTCCAGACTTTGCAAAGTTCTAGCTGTGAGATAAATCTTTATGATAATTTTAGGTTAACTCTGTTAGAATTTCTTGCCTTAAATTCAACAGAAAAGTAGTATCAAGGAAAGAACACTATATCCTATATAGCATTTCATATACAATCCCCTCACATTATCCCCTTTCCAATTATCTATCCAGTGATCAATTATAAATGTGTTAAGAATGTTGGCTTCTTTCTTGTGCTTATCTTTATTAAATTGAAATAATAAGTTTTTCGTTAAGCTTATTTACTATAATACGTTAGTTAATTGGAAACCATAAATGATAAACACTATTTCCTAATTATATGTGCAGTTAAAAAAAATTGAAATGCTTTAAAATGCCCAACCCAAGGCAATTTTTGCAAGTATTATAATATCAGGCACTGCAAAACACCACTGCCAAGTTTTTGGGGTTTTGTTTTTTTTTAAGAATTTTTTTTTAGCACTTACTGAAGTAGATTTTAGAAACAGCCAAGTCTATGTTGAAATAAAGTATAAACAATTTGGAAAACAATGAAACACTGCTGTATCTTGATGTTACATAAAACAAGATTGCCTACATATTATTATAGTAAAGGAGTAGGATTTTCTAGATGATGTTTTAAAAAAGGGTAAATTTAAACTGGGTTTAGGAAATTTTTTGTTGATCCAGACTCTCTGTTTATATGGAAGTTGACCAAGCGTATCTTAAAGCATAGAGAATCATCAGATGATTGATGATCGAATGCCGCTAGGTAATTCCTACAATGAGCTGATATCAGACAATGTAATGAAAGAATGAAAAAAAGGGTAATTTCTACTTCTTTTTTTCCATCTTCTTTTTCTTCATGAGTCTTCTTTCCCCACAAGATGCCAGAATGTATGTATGAGGGGAGAGGGTGTTACAAAGATTTCTCAGAGTATTTCAGAGATCTATACTGATCTCTTATCTTTTTAGAATTTATTATATTTATTGGTTATGTTATTCATTTGGCTCTTCATTTAGTTTTATGACTTAACCTAGTATGTTTATTTTATGTATTTTTTTTTAACTCTTAAGGCATATGGTATACTGGTTAAGAACATGAGTTTAGAATTAAACTGCCTAGGTTTGAATTTGGGCTCTACAAACTATGCAACTATGGGCAAGCTATTTTATCTCTGTGCCTCGTTTTCCTCTTCTGTAGAATGGAGAATCTGTAGAATATAGTATATATGCTATAGGGACATGGTGCTAGTAATTATTATGATTACAGTTGCTATTTGATTTTTCCCTTTCCCCAAAAAGGGGTTGTGACCCCTGAGGAAGCCCTCCGCCTTTCCTGGAGAGTCCTTTCTCTGTTCACTGTTGCGAAGGCAAACACTAAACTGAAGGTACACTTTAGACAGCACAAGTTTTATTCAGTGGCCTACGAATGCAGAAGCAGAACTTTGCTTAATTCTTAAATTCATGAATCAACTTCACTGGGATGCATCGCAAGAAGGGTCTTACGGACCTGGGTTAATAAAGGGGAGGGATATACATAAGTTTTCTTTGACTGAATCAGTTTTTTCTCAGACTAGAGGTGCCACCACTTTTCTCTCCTTATTTGGCTGGCTTTGATTGGAACCCTTAGAGCATTGGTAGGTATGTCATCTAGCATACTGATGTACTATATAACCAGCCTACAATCTTTTGCAGTCAGATCTATTGGCATCGTCCAACCAACTATGACGGAGTTCCCCTCAGGCTCCTGCTGCCATCTTGGATCCAAGCAGTGATGCCTAGTTCTTGTTTTGCCTGTAACTGAAAAGAAAATAAAGAGGGATGACTTCTGCTCAGTGGGATGGGAGGCAATCTTGGGAAGATTACCGATTATTATTAGTCAATAGAACAATTGATTTATCCAAAAAGAATATGTATAACTTGAAGGCAAGGCCTCTGTGTCCATTTATCCTCTTTATTTTACATACTAGATTCTCTGTGTGTATTTAAAAAGTGGAAGATATTGGGGGTGCCTGGGTGGCTCAGAGGGTTAAAGCCTCTGCCTTCGGCTCACGTCATGATCTCAGGGTCCTGGGATCGAGCCCCGTGTCGGGCTCCCTGCCCGGTGGGGAGCCTGCTTCATTCTCTCTTTCTGCCTGCCTCTCTGCCTCCTTGTGATCTCTGTCACATAAATAAATAAAATCTTTTAAAAAAAAAAGTAAAAAAAAAAGTGGAAGATATTGGGGGAAAATACTGAATATGGCAATCGAGTAAATCTTTAGCATATGGAAATGATTAGTGCATAAACTAAGGGAAACCAGGAGGACAAGAAAAGTGGACAGAGGAGTAGCATAAAGGAAAAAGCAGGTAGTCTAAAGAATAGATGCAATCACTTCTTTTAATGAGTAATGAAATTTTGGCTACTTTATATTCAAGTTTGAATTGCCTATGAACTATGCCTATTTTTGTAGTAGGCAGTTATGTCTGACTTTGCATCTCTGCGCTCCCTTACAAATGCCATCATGTCTAGTTGTTTTCTCTTTCAAATATTACCCTCCCTAATATGTAGATTTTGAGTGTACAATAGTCCAAATATAGTTTCAATAACGATTAATATATCACTGTCTTAATCATCATTCTTCTCTCCTCACTTGCAAAGTAGAAACTTCCACTTGACAACTAAAAGTTGAGTCTAGAATCCTGACTGATAATATGATTTGGGGGCGTTTATATTCTTTACTTTTTCTTTTTCTTTTCCAAAAGTCTTTGCCTCTGCTTCTATTTCTCTTATGTTACAGCTATTTTATAGTTCCTTCATGACCTCTACTTGGAACCTTTTTCAGAAGTTTTCTGACACAGTGGCAAGATGGCAGGAGGCAGAAGGGAAAGGGGTAACTGCAGGAGTCTAATGGGCTAAGTTTCTCTGTGCTGCTGGGGAACTTAGCGGGCCACCCTGCCCAGCTGTTTATTGCTTTCCTTTTAGGTGTGCAGGTTGGAATTCTCATCATAGCCTGCTGGTTCGAGATTGTAGAACTGCATGCATTAGAGGGGGCAGAGTTAAGTGTTTGAATTAATAAAGAATAGAAATCAGACCACCCCTGATTTTGCCTTTTTATTTACATTTCTGGAAAACACCTTTAAACGACTTTCAGTAGTGCCTTGTAGGAGGATTGTGACAATGGCCCACTTTCCCTTGATATTTTTGAGACAAATGTTCTTAGTTGTAAAGGGCCCCCTTCAATGAGCCTGTGGTGGTTTAAGTTTCTTAAGAATCCATGTTCTAATCTTCTGGAACATTGGTATTATCACAGTTTCCTAGCAGAAGTCACGATTTGTATACCCAAGAGAAAATCTGGAGTTTCTCCCAGTTGGTGTCTGGGTTGCTCTCTCTTATATTAGCACATAGTAGAGAAATTCAGAATTAGACTTGGCAGAAACATGAGACACCTACTGATTTTTTGTTGTCGTTGTTACCAGAATTGATTCTTGCTATCCGCATCGTGCCATAATTTGTGTGCTTCTGCATGTATATGTACATTCATATTATTATATTTCACCAGGAAGTGATGAAAATAGACTTTACTTTGTAATGTATTATTATTGTCAATAACTGTGGCAGGGATATGGGAGCAGACATTAAGCAGACAATTGGTTTTGACAATATAATCTAAACATTGTGTCATTTGTGCTTATTTTAGATGAAAACATGCTTTTCTGTGGTAAGAAGGAAAAAATGTATGTTAATTAAAATATCTAACTCTGATTCAAATTCTAAAAATGGGTAGATTACTGCAAAAGCATAGATATTAAACACCTCAAAAAAGAAAAACATTTTTTAAACTTTTCAGATCAAAATCCAGTGTTTACTCAGATCTTTTTTTTTTTTTAAAGATTTTATTTATTTATTTCACAGAGGGGGAGAGATCACAAGGAGGCAGAGAGGCAGGCAGAGAGAGAGGGGGAAGCAGGCTCCCCGCTGAGCAGAGAGCCCGATATGGGCCTCGATCCCAGGACCCTGAGATCATGACCTGAGCCGAAAGCAGAGGCTTTAACCCACTGAGCCACCCAGGTGCCCTCAGATCTTTTTATTACTATTTAGCTTGCCCTTGATCATTTTTACCATCGTTAATCCCTTAGAAGCTTTTATGTTTTTATTTCTATTTTGTTGGTTGTTTGACTTTTAAAAATATAATCATGTGTGGCTTGATTTCATCATTTTCATTTTAATTAGCAATAATCACGCCTCGGATAAACTTCATTGGCTATGATACTGCCACTGCACAAAGCTTCATCATTTTCATTTTAAATGAAAGCTGAATTTTGTACCTGGACTTTTTGTAATTTAATTCTTATTAGAGTGTAACTAGACCTGTATTGGTATTATGATTAACAAATTAAATTTGGAACATTCACCAGACTCTGAGTTGCACTGTTTTGGGACAAATAACTTAAACTGTCCCGATGGCATTTAGTCACATATATATGCGTGGTAGATGCAGCCATAAACTGGTATCATCAGAAGAGAATGTCAAGATCCTTGAGAGATTATAATCAAATTACTATAACTTTGAGATGAACTTCACGATATCCTCAGCCGTTAGTTATTTCCTGAAATCTCAACCTAGTACAGGCTCTGAATATTAGCATGGATTTGGAGTGAGAAAATTAAAAACACAAATATTGAAGCATATTAAGAGAATGATCATCTTACAGACAGAAAACTGTGTCAATAGTGTTTGGGCTTTGGGTAGGGAGGGAAAAATAATGAAACAAGATGGGATGGGGAAGGAGACAAACCATAAGAGACTCCTAATCTCACAAAACAAACGGAGGGTTACTGCGGGGTGGGAGGGTAGGGATAGGGTGGATGGGTTATGGACATTGGGGAGGATTTGTGCTTTGGTGAATGCTGTGAAAGATGTAAGCCTGATGATTCACAGACCTGTACCCCTTGGGCAAAGAATAAAAATAAAATTAAAAAAAAATAGTGTTTGGGCTTTTAAGTGTTAAGTGTGTCCCATGAGCAGCGTAGAACATAAAAGCAAACTCCTTACCAGGAGTTCATTCTTTTATTTATTTATTTATTTATTTATTTATTTATTTATTTGACAGAGAGAGAGAAAGATCACAGGTAGGCAGAGAGACAGGCAGAGAGAGAGGAGAAAGCAGGCTCTCCACCGAGCAGAGAGCCTGATATGGGCCTCGATCCCAGGACCCTGAGATCATGACCTGAGCTGAAGGCAGAGGCTTTAACCCTCTGAGCCACCCAGGCGCCCTTTTTTTTTTCCCTAAAGATTTTATTTATTTATTTGACACAGAGTGAGTGATCACAAGTAGGCAGAGAGGCAGGCAGAGAGACAGGGAGAGGAGGAAGCAGGCTCCTGCTGAGCGGAGAGCCCGATGCGGGCCTCAATCCCAGGACGCTGAGATCATGACCTGAGCCGAAAGCAGAGACTTTAACCCACTGAGCCACCCAGGCACCCATTTTTTTTATTTTTTAAGATTTTATTTATTTGTCAGAGAGAGAGAGAGCACAAGCAGGCAGAGAGGCAGGCAGAGGCAGAGGGAGAAGCAGGCTCCCCGCTGAGCAAGGAGCCCAATGTGGGACTCGATCCCAGGACCCTAGGATCATGACCTGAGCCGAAGGCAGCTGCCCAACCCACTGAGCCACCCAGGCATCCCCCAGGAGTTCATTCTTAAATGACATTTGCATAGTATGTTGGGTACCTAGAGGGAGTGATTGTTATTATCAGTGTATGCTGGTTCAGATTTTTTTTTATTTTTGCTATTCCAATAAAATAGTTGATGAAGAATGTGTTATCCTATCATAATAGTAGATATTTATCTATACATGCAATTTTGTGCTGTATCATTTCCTTGCATTACCTCATTTAGTCTTTACACCAAAATTATGAGGTAGTATTATTTATGCTATTCTTTAGGCCAATAAAATTAAGATTTAGAGATGTGGCACAGCTATAACATGAACTCAGAAATGGAACTTCTGATTCCATGGTCCATGTTCTTTATTCACTTGCTGTTCTGACCAGTGACCACAGTTCCTCCTGCTGAAACAACATCTAGAGGATAGTAACAATGAGCAATGCAATGGTTTCAATAACTGCCAGCCAGCAACACAGATAAGAAATCGAAAAGCTTGAGGCAAAATCTCTACTCAACCTAGTAGAGAATGAAAAGGAATATAAAGGTAATTCCTAATAAAGTTGCAGAGGGACTTTGTAGCTATTCTCTACAGATATAGAATATAAATATATTTTAATAGCCTGCAATGTAAGTTTTTTATATTTAAAATCTGATCTTTCTCCTTCCGTTTATTTTGTTTTATTTTTAAAGATTTTATATATTTATTTGAATAGAGAGAGCATGAGCGGGACAGGGCGGGGGGGGCAGTGGGGAGGAGCATGCAGACTCCGTACTGAGCAGGGAGCCTAACGTGGGACTTGATCCATGGACCTTGAGAATCATGACCTGAGCCAAAGTCAGACACTTAACTGATTGAACCACCCAGCTACGCCTCTACTTCGGTTTAACCTGAGGTTATATTTTATCCATCCCCTGGTGCCCAATGTCTGGTTCAGGGAATTGTCTTTTATGATATGTTCCTAATACCTTCCTTTCTTTTCCTGATTGTGCAGAGTCTGTGATCTCATGACCCCTTTTTGTGCTACTGTTGATATAAGGAAATAACAAAAGGTGGAGAGAGGGAATGTTGAGCCTGTCTGGTGGGTAGTTCTGTGGCTTGAAGTCCTCCACTCCCCAACATGAATGCCAGGGGCCTGGGTCTCCAAGGCATCCACTCCTAGAGATCAGAGTGGCTCCTGGAAGAGAACAAGATCTATTTCTCTGTGGGGATCTTGGCTTAGACAGTGGGCTTGGTAAGGTGCCATACACCTACCTAAGCAAGAGAATAAACAATTATGTGACGTTCGAGTGGCTGGAAAAAGATGGGCAGACATGTATGTTATTTTTTATCATAGCAAGGATGAGTGAAGTTGTCCTAGGTTAAGTGAGTTCAGTGAAAGGTGGCCAGGCTTGAACTCTTCTACTACTGTCACACCACAGAGGGAGGCCTGGTGGTAAGGGACCTTGGAGCAAGGGCCCACTAGCTTAGGCTCTAGAAGAGAGGATGAGCTGGAGCCACACTTCTGGTGTAAGAGGCAGGGGCAGTGGGAGGCTCTGAATGAAGATTTCACACCCGCACATCAGACGGCTGGCTTTTGATGCCTGCCCTGTGGTGAGCAGTGACAACCAGTGGTCCTAACCAGACAGGCAGCCACAATCCAGATGGAAACAAGGAAACGATGAAGAAGCAAACAAACAAAAGAAGATAAAAATTTTATCTGCTTTCCTAATCCCTTCTGTTTATACCTGTTTGTGTTAACCTGTAGTTCATAATATTTCATTTGTGCAGTGTTTCATTTATAGTAATACAGAACAGCAACAAAATTTTTACTTAATGAGAGAGAAAAGAGAGTAAATAAATAGATTAGAGAAACTATAAAATACTATAATTGAAATGCCAGAATAAGGGAACAGAAGAAATCAATCATAAACTTCAATTAACTATATATTAGAATAGACTTTCTGAGCTGAAGAATATGAGTCTGCTGAGCAAAATAGGTAATTAAATAGAGCTAATTAAAAAAAACACCTAAAGTACTGTCATGGTATTTTAAAACTTGAATGAAGAAAACACTTATAAGCACTTAAGCAGGTAATCTCTAAAGTAAGAAAGTTTGGTCTAGTTTTATAATTTACCTCTTCAAAACTAATTTTAGAAGAAAATGAAGTTATGTTAGTGAAATGATGGGTGGAAAATGACTGTAAAATTCCAAACCCAACCACATTTCCATTCATAAATGAATAGAACAGAGAACAATACCCAAGCATTTATATCAGAGTTTGTGATCTTGAAAATTAATTAGACCTTTATTAATAAAGAAAAAAGCATTACTTGAAAAAAAAAATCTTATTGTGGCGTGTATTCTCAGCCACAGTGATAGAAATCCTGACTCAAAGTGGCTACACTCTATGTATGTCTATTTTTCTCCCCATGTCATCTTTTTCTCACTGCTATTCAGTTATGTGATAGCTTGATGTTCCCAAGAGCAGTCCTCTTGCTTGGAGCAGGCAGGAGAAATATGCCTATAGGGATACTAAATATGAGAGTAGTTCTTCTATTGCAATTGATGGAAAAATTAAATATTGCATTATTTACAGCTGCTCATCTATATTTCTTTTCTTTTCCTACTAAGACTTGGTAAAGGGAATTGCTAGAAATATGGAGCACTGAATGTGTTAGCAATTCAGGCAGTGAAGTTCCTTTGGAATAGTTCTGGTTATTAATGAAATTATCATATACTTCTCACAAGTCTTTGAAACACTCTATATATGGCATTGAAAAAGTTAGAGAACGGTCTACTTTGCTATGAGCATCAATTCTCAGGATTTCATGAACTTTGTTTTCTTTTTTTTTTTTTTAAAGATTTAATTTATTTATTTATTTCACAGAGGGAGAGAGATCACAAGGAGGCAGAGAGGCAGGCAGAGAGAGGGGGGGAAGCAGGCTCCCTGCTGAGCAGAGAGCCCGATGCGGGCCTCGATCCCAGGACCCTGAGATCATGACCTGAGCCGAAAGCAGAGGCTTTAACCCACTGAGCCACCCAGGCGCCCAGCTTTGTTTTCTTACTTTTAGATCATAGTTGGTACATCACTGTGTTTATTTTTCTCTTTAGTTTGGATCTTGTGTCCGCAAAGCCGTATTTACTAGAGAGGAAGAAATTAGAATTGAATGTGAGGCGAGTTGTGGATTGGGGATAAAGAGGACTAGAGATAGAAGTACTTACTGATGCTGCAAAATTGCTAAGGTGCAGTTTCACAAGGCTAAATTTAACCTAACCAAGCACACATGGTATTTTAGTTGTTGAAATTGTATTGCTTTAAAAATGAGTTTTTAATACCAAGAATAGTTCACATGTGGGAGCTGAGAGAAGAACTAATAGAGTGAGGAGGGTTGAAAGATTGAAGCTTGGAGTACATGACAAGATAAATTTCAACAAAAATGTGAAACCAGGATAATTTATCAGAGACCCTGGGAGCTGAAGCTGAGAATGTTGTACAGATACTTTTAATTTTCAGAATTCAGTATGAGAATATTTCTACGTGTAAAATGCTTTTATATTACAGGATGATGGCCTTGGAAGAATATAGTGGAATAAGAACTAGGAAATAGGGGCAGAAAAAATTAAAGTGGTTGGGACAGTACGTTGTTCTGCTAGAAGTAAGACTGTGTATACCACCGGCATAAAGAGGAGAGATTTTATTTTTTAATTCTAAAGTGAAAGAGAAATCTGCCGCCAATTTAATGGGCGGGGGGAGAGGGAAAGATAAGTGCTCCTTGGACTCAGGGCACATAATAAAAGAAAGCCCATGACTCCAACATCTATTTGTACACTATGTTCATAGCAGCATTTTTCACAGTAGCCAAAAGGTAGAAGCAACGTAAATAAAAATCCATCAAACGGTGCATATATAAGCTAAATGCAGTTTATACATGGGAAGCAAAATGAGCCTTAAAAAGAAGAAAGTTCTGACACCTGCTGCTATGTAGATGAGCCTTGAATTGATTATGCTTAGTGAAATAAGGCCGTCTTCAAGGTGCAAATACTGTCTGATTGCACTTATATGAGGCACCCAGAGTAGTCAAAGTCCTAGGAACAGAGAGTAGAATGGTGGTTGCCAGGGGCTGGGGGAGAGGGGAAGGGGAAGTTAATGTTTAAGGGGTGCAGTGTATCAGTTGGGGGAGAAAGTTCTAGGAGGAGAATGTTCTAGGGATGGATGCTAGTGATGGTTGCACAACAGTGTGAATGTACTTTATGTCACATTAAATACTATACAGTAAAAATGGTTAAAATGGTAATTTTATGTTATATGTATATATTTTATCAGACACTACAACAACAAAAACGAGAAGGTCCAATTTTAGCAATAATGGTAACAGGAGGAAAATGATCCATTCAGGGTTCTCTGATTTTAGGGTGTTTTAACCAGTTACATAAATAATTTAGATCTTTCCTCTCAAAATGGATATGATTTATTCATTCTCCATTTCCACTATTATCAATTTGGAATAAAAAATATTAAAATTTTGAATGATAAGAATTCTATGAGAAGTATGGATTTTGCTCTGCAAGAGCTAATGTTTAGAAGTATGTACTGTTCCTTATTTCATAGTTTTTAGTTATAATTCTTTATAATTAAGCACTGAGAACAATTTAAATGTTATTAGTATTTCCCTTACTACTTGGCTTTGAAGCAACACAATCTTGTAATACTAGAGACTGAGAAATCTAACTTATTTCCACTAAGTCTCTTCTGGGCTTCCAGAGCTTCACCTTTTAGTTAAACCATTATAATCAAAGAGCATTTTAATAATCTTCAAGCTCATGGTACTTTGCTTGGCACTGCTTAATGCATTTGAAATCATAACATTTCTAGAACTGCATTGTCTAATATGGTAGCCCACAGCCATGTGTGGCTATTGGCCATGTGAAACGTGGCTACTCCAAATTGACATGTGCCATAATATGAAATGAACACTAGATTTCCAAGACTTAGGAAGATAAATATCCATTGATATTTAAAAATATGTTACATGTAGAAATGTTAATATTTTGGAAATATTTAATTAAATAAATTATTAAAATTTACTCAACCAGGGGCGCCTGGGTGGCTCAGTCAGTAAGCGTCTGCCTTCAGCTCAGGTCATGATCCCAGGGTCCTGGAATTGAGCCCTGCATTGGGCTCCCTCCTCAGCAGGAAGCCTGCTTTTCCCTCTCCCACTCCCCCTGCTTGTGTTCCCTCTCTCCCTGTGTTTCTCTCTTTCTGTCAAATAAATAAATAAATAAATAAATATCTTTAAAAAAATTTACTTGACCCATTTCTTTTTACTTTTTAAAATGTGGCTACTCCAGAATTTTAAGTAACTTTTGTGGCACACATTTGTGGCTTGTGTTAATATTGAAATTACTGCGAGTGCTGTCCTAGAATGTTGTAATGTAAATACAACTGAGATCAACAATAAGAATACAAGTTCAGGATGAGATAGATTCACTCAGAATACAGATTAATTGCCAGGAGTGACTCAGTTTTATTAGAGTACCAGAAATCAGACCACAGCGCATTTGTTTTGCTCAGAAATCATCGTGTACCTTGAGAATGGCAGTATGAATGGTTCTGCCATTGATCTCTGAGTCAACCCTTAGAGAACCATCTTTCCTAGTTTCAGATACGTTTCTAAATATAAAGAAGAATTCATATTTGCAATATGGATACATTCTGTCAAGTCTCTAGGGAAAACTTAAATATAGGACTAAAGTAAGTGGAATTCAGTGATCTGAAAGAGGTAACAGGATTTTAACTCGTTTAACAGTGATTTGTTTGTGCACCAGATCTAGTGCAAAACAAGGAAGTAAACAATCCTGGAAGATTGAGATTGGAAAAATAAAGACTTAATACTTTTCATGTTTTCATGTTAGCATCCTCACTTTCCTAAAATGTGCCAGAGGATGCTGAATAAAGGATCTCTTGCTCACGTACGTGGTTAAAGCAACAAGACTCTATTTCTCTTGAGGGAAGAACTGCAGTGACAACTTTCAATGGTCCTCACTCCCTACTTTTTTATTACCATAAATACTGCCGTATCATATGTATTTGATTTAAGATCCGTTTGTCAGGCATGTATTCAAGTTAATACTTTTAAAAAAGTATTAACTTATAAATCTAATAACAAAATACTTTTTGGCCAAAATAAAAAATTGCCCTGTCTTGTACACTCTTTATGAACGAACAGTTATTAGAAGATTCAAAATGTGTTAGAATATTTCTTTGAAAACCTTTACATTTCTTGCATGGGTAGAAGATAAAATATGACCTCCATGTTTATGGGGATGAAATACCTCCGGTGTAATTCACACACTCCTTGGCTTTAGCTTCAGTTGAATTTGAAGTCTTAAACTTGATGTTTCACTCACTTCTTTTGATTTGACCTTGAAAACATGGTCTCTGTTAGTATTCGACCTGAAATATCAAAAGTGAGACCCACCAGCCTATTGCAGGAAACCTAGTGCTTTTAGGTAAGTAGTTAAATTAAATCACAATTAAAGTTGCACGTGTGAAAAAATATATTTAAATGTCTAATATACATAATTTAGCAGAATCCTTAAATTTCTAGATAGACTTTCTTATGAGATACATATATCTCTGCTTCTTAAAGTAGTTTTATTACACTTGTCTACAATATTCGGAAACAGAATGCTAAGAGAAAATTTGGCCTACATTACAGTCTCCACTTCTTTAATTTTTGTGTCTAAAGTTTCCTTTAACCTCAGTTAAAAATTAGTGTGTTTATACCTGCATAATTTGAAAACTGCAAGAAACTTTAAGTCTAAGTGGGGGATGGGTAGGGGAGGGTCATTCCCGACTCCAGATGAACGTGGAACTGAGCCTTAGTTGTCCTCCATTTTGCCCCCTCAGTTTACAGTTGAGGATTTTGAGGGTTGGGTATGTCTCCCAAGTTATCCAAGGTCACAGAGCTAATTAGTGACAGGTCTGTGGTAAGGACCTGGAGTACCTGTACTCCCATGTAGTTATTTCCACTGTTTCTAGAGAGTCTTTTGGCCTTTTCGGCAAAATGAAACCTATGAATTAAAAGCCAAACATTCTGCCCTCATCGGTTTTCACCTAGGTTACTGTAAAAACCTGTGTCCATGTTCCACTTCCTTTTCGCAATCTCTTGTGTTCCATTCATTTTTTTCTTCTATTACCATTTTCATCAAGCCTTTGTTTATCCTGTGTACAGCTCCATCACTGACTACTGATTCAAGTCCCTGTCCTTTTATTATCCTTGAAATCCCTTAGAGTGCAGTCTCTCTTTTTTTCTCTTCAATCTTACTACATTTCTTTTGGACTTTTTATAGTTTTGGTGGAGGCTGATGAATGTTTAGTAAGTATTAATGCATGCTTCTTGAATAATACAGAATCTTTTTACCCAAATTGCTAACCAGTGTGCCCTCTTCATATTGTTAATTACTTACTGCTTTTGTATAGGACTTTTCTTCCTTAAGAAATTATTTGCTTCATCTACTATTTTCTTTGTAGTAAATATCAACATTTTTTGGCTCTAGTATTTGAGGAACATCCAGGAAATGATAATCTGATGTATTTGTTCATGTAACCATCCCTCACAGAAATCTTATTAGGGTAGAAAAAAAGACACTAAACAATCATTGGCAGTACATAAACCTAGTTTAAAAAAGGAAGCTCTAAAGAGTATTCTTGTGACAACTGGGGACATTTAAATATGGTTTAGATACAGATTAGGATTTTTTGTCAATTATTTTAGGTGACATAATGGCATGGTGGCTTTGTAAGAGATTATCCTTAGTCCTAGGTGTTTCATAATGAAGAATGTATAGGTTAGATCTCATGATGTCTATACTTGATTTAAAGTGATACCAGAATACGTATATGCCCAGATATATGAAAGATAAACAACTAGGCCAAAATACTACTCCTGTTAAATTCATTTGAGGTTATGTTTTTCACAAGGTGAAATTTTTCATAATTTTTATAACAAATTTTTCGTAACTTTCAAAACTAAAACAAACAAAAAGAACTGTTATTCTAAGAATATGCCCTAAGTAGTAATGCTCAAGTCTTTCCTAACAAAACATATTTGTTTGATGATGTAGCTTTGGAAGGAGGCGCTTCTGTGGTAGAGAGAAGAGAATACATGTTATAAGGTATTTCCAGGACTTTCAACTCCATCCCTTTTTATGCCATTTGTATCATTTCCGATATACATCAATATGGATCTTAATAATGTACTTTGACACCACATGATAACTTTTTTTTAATCTGATGTTCTGTTTTTTCATAATGATCTCCCATGGGTCAGAGTAGAAGGGAAATATTTATTTTATGCCATTTCAAGATAGTGACCTCAGAATTATAGACAAAATTGTCCTTTAATTTTTTTTAAATTAATGGTGACTATAGTAATATAGCTAAGAGAAGTAGTATTTACTCATTTGTTTATGCATTTTTTGTTTATTAAATATTTGAGTTGGGCAGCATGGTAGGAACTAAATCTAAAATGGTTGACAAGGGCGCCTGGGTGGCTCAGTGGGTTAAGCCTCTGCCTTCGGCTCAGGTCATGATCTCAGGGTCCTGGGATCGAGGCCTGCATCAGGCTCTCTGCTCAGCAGGGAGCCTGCTTCCTCCTCTCTCTCTGCCTGCCTCTCTGCCTACTTGTAATCTCTCTCTGTGTCAAGTAAATAAATAAAATCTTTAAAAAAAAATGGTTGACAAGACATCATCTCTGTTCTCAAGAAACACAATATAGTGGATGACAGAGGAGAGAATGGACAATTACCATACATGATCTATGAGGTAAAACTCCTGCAGTCAGAGAGAAACTATATTATAATTGGCTACTATGAGAGAAAGAGAGAGAGAGGAAAAAAAAAATGTATGGACTTACTGGAAAAATTTCAGGACTGCTCTGGCTTTAGGCATGGCTTCATGCCCTGAGGAGTTTATTTCCATCTCTCAGTTCTGATTTTTCTTTGCAAGAGCTTCATTGTTTTTCCTTCTGATAGCAGGGTGACACTAGCAGTGATGGATAAGAACCTTACTAGTGTACAAACGTGAAGAAAGAGCTATACCATTGTTTCTAATTGCTCAGGGAAAATTCTAGAGCTGCTTGATGGTGAATGGTGTCTCAGCTCACTTGCTCATTCTCCTTGCTGCAACAATTGTCTGGGTCTAGATTATATTGTCATTCTAATAGTCATGGGATAGGGAGAACCTCTAGTCTAACACAGTCTGAGAGTAGGAGCAGCGTGGATTTTTGAAGGAAATTGGTATTTTATCAAAAAGGAGAAAGCAGCTTATGACTACTAGGGAGGTAAATATACCAAGTAGTCATTATGGAAATGAGATGAGATGATTACAAGGAACTGTGGGAAAGAATGGGGGACACTATACACTAACAATGAAGATGCCATGTGAGTTAAGAATGTGAGTACAGGGGCGCTTTTGGATAGCTCAGTCTGTTGGGTCCAACTCTTAATTTTGGCTCAGGTCATGATCACAAGGTCATGAGATTGAGCTCTGGCATTTGGCTCTGTGCTGAGTGTGAAACTTGCTTAAGATTCTCTCTCTCTTTGCACTCCCACCCTCCTACCCCTCCTCCTCCCCACACCCATTTGCATACACTCTCTCTCTCTCTCTCTCTCTCTCTCTCTCTCTCTAAAAAAGAAGAATGTGAGTACAATACCATATTTTACAGTTTTCACTTTACCAACTATAGCAATGTAAGTGCCATTCATATATTTTTATAAGACAGAAAACAATGATCAACTGTCCATTTGTGTTTATTATTCCCTTTGTTTGGAATCACATATTTACATAACTAGTAATGAAGAACTAGATACTATGTCATGATCTTAACTACAAATACCCAGATTATTCTCAGGAACTTTAGTGTAGGGTCTATAGCTGTAAAATCAGTGCATATAGTACAGTGCTAGGCAAGAAAGAATATTAATTAAACTTATGCAAATATAAACTGCATAAAGAATACTTTTTATTAGGGGCACCTGGGTGGCTCAGTGGGTTAAGCCTCTGCCTTCGGCTCAGGTCATGATCTCAGGGTCCTGGGATCGAGCCCCACATCGGGCTCTCTGCTCAGCAGGGAGCCTGCTTCCCCCTCTCCCTCTGCCTGCCTCTGCCTACTTGTGATCTCTCTCACTGTCAAATAAATAAATAAAATCTTTAAAGAAAAGAATACTTTTTCTTTAAATTTTTGAGAGAGGAAGAGAAAGAGCATGTGCCAAGGGGGGTGGCGAAGGGGAGAAGCAGAGGGAGAGAGAGAGGGAGACCAGCAGATTCCCCCATGAATGTAGAGCCTGAAGTGGGATCTCAGTCTCATAAGCCTGAGATCATGACTTGAGCCAAAATCAAGAGTTGGATACTTAACTGACTGAGCCACCCAGGTACCCCAAAAATACTTTTGATCTTCCTGGACCTCACAGTATAGTGTTTTGTGTTAAGTTAGCTCTCAGGAAGATTGCAAATTAAGCTACAGTTATAAGAACAGTGGAAACTCAAAGTTGCTCTGCACACCTGTGATGAGGTAGTCGGGAATACTGTGTCATTTTATAACATAAATTTGTAAAAAAAAGAAATTCAACTATTTTAAAGTAAAATATGAGAAACCATTCATCTTAATATTCTAGCATATATAAAAATAATAATGAATTTATTACATGAAAATGAAGAAAGTTTGAATAGGCTGAAATGATTTGACTTGGTGTAAAGATGTTTTCTAAAGCATAATTACAAATATAGGATCTAACTTAATTAAAAATATGTCAGTGCACTTTAGATTCAAGTTTTGTGAGTTCTTGGTAAAATAACTGTGGGAGGAAGAGGTATAGGTTTATAATGTTTTAGAATCAGAAAGAGTCATATAGAACATTTCCTTGGAATTCTTCTCAAGATGGAATTCTAACTTCACACCCTTTTATTCTGAACAGTTAATAGTGTTGATAAAGTAAATATTTCAAAACTGAAAACCAAGTTATACTTTATCTAAAACATAAGATATACATCCTCATGGGTTAAAAACTGGAAGGAAACACAAAATAGTTGATGTAACTAAGTCTGCAGGCATGCTGGAACTTGGCTTTTAGACTCAAATGTAAGAGTTGAGATTTTTGTTCCTGTGTACCAATGGGAATGAAGAGAACTCCACAAAAGATAAGCTGTCAGAAGTGTGTCCAATGGTGAGTCTATGGTGAGACTATCGTGAGTCTAACCAGTTAGTGAAAAGAAGCTTAAAAGTGATGTACTTGCTGTCTGGGGCAGCGTATACAGGGAAGAACAAAGCCCTGTGATCTTACAGTGATTCCATCCTTATGGGTTATGACTTGTTCTGTGATATTCTCATTCCCACTGGTGGATGGTGTTTCCCAAGACAGTGGCCCACTGTGGTAGATGGTTTATTACACAGTTATTAAGGGGTATCCAAATAAATGAGTCTACTGGAGTTGCATAGTGATAGCTCTGTGTTGGCAGTTCACTGGCCAGAATCTTGGTTTTGGGTAGTGGGCTTCAGGAGTGAATGGAGAGAACTATAAACTTCTATAAAGGAAGAGGTAAGCATAAAATGAGGAAGAAAATCTTCTAGTCAAAATCCCCCTAAAAAAATCAAAGAATGGTAACCGATAAGAAAAACTAGTCAAAAGGAAACCACCACTAAAAATCAGCTTTAAGAGAAGAAATATAATAATTTTATAATGACCAAAAATTCTCAAAGAGAGAAATAGAATTTATAAATAGACAGCAATAGTAGCAAGACATAGTAAATTAAAGTGAAATAAAAGCATGTGGACCTGTAAAGAATGAAAGAAGTCTCTGGGGAAAAGAATTAGTTACTGGGAAGCTCTAAACTCATATAATGCATGTCAATGTAATGCATCATTTAGTGGAATAAATAATAATCAGGGATATTTTTACATTTCAGAAGAAAGTACTAAAATTCTAGACACTATTACAAGGAGAGAGAGGGGATGTTCACTTGTGACCATGCCAGGAACAATTTTTGGAACAATAATGTGAAACCATTGTGAACTATTGAACTGTTTTACACATTGTTGGAAAATTATATCGATTATATTAAAAATGTACAATAATCGCTTTTAAAAGTGGTATCTGTAATTTCAAAGAGCATAGTAAATGATAAAAAAAAACAACCCGTATTCGTAGAAGTTGGAAAGGAAGACTAAATGAGTAAAGAAACACACACACACATACCAGGTGATAGAAATAACTTCAATTAAAAAACAATCATAATAAATTCAACAGATTAACTCAGTCATGAAGGGAGAGTGTCTAACAAATTTGAAGGAAAAAAGAGTTCCATTTAATGCTTTTAAATCTACCAAAAGCAACTGAAAGAAAACAAAGCAAGACAAGGTGAAAATAATAGAATGGCAGAAATACTTAAATTATAATCACTCTTTACACCTTACACACATATGCACACACACGAATTAGCTAGTACAGCAATAATAGATAAAAGCATTAATAAGGGCGCCTGGGTGGCTCAGTGGGTTAAAGCCTCTGCTTTAGGCTCAGGTCATGATCTCAGGGTCCTGGCATGGAGGCCCGCATCGGGCTCTCTGCTCAGCAGGGAGCCTGCTTCCCCCTCTCTCTCTCTGCCTGCCTCTCTGCCTCCTTGTGATCTCTTTCCCGCTGTGAAATAAATAAATAAAATCTTTAAAAAAAAAATAAAAAAAAATAAAAGCATTAATAAGGATAAAGAGGGCTCAAACCTTATATTGAAAGATCTAAACCCACGTAATAATAAAAAATAAATCATCCTCCATCCTCTTAAAATGTTTGCTCATAAAAAAAAAAGTTTGCTCACGACTCCTTGTCCAAGAGGCCTATATCCATTACTCTATTTGAATTGCAACCTGTGTCGGACTTATGTACTCCAAACCTTCCATATCTGCTTTCTTTTTTAGCACAATCACTTCTACATTTTTTTCATTATGTTTATAGTTTATTTTTTACTTCCTGAATGAAGATAAACTGAAGAAAACACTTATGAAAATGAAAAATCTTATGCAAATGTTAGAAAAATAAGTATTCTCTCTATATGTTTATAGATACATAAATGTACACTGAATGTATGAGAAATCAGAATGATGAAGATTCACTTCAGTTTCAGGATTGTGGTTATTTCCAGGTAGAACTGAGACAGTGTGTATGCAGATTTTAATAAATCTATAATTTCTGTGTTGATTTTTATAAGTGAACTGAAGAAAAATATGACATTTTAACAGTTGTTACATCTACATGGTGGTTGCACAGATGCTCATGATTTTATTCTCTAAACTTCTGTGCATATTTGAAATATTTCTAATAGAATGGTAATTTCATCCATCATAATTTGGTAAGAATTCAACAATGTTTTGTAAATTAATTACATTAAGAATGTTAACAAGTAAAGATTTTTAAGAAATATTCATAGAAATTCACAGAAATAAAAAAATATTTTTTAAATCTTCAAAAAATAGGCTACGAGAAGCCAAATAATATTTTTGACCTTCTGAATATTTAGCTGGCTAGATTTTAATGGGTCTCCCATCATAAATGCTATAGCTCCACATTCCTGCTGATTGTAATGGACTTTTGGAGAAAGAGAACTGCATTTGTAAAATTAATAACAAAAAAGAAAATGAGACAGGCAAAAACAAACAAACAAAAAACCCCCAAAACTGTAGAAATGATTGCTCCTTTAAAATTAGATCGCAGTCATGGTCCCCCAGGTGGCTCAGTCAGGTAGCCTGTGACTCTTGATTTCGGCTCAGGTCATAATCTCAGGGTGGTGAGGTCGAGCCCCATGTTGGGCTCTGAGCAAAATCCACCTTTTCCTAATGTTTCTATAAATGACAACACTGGTGGCTTGAGTTATCTTCATATTTACAGTAAAAATAAGGGACACGAAGTTAAAAACCTGTTGAGCTAACTTTGAAAGTTACTGTTGCACTCATTTTGAATTGTAGTGTTAGAATAGTTTTGGTTTGTTTATTACAGTCACACCTCATTTTTTTTTTAAACAAAATAGCTTTAAGGAAAAAACACCGTATCTGTAGTATTATCATTAGCCCTTTCATCCTTTTTCAATTGAAATCTTTTAATTCAATCCACTAGAGAAACTTCCCCCATGGGAACATAATACTAATCATATAAAAAGAAATTTTATAGGCAATTTATTCTACTTTAAATTTCTTGAATTTGTCAATTAAGAATATACAAATGAAGGGGCGCCTCGGTGGCTTACTTGGTTAAGCAGCTGCCTTTGGCTTAGGTCATGATTCCAGGGTCCTGGCATCAAACCCTGCATAGGGCTCCCTGCTCAGCAGAGAGCCTGCTTCTCTCTCTCCCTCTGCCTGCTGCTCTGCTTACTTGTGCTCTGTATCCTCTGTCAAATAAATAAATAAAATCTTTAAAAAAAAAGTATACAAATTAAATCTGAAGAAAAATGTTCTTTCTGCAGAAGCACTAACATTCTAATTAAGGAAAAAGGAAAACACAGGTATATGAAAATATACCCAAGACACGAAAGCCATGTGAGAAGATCATTGACTGAGATCCTTGAGGAAAGACTGTACATTCCAACCATACTTGAATATAAAATATATTTTAGAGTAAAGAGGAAAGTAAAAACATAAGAGACAAGAGCTAGAGAAGCTTCTCAGAATTCCTAGAGGAAAAATGGTTGTTGGCTATTCTACATGAACATTATAGTGAATCTTAGGAAAAATAAGAGACATCCTTCTGGCAAATGGCTATTGAAAATGCATTCTATAGGAAATGTTATACGAAACTAGAGTCAGAAAAGAAAGAACAACGAGAATGGGACGCCTCTCCTCATCTGACCTTATCAGGATGGACGTGGCATTCCACCATGAAGGTCCCAAGAAAATATTCTTGCCTTTTTCCCCACACCTCTCACTTGTGACACTGAAATACTCTATTCCCTTCAGCTCTCCAGAAGCATCTTGCTTTGCCTTCTCTGTCTGGGTTTCTGAACCTCATTAGGATATTCACCTTTGAGAAATCAGGGAAGATTATACACTTTTTTATAAGATTAGTATTATGTTCCCATGGGGGAAGTTTCTCCAGTGGATTGAATTAAAAGATTTCAATTGAAAAAGGATGAAAGGGCTAATGATAATACTACAGATATGGTGTTTTCTCCTTTAAAGCTGTTTTGTTTAAAAAAAATGAGGTGTGACTGTAATAAACAAACCAAAACTATTCTAACACTACCCTTCAAAATGAGTGCAACAGTAACTTTCAAAGTTAGTGCAACAGGTTTTTAACTCTGTGTCCCTATTTTTACTGTAAATATGAAGATAACTCAAGCCACCAGTGTTGTCATTTATAGAAACATTAGGAAAAGGTGGATTTTGCTCAGAACATGAAACCCTTTCTTTAGTTCAGCCTATCACTGTCCAACAACCTGATCTGAGACTTTCCTAGTCTCACTGTCCTTTGGGTGGCTTCCAAGAGTTGTCCCCCCTGTTTCCTTCCTGCTTCTATGATGAAAGTGGTGATGAGAATGATGGAAATTCTTAGTTCTCATCAAACACTTTCTATATCCAAGTACCTTATGGTCATTATTTTATTTAATTTTCATCATATTCTTTTGAAGTCAATACCATTATTATGGCAAGTGATATAGTTGAAACTTAGAGATGTCAAGTAACCTACAAATATTACATAGTTAGCAAACAAGGGGACTTGAATTTAAACTTAGAATTGTTTGACCCAGTGTCACTAAGTTTCAACTTAGTCTCAACGAAGTTTCAACTAAGTGTCCTTGCCCTTTGCTTGAGCAGAACAGTAAGTTATTGAGACCTTGGCGCTAGATACCGCTAATCTATTACTGAATAACTCTTCTGACAATGTAAAGTGGGTTCTTACCGTTGTCCTCCTTAAATTAATTTTGAATAAGGTAATTATGTATATGGTTTGAAAGTCAAAACAATCAAAAAGGGGATAATCTGAGAAGTCTAATTTCTGTAAGAATGAGAGTCTGTTCCCCCTTCATCTCTTTTGTCACCACTGGTTCTCTATTGCTAACTGTTTTTGTTAGTTTCTTATTTACCTTTTGAGGGTCTCTTTTTGCAAAGCAAAACCTAATGTATATTATTATCCTTCTTCCTTCTTACATAAGATTTCTCCGAGGGATATACTTTCTCTTGCACTCTGCCTTTTTACTTAAATCCTATATCTATTTTTCAGTAGTATATAGAGACCTTTCTCATTGTTTCTTTATAGCTATGTTGTATTCTTTATTACCAAATGAATTTTCTAACAGTCCTTTGTTGACAGTCCCCAAAGCTATCTATATTTGTTCTATTAATTGGGCATTATTCTTTCACTCCTGGCAGTTAATCAAATTCACCTCACTTATCCGTAATTATAGAAACGAGGTCATTTAAATAGGTAACACAAAGACATGACAGTCTAATTAAAAGAAGGGGTTCTTAATAAAACGCTAAGAAGGTAATTGATAAACTTAAAAAATAGATTTATATAATGATAGGTTTGGTAGAGAAAAATGTAGCTTGGCCATTAGGAGCAAGGAGTCTTGGATTTGAAGTCTTCTCTGCTGCTGACCAGACCCGTGACCATTGGTAAGTTGTATAATGTCTCTGATCTTCATTTCCCTCCTTTATAAATTGAGGAAAATGACACGTACCTTGGAAGATCATTATATAGTAATCACAATAATTATGTTTTCTTTCTTCTCTGTATTGTATTGTTCAAGTTAATATAATAAAAATTAGAGAATTATCAGGTTTTTCATTTTCCTCACCTAATCTTGTTAATGAATGGTTTAGGATGAAAATGCCTTTCTTGGCATATATCAATGTGGTTTTCTTTTGGACTATTATGTAGCCTCTGTCCTTCAGTTGGATCTCATTCTCTTTCTCTGCTAGGCTCCCAATGATTTTATAAGAAGCATCTTAAGTGATCAGGGCCACCCACTGTTTTTAATCAGAGCCACAGAACTGCATGTAGCTGAAAAAGTCTTAGAAGGGTAGCTACATGACAAGGCTGACTGCTAATTGGATTTGGGGATTAGAGTGTCATGAATAAGCTTCTGCACCTCTTCATTCTCATATTTGGTGACTTTTAGAACATTTTGCTCTGGTAAGGCAAAGGAAATGATAGGGCTGAAGCAAGGTAAATGACTGAACAACTATCAATCAGAATTCTGTCAAGGCTTTCTGCCATTTGTAATTAAATCTATTCCTAGAACAGTAATAACAACCCCACCCATCTAGTAGGCTATTTTAAGTAATACAGCCCTGAAAACTGTCAGAATATTCTTTAGGCAGTTTCAGCTGGCAGGGTGCCCTCTGATCTGTGACTCATCTTATTGTTCTTTTTTTTTTTTTTAAATCACTTTGGAACATTTGACAAAGGAATAGCCGATAAGAAAACAGGTGTGCTCATATTTAATTTCTCATGGAAACCATTATGTAAAGCTGAAAACAACTTTTGTGAACCTTTCTGAGAAGCAGATTAAAGACTTAATTTTTAAGATGCCAAAATCGTTTTCCTATTTATTTAAAATTTATTTGTTGTTATCAGCAGAACAAAGCCCGTCATTCTGACTGCAGGACTTGGTTTGCGCCTTCTTAGGCTCCTTAGTGTTACTCTCTCATGCTTTTGCTCCCATAACCACCCTTGTGAAGGTCATCCTTTAAAACACATGGTTGAATTTTTTATTTACATGCAATACCTACTCTCCTTGAAGTGTAAAATTTTTAAATCCTTTATTAGCATAGTATAGCATATTTGGATAAGGAATGTAGTAAAAAATACATGTAAAACCTATAGATTAATTAGTGTGGTTGCTGCTTTCCTGCCTCTTTTCTACATGGTCTTGGGAAAACTGGGTTCTCAGGGAGCCTCAGCCTCATTATGTTTAGCACAGCTATAACTACATAAAGCAGTATATATGATGATTAAATGAGATAATGTATGAAAACATTCTGCACAATACTTTAGACATGTAGGAATATATTATTTTAACTGTTTTAAAAATTTTAATTTGCATCTTATGTCATATTAGAGAGTTGAACTCTACACACATAAGTTTAATAACTTAGACTTCTTAAAAAAACAAATATAATAATAACAATATGAAAGATAATTTGAATAACTCTGTAACTATGAAACAATTTAAATGTATAGTTTAATAGCTCCCCCAAAAGAATCTCTAGGCCCAGATTGTTGTACTGCAGAATTCTATCAAACATTTAAAGAAGTAACACCAATTACATATATTCTCTTCCAGTAATCAAAAAACCCCAGAAACTACAGACTAATATCTCTCATAAATATGTTATAAAATCCTTACAAAAATATCAGCAGATAAAAAATATAAAATAATCTTTTCGGATATGGTACTAAGCAGCTGTTTATTAGACTTGATGTCAAAAGCACAATTCGTAAAAGGAAAAATAGATAAAATAGACTCTATCAAAATAACTTATGGTGTGTAAAAGACCCTATTAACAGGAAAAAAGGATAAGCTACATATTGGGAGAAAATATTTTCAAAACACATTCAACAAAGGACTGGTATCTAAAATACATAATGAACTCTCAAAACTCAACAGCGAAAAACAAACCAATATTCCAATTAGAACATAGGCAAAAGACATAAATAAACATTTCCCTGAAGAGGATATATAGATGGTAAAGAAGCACATTGAAGACCTGTTAACATCATTGTCCATTAGGGAAATACAAATCAAACCAAAACAAGATATCACTACTCAGCTATTAGAATAGCTGAACAAAAAACTGACATCACCACAGACTGGAGAAGGTGTGGAGAAAGTATTCATCTGCTGTTGGTGGGAATTCAAATGGTACAGCTACTCTAGCAAACAGTCTGGTGGTTTCTTAATAAACTAAACATATAACTACCATATGACCCAGCAAATGTAATCCTGGATATTTATCTGAGAAATGAAGCTATGTCCATATAAAAGTCTGTACATAAATCTTTATAACAGTGTTATATTCAAACTGGAAATAACCCAATTGTCTTTCAGGTTTTGAATGGTTAAGCGAATTGTGGTATCTCCATACCATAAGAATAATATTTAGTAATAAAAATAAATGAACTGTTGAATCATGCGACAACCTGGATGAATCTCTAGGAAATATTGCTGAGAAAAAAAAGTCAATCCAAAATGTTACATGCTGTGGGATTCCATGTATACAGTATTTTTGGAATGATAAAAGTATGGGAATGAAGACCAGATGAATTCTTGTCAGGGGCTAAGGAGGAGAGGGGAGCTGAAAGCAACTGGGTATGGCTATAAAAGAGCATGAGGAATCCTTGTGGTGACAGAACTCTCCTGTCCCTTGACTGTGTCAATGTCACTCTTCTGGTTAGTTTTTGTACTACATTTCTGCAAGATATTATCATCGAGGAAACCTAAGGAGAAGACAATGAGATGTCTGTCTTAGAGTTACATAGGAATTCCATAATTATCTCACATTTAAGTGTTTAATTAAAAAGATTCTTCTAGTGGTAAGCTGCAACTTTGTTGTACTAAAAGTCAGGTCTGGAATACTGAAGGATTTTCCTCGGTGTACTTGGTTCACTGCTATCTTTTAGCCGACCCTCAATGCTGTGCTGTAGAGCAGATTCTCTGTCTGTTTCACGCCCTTCAGAAGTAAAGGCTGCTGTTGTATGTTACTTGATATTAAGTGTTTTTTAAAAAATACGTGCTACTGTTATTTAGTTATGGCAAGACCAATGGATCAGGGAATGATTGCCCTTGAGGAGGGCTTTGTTGTGCTCACGGATCCTCGGAGGAGAGGCTCACCTTACTGTAGGGGAGGCACCACAGTAAGTCAGGCAGCAGAGGAAGTGACAAGAAAATAGGGCCATCGACTGTTATTATGGTTTCCGTGTGAAAAAATGGGGGAGACAGGGTGAGCAGGTTTTGGATTGCTTAAATTTGAGTAATTTCAGAAGGCTTTGGGTCATAGTTGTTTGGTCCCCGGCCTTGGAGCATTAGAACAGATAGAAAGTGGCCCAGGGTGTAAGAGCCTGATAAAGGAGGTGACTGGGGTGTAAGGTTTGGATTGATTTGTTTGTAAAGTCATGCTCATTACAGGCAAGATTTTTGCTATCTCTAGGAATTAACTAACCCTTTAGAGAAGGGGCAGTCCCTTCTGGTCCAGCAAGGCCCCAGGATATCAAACCATTAGACTACAGAAAATAAAAGCCATGGTTCGCATACATGGCTTTAGGTGGGATGGAGAAGGAAGGCAGTGGAAGATTTCATACCATCTGTTGCATCCTCAGACTAAGAAAGTTTCTGTAGACCGGGTCCTCAGGCCTGGGGTTGTTCTCAGTGCTCATGATCTTCCTCCAGAGTTAGCAGACCTTTGCTTTGTATCAGGGCAATGCTCTGGTTATTAGAGCTTTATCTGCTCCTCTTCCAAGAGCAGCAAGTTTTTGCCTGGAATTGGGGATACCAGAGTCTGTCTTTTTTCTCACCAGTGTTCTGAGGGGGCTTGTTACTGAGTCAAGTGCTGCTAAAGGCCCAGGGCATGTCTTCATTCTTCTGCTCCAATGCCAGTCTTAGCCATCAACTTTTGCCAAATGTATAACATTTTAAGTGCATGTGTGTGTACGTGTGTATGTACGTGCATGTGCATTTTGCTTGGAATTTTTTTTTTAAGATTTTATTTATTTATTTGAGTTGAGAGAGAAATCACAAGTAGGCTGAGAGTCAGGCAGAGAGAGAGGAGGAAGCAGGCTCCCGGCAGAGCAGGGAACCCGATGGGGGCCTCGATCCCAGGACCCTGAGATCATGACCTGGGCCGAAGGCAGAGGCCTTAACCCACTGAGCCACCCAGGTGCCCTTGCTCGGAATTTTCTAACCTTTGCTTCCTATGAGGTTTATAACACAGGAGATCTCTGTACAACTGCATACAAACATCATGATGAGGAAAAAAGAGAAAGATGACTCTCGCCAATGATTTTCTGCCACAGAGTTCAAAAACTATTTTGTAAATAATTGTTTGGGTTTGTGGGATAAAGAACTATAATGTAGCTTTCTTTCACCCTTAGATCTTTCAGCTATTGCAAAAAAGAAAAATCCTTCCTTTCATATCTGAATATTGTACTTTCTAATAATATTCAGGTAAATTTGAGTAATCCTAAATTTTGGATTGTGAAATGAATATTTAGTTTAATCTGCTGCTTCAGAAATAGTCTTATTCATGACTGTGGAGTGTACAATAGCTATCTATTTTGAGGTTATGATTCAATATTTGATTTTCTATTTCAGAATTTCTGCTTGGAAGAGCAGGCTTAAGTTTTTTTGTGTGTGTCAAGGTCTTCCCATTACGTGCTTTTCCCCACATGTTTTTGATGCAGGTGGCCTTAGATTTCTAGTTCAGTTCTAAGGAGGCCTCTGTCCTCTTTCTGATCTGCTGACAAAAAGTACAGCAGTGAATGGATTTAATGTAATTTAATTGTGAATTGCAATAAGGTTTTTGTTATATACATATATATGTATATGGCAAAAAATATACATGTCACATGTGTATATATGTATACACACACACGCACATACACGTGTGTGTGTGTATGTGTGTATGCTTTCAATGAACTAGATGGAAGGAGTCAATATTTAGAGCCAAAATGTTTTACTTAAAAATAGATTGAATGAAAAGACAAGGTTAATGTTAGAAAAGGAAGGAGTGAAGGCATTTATTAGAGTGAGTTTGCCAGCCATTTTCTATACTTTTCTTGAAACACTGATAATAAAATACCTCAAGATGATTTTAAAGAGCCATTTAGCTATTTCTAAACCTTTTAAGTGTCGTATTTTTATATCATACTACTTTTTACTCTTTTTCCCTGAGACTTTGAAAGTCCTATGATAAAATAAGTATAAACTGCCAAGGAAGAATGGGAAATATAGATAAAAGTCACTCATAGTACTTAGCTGACTTTTGCTCTTTTTCATGAAATGTACATTGTTAGCTTCATTGTATAGACCATAGGGATGTAGGAACATTAGTGTAATGCAATCGGAAACTTAGTTAATGAGAGCCATGCTCTGGTAAAAGAATGAGAGACTTTCTGTCTTTCTTCTTCTTTTTTTAGTATATATTTTTTATGTAAACACTAAACCCAACGTGAGATTTGAACTCACGACCCTAGGATGAAGAGTTGCATACTCCACCAACTAAGCCGGCCAGGCACTTCTTTTTTTAATAGTTTTTGTTCGTTTGTTTTTTGTTTTTGTTTTTGTGTTTTTTTTGAGAGAGAGAGACTTTCTTTGTCATCAATGTGGCAGATTAGCCATATTGAAAAGTCTTTCAACGGTAAATATACACTAAAATACATTGTTATTGAATTCGCAGGAAGTATGGAAAATTCCCAAAGTGCAGAAGAGAAAAAAGCTAACACAGGAAGGGTAAAGAAACAAAGAACCTAGGTTGTCCTAAGGAAAAGGCTAATACCAGAAAACGAATCCAATCTTAACTATATAAATAATAATAATGGTTTCTTGTGATGACAAAAAAATAGATAGCTATAAAATCCTAATCAAAATAGCATATAATTTGGGAAGGAGGTGAATATTGTTAAAATGTTCAATGCCTCTTTGATGGTTCAGATTTTATTTAAGTTAGACTTTACCGATAGAAATTAGTGTAGTCTTATCTCTAGTGTAACCATTCAAAGACTAGATTGCAGAATACAACATATAAAGCATATGTTATGAAAATGAACATGGGATGAGAGGGACTTGTCAATAAGTATTAATAATCAATTAATTTATCATTTAATTTATTAATTTATCAATTAATAATTGAAAAAATAAAAAATTTTAATCTCATTGCATTTACTCTATGAATGGAAGAGTTTTTAAAACTTAAAATGCAACTAATACAATTTTTTGAAAGATTTTATTTATTTATTAGAGGGAGAGAGAGAGAGAAAGCACAAGCAGGGGAAGAGGCAGAGGGACAGGGAGAAAGACTCCCCACTGACTGGGGAGCCCGACCCAGGGCTTGATCCCAGGGCCCTGGGATCATGACCTGAGCAGAAGGTAGATGCTTAACCGACTGAGCCACCCAGGACCCTGCAACTAATGCAATTTACGTTAAAAGGTTTGTGTTGAAAAAGAGTCATTCAGTAAACATCACTGTGTATTCATGATTAAAAATTCTTTGTAAACCAGAAGAACAAGAAAATATCCTCAACTGGATTAAAAGCATTTAATAAGGAAGTATAATAAATACCATTTTCAGTGGCAAAACAGTATAAGTATTCCTTCTAAAATTAGGAGATCAGCAAAGACTCTCATTGTCACTATTTCTTTTTTTTTTTTTAAGATTTTATTTATTTACTTGAGAGAGAGAGAGAGAGAGAATGAGAGCATGAGTGGAGTAAGGGACAGGGGGAGAAGCAGTCTCTCTGCCGAGCAGGGAGCCCAATATAGGGCTGGATCCCAGGACCCTGAGATCATGACCTGAGCTGAAGGCAGATGCTTAACTGACTGAGCCACCCAGGTGCCCTCATTGTACTATTTCTATTGAACATTATAATGGAGGTTCCTGTCAGTACAATAAGAAAAGAAGAAAAAAAGATATAAGGATATGAACAGAAGGAGCAAATTAATTTGGATGGTGTGATTATCTATTTTTTAAATTCCGAGATTTTATGGATATATTTAGATAATTAATAATTGAAGTAACCAGTTGCTGGTGTAAGACCAATAGAGAAAAAAAGTTCTGTATTCCAAAAGTAACAACTAGAAAATGTAATTACAAAGAAAAAAAAAGAGATATTATTCAAGATAACAAAAATATACTGTACCTGACAATAAATCTAACAAAATATGTGTAATAACCTAATGGAGAAAGTTATAAAACTTGATGAAAACATATTTAAACTGTTGTAAATAAAAGAAACTATTTTATATTCATGGCTAGGCAGACCCAATATTGAAAAAAATCATCAATTCTCCTCAAACCAAGCTATGGGTTTAGTTATAATAAATATGTATTTTCAAGTATTATTGTTAGTGCTGTATCATAAGTCTGTAATGAAATAAAAACAAAGATTAGCAAGACTTCTTTGAAGTTAAAATTATGCCAGGATTAAAGAAAAATTAATACAATATATATAGCTGAAGAAGACCTTAATGATCAGACTGTAAAGAAGGGATCCGCTTTGAACATAAGGCAAGATAACAGAGAGATATTAGGTCTGGTATTCACTTAGTAAATGTCTTAGAAAGAATTAAAAAGAAATGGCATTTAGTTACTGTGAAAAAAATCTTTATAAGAATATCACGCTCGGGGCGCCGTCTGCCTTCGGCTCAGGTCATGATCCCAGGGACCTGTGATCGAGCCCAGCTTTGGGCTCCCTGCTCGGTGGGAAGCCTGCTTCTCCCTCTCCCACTCCCCCTGCTTGTGTTCCCTCTCTCGCTGTCTCTCTCTCTCTGTCAAATAAATAAAATCTTAAAAAAAAAAAAAGAATATCATACTCGAAAATACTATGCAAACCAAAGTATGGCATGGTTGGAACAATAGATTGAACATAACAAAATGGAATCCAACATTCTTTTCAAATCACACAGGTTTAATCTAGCCTTCAAGCTCTGTCACGCAGGGACCTGTCACACTGTTCGGTTAAGAAGTAAATCATACTATGAAATGCCTATTGTTGTAAATGCTGCTATATGGTTTTAAAAATTTAGAAATTTAAAATATGTTAAGGTGGGCTAAGACGGTAAAACAGAGAGATCAGAATTTCCAAAATGAAAAGAACAAAGTTTATATCCTTCCTGCACAAAATAGTCAGCTGGGGAATGTTCCAGATTTGTGAATGGTTCTATATCACAGGGTCATTTGCTTTTATTTCGCTGCCCTGCCATTTCCTTCACACTCCAGGCTGTGTGTAGGTCCTTATCATTTTCCAGCTGGCAAAAACAAGAGAAAGCATGAAGAAGACATATCACCATTTAAATGTCCCAACTTCAATTAGTACAGATGACTTCTTTGTATTCCATGCCCCGTTTTTACATCTAAGCTGGCCGAATGCCCAGCTACAACATTAACTATAGAAAGAGAAGCCTTTTCATCACAGAATAAAAATGTAGAATTAAAGGTGTAGTAAAGAAAAGTTGGAAGAAAAGGTAGTGAATTAAAGAGAGATAGGTCAAACAGTTTTTCTGGCTCCATAGAGATGGGAACAGACAATAGATACTCTCAAATTGAAGAATCAAGACAAGGTTGTGTGTGTGTGTTTTTAATACTTACAGTTATAAAATGTCAGTCAGAAGAACTATAATTACTAAATAACCAGTAAAATATTGACTGTGTATTTTGGAGGGAAGTATATATACAACATTATTACCTTCTTTTAAGTCAGGTAATAAATAAATATTGTGACAACAGAAATTGCTAAATAGAACAAAAATGGCTAAAATAGTTCTGGAGTTTGTGGGATCCTTTACTTTTCATTTTATATTCTTTGGTACTGATGGAATATTTTAATTATGTTACTTCAACCATATTTTAAGTGGTGATTATGATTATGGTACTTTTATAATTAAAAATGGGATAATGTTAAAACAGGGCAGCTATGTCTTTTAATTAAAGATGGCAAATCCTTCTTAATTTCCTTGTTAATTTAAGCAATTGGCATAAAAATAAGAATAAATGTTTTCATTCTTTCCACTAAATAATTCATATTGTATTTAAAAATTCCAAAAATGAAATAATAACATACATTTAAGATTCAGAACTACCTATGTAAGAGCAGAAGTTAAAAGTCAACTCCTTCAGCTCTAGTTTAGCTGAAGTCAAGAAATATAAAACCAGTCTTTCTTAGTTGACTGAATATTTCATATTAATAAACTTTGTATGAGACTTCAATTAACTTTTTTCTCTTTACTTTCTAAAAAAAGTCAAGGAAATGGAAGAATGGTTTCCTCTGCAAAGGGTTATATAGTAATTAATACCAGAAAATCAATTTTTATTTTATTTTTATACAATCCTATGCAATGAGATTTGATTAATAAGCAGCCTCGCATACTCATTTAAAAATAGATTTTAATATTCTTGTAGCACATAAAAATGACTATTTTATTTAAAGTACTTTATGTGCTAGGTGCTATGGAAAAAACTAAGAAAATAAGTCATGTTCATTAGCTTAATGGAGCTTACAATATTGTGTATATGGTGCTTCACAGCTGGAAAAGGCTTAGAAATTACCCAATCTGTCATCTTTGTTTACAGATTAAAAAAAAAAAATCAGGTACAAGGAATGTATTTAGTCTGGTAATATGGGTCTCCTAACTAAATCTTGTCCTCTTTTCTCTTCAGAGCATGTTTCTTCTTCAATCTCTTTATCTTGATAATATTTAAAAGCATGATGCTTATTAATCACTCTATTACAATGCAGGAGAAACAGAGAATTCACTAGTAATACCTATGTCTACTTAATTCACTCATAGCTATATGAAATCTGAATTAATGTGGCAGTTTTTACTTGAGCATATGATAATTAAAGCTAGACTGTAAATATATTTGCATCATATTCGAATTATGTCCAGACTCTATACACAACAAATACTTACCTCTTATACACTGTTATGACAAAATAAATTGGTTTAAACTTGCTGAAATGTAAATTGGCATAATGTAAAAATTGTCTTAAAATGTATGAAAGCTTTGACCCATTCATGCTGCCTTTAGGAATTTATCCTAAGGATAGAATTAAATATGTTCCAAAGATATATGTGTATCACCTTTATTTTACCTTTCAAAGAAATAAAAATTTAACATTCATTTAAATGAATGACTACTAAATGAAATTAATTCCAACTATGTAAGGATACACTATTCAACCAATACTAGTGATAATATGGATTTATGTCTACTAACATAAAAACTTTAAAAAAATATATTAAGTGCAAAAGCAGCTTAAAAATGTCATGTCACCTCTCTCATGTTTCATGACTTTTGATTCCAGTTTTATAAATTTGCATTTATACCCACATATTACAAACACTGTGGAAAGTTATGACTACAGTGATAATAGTAGTCATTTCCAGGTAGAGAAATGAAGGATAGTTATATCTTTTACATATAGGCAACTTCTGTTCTTAGGGGTCTAATTCTTATGGGCATTAAAAAATACAATGATCTTAAAAAAAAAAATACAATGATCTTGTCACTTCCATCTTAACAGCAAAGGAACACATGCCACTTAATATGACGTCGATCTGGACAATGCGACCCAGACATATAAAGCAATCTGCGATGGGAAGGACACTTAGGAAAGGAGAGAAATTGGAGAATTCTAAAGCAACAACAAATTACTTTTTTAATCTCACAAATTTATACAAATTTCTGCCAATTTTACTTAGTTGGCCATCTGTCTTTATTAATTCAGACTGTCTTAGAAAATCTAATAATTTGAGGAAGACTGTTGTGTATGACTATATACTTAGGTTGAAAAAGAGATGATTGATATCTAATTATAATCTAAGATTTAAATAACATTTGCAAAGCAGCAGTTGTTTAAAAAGTCATTAATGAAATACTCTAATTCAGAGCAACATTCGGGCAAAACCAGTATACTAAGGCATGAGTAAGAGGAAACTAAGATTTTTGACACCTTGTGTTTCACACTACCTCTTCTTCACGTTTCTTTAATTTCAGATTTTAAGTGGAACAAATATCCAATCATTTTGAATCTCCTTTATAATTTTGTATGTGCTTGGATGATGTGCCTTAGGCAAAGGTCTTCCTAGGTAATAATTGGAGTTTATTTTAATTTCTTGGAATTCTCTTTATCTAAATGTTCCTTTTTTTTTTTTTTTTTTCTTTCCCCAGACCAACTTTAACTTTGGAGGAAATACTTTCCTAGTCTTTCTTGGTCTCTTTCTATCACAGCAACATCAAGATGATTTCTCCAAAGCTTATAAATCTTTTCTGCCCAGTGATTCAGACACACTTTAAATTCTTCCATGTACTCCTCCCAGTTCTGCAGGTGAGAGCAAATAACACTCCTGCAAGTAAGGGCCACAAAACAAATAAGGCAACTGGCTGTCACACATTCTAGTAACTCAAGCCAATGCACCCAAGTTCTGTCTTCAGGGGAATGAGTGTATTATCTAGGCTTGTGTCCCCTCCCCCCCCAACCCCGGCTTTGCACTGGATTCTACAAAATACTTAAGAGGCAATGCAAGTTCATGAAAATGTAACTAGTATTAACACACTTTTATCATGAGATTGACAGATCACAATAAAAAAGAATTCCTGATAGATGTTGGCCAGTAGAATCATTTTTATTTATGGTCCACTTACATCTCTTGATGATCTCATCTTTTGTCCAGTGTAAAAGCTCTCCCATACCCCTTTCCAGGACTAGTAGTCTGGTACAGGCATTTTGATGACGTGTTTCTTGTCTCCTCACTATTGGCTATTTCACTTTTTTTCTTTTTTCTTTTTTTTTTTTTAGAATAAACCTGAGGGTATGACCCCTTATTTACAGCAGCTGATGTTGTGAACTGTACTCTTCAGGTTTATTTGTATCCTCTGATCTGCTCGGTTAAATTCCAGTGCTATTTTTGGCTTTTCTCACTCTGTCTCTTCTTCATTACCTTTGTTATTCTTCAGTTACTTGGCCTGAATTCACTAACTCGATACAGTCTTTTCCTACTTAGTAGGTTTAGTGCATGTTTCCCTTATAATCTGAATCTAATCTATTATTGAAAATGTGTTGACTATTGAATTTTTTTTAATTGTCAAGGCCTCTATGCCATTATTTTTTAATAGGGAAAATAAGAATGCATTTGCTGCCTATGAAAACACCCCAGCAAATTTTCCCAAGTAATAGTAATTACTGAGAGACGTACATAAAACTCAGCAATGACTTGTGTAATATAAAATACTAAAGTGCTAATTAATAATTAAACAATTATTTAGCATTTATGAGCTTATTGGCACATATGTGTGCAGTTTGCAATGATACTGCTATATCAAGTATTAGATACAAATATCCTTTTCCTTCAAGACAGAAACTTGAAGAATGAATAATATGTTGAAGATGGAGTGAATAAAAATAACCTTTAACTAAACAAAAACAACAAAGAAACAGGGCGGTTTTTAAAATTAAATACTCGCAGACTTCCTGAATGAGGTGTAGTGGTGCAAAGAGAGGTGGAAGGTGTAGTCAACGCTGCTGTTTGCTGGAGGGAAAGGATGAGCAGGAGGGAACTGGGAAAAGGGAAAGAGGCAAGAATAAATGCCTGAGGTTTGGCCATGTCCAAGTACAAGGTCATGTCCAAGTACATGGAAGCAGTGGACAATTTCTGCTATTGGCTCTTTTGACTCTGGAAACAGATGGCTGTGAACTATCCACTGATGTCATAGACTACAATAATAGGGCTCCCTAAGACTCTAATTCCACCTCTATTTCCATTCACTTTGCTTGTGCCAGAATAACTGGTGATAAAATGGTAATATGGGATATTCATATTCATGCCATGATCACATACGCTTGCCAAATGATTTTTACCTTTATGATCCAAAATGTATTTGAAGATTTGCATCAAGCATTTTTGCTTTCTCTTCTTCTAATTCACAACAATCCTGTGCTGAACAAATGAACAAATTCTCTGCTAAATTATTCACTGTCCACAGTAGCAAATCTGGCCTCCGTATGAGACCTAAGAGGTCTGTTGGGTTAGTTCTCTTCATAAAAATTTGCAAGTTCAGTAAAAAAGTATAGAATGTTATTAAACATGAGATCTCTTTTGCAGCCCAGCTCTTCAATTTGAGTACCTTCTTGCTCTCACGACCATTCAGTTAGCCCTTCATTACAGCAAAGTCACCTGCATCAACATCCCAATCCAGATACTCAACACCATAATGTGATATGTTCTCAAGGTTGTCCATACCCTTGGCCATACTAATAATAGTGGTTTTAGGAGATATAAAGATCCCTTATCTCATACTCAACAACCCTAGAAGGATGTATTAGAGCAGCACATAGCCTAGAGATAGCCAAAGAGCTGTGTTTGCAAAATTTTTCTTCTTGAATTCTTCTTGGAATTTTGATGATAGAAACTTTGGTGATAGAAAGCTTTTCATCTGAACCTTGACCAGCTCCTCATCATTTAGGCATTACACTTTGGAATTAGTACATTATTAACGCTGGGCCATGTTCCTCCTTGACTGCTCACAGGTAGTGACCAAGCACAGTGGAGGTGGTAAATCCAAGTTCTAACGGAGCACCCTTCCAACGGGCAGTGTTTGCTCAGGAGCTCCTCAGTGGCCTGGTGGAGACTTTTTCAGAGCTGCACCATATCTGAGGCCTTGCTACCCAGTTCTCTTCTTTCTTGTCCCCTTTCCTAAGGGTTAGATCTGCTTCACTGACTGAAGGTTCTCTGTGCCTACTCCTGCTTCCCTTTGACCTTCAACGATGTCTGTCTAGTTTCTTGCATGTGCTTCTCACAGGACCTGAACTAATACACCATTTAACAAAAAATAAGCTTCACAAAATTCCATTAAGATTCCTGCATATTTTGGAGTAATAATTAAAGTCTTGGCTGAACATCACCTTTAAAATTTTCTTACCTAGAACCAGTGTATTTTAGGGAAATAGTGTCTATTGCCCCTAAAAGGTGTATCTGAGTCTTAATTTTTAGAACCTGTGAAGGTGACCTTATTTGTGAAAAAGATTTTGCAAATATAGTTAAAGATCTTAAGATGAGCTCATCCTGGATTTAGGGTGGGCTAGTGTCCTTATAAAAGACAGAAGGAGAGAACACACAGAGAAACAGGGGAGAAGACCATGTGATAACAGTGGCAGAGATTAGTGTGATGGGATGACAAGCAAGGGATTGCCAATGATTTCCAGTAGCCTCCAGAAGCCAAAGGAGAGGCATGAAAATGATTTTTCCTTGGAGCCTCCAGAAGGAACTAACCCTGTGAATAGCTTAGTTTCAAACCTCTGGCCTCCAGAGCTGTGGAAAAATCCATTTCTAGTTTTTTGGTTTTTTGTTTGTGTGTGTGTGTGTGTTTTGGTCTTGTTTTGTTTTTTTCTTTTAAAGATTTATTTATTTTTAGAGACAGAGAGAGCATGAGTGGGAGGGGCAGAGGGAAAGGGAGAGAGAATCTCAAGCGGACTCTCCACTGAGCACAGAACCCCACTCGGGGCTTGATCCCATGACCCATGAGATCATAACCTGAGCCGAAACCAGGAGTCAGGCGCTTAACTGACTGTGTGACCCAGGTAACCCAAATTTCTGTTGTTTTAAGCCATCAAGTTTGTGGTAATTTTTTTCAGCCCAGTAAGAAACTAATGAACAGTGTTAGCTTACATTTGGAGCTTTAATGCTCCTGGTAGGTTTTTTTGTTTTTGTTTGCCATCATGACTAAGAATTTCCTCTGTAGGAGAACCACACTGATCAATGGATTTCTGCAATTCACTGGGAAGGCTGCTGTAACCTTACTCATTAGAATCTCCTCATTCCTGATTTTTTATTGTGTGATGTTGGATGGGCCTTAAATCCCCCAAATCCTCTCAGACTTGCTTTGTAACTAAATTCCTTTACAAAATCATCACCTTTAATTTTCCCTTCTTTTTTAGATCTTCAAAAATATTTGAACAAGTGAGACTGGCCTTGATCTTGTTAGGTGAATGGCTGAAATACAGCAAAGGTGCATTGGAAATCCTGTCCATCAGAATAGCCAATACATTTTGCCAGCAATTTAGAAGGTTGTTTTATTTGATAGCACGTTACAACAAAGTCTTTTGGAAGTTGTCGTAGCAGATATTCTGATGTAAGAATGTAGATTGTGAGAGATACCATTTAATAAAAAACAACACCATGAATCTTCCTTTTCAATGCTGCACAGCAGGGATATTTAAGAGAACTAAGTGACGGTATCTGTGCACATAGGGTTTTATCTCCAGTCTATTCTCCACCCAATTTTTGAAAATATAAAGATTGATTATCCCATTGTAGGTAAAGTTCTCCATTTAAAATTGTCAAGTTAAGCTTTAACAGACCTTGATCAAAGTTTAGCTCTTTTCAGAATAGTAAGTATAAATTTAAATATATGTCTCAAATATAATAGTAGTAATGTTACTAAAAATAGTAGTAATGTTACTGGAGGTTACAGTATCACTGGGGAATTTGACATACCAGAAAAACCTCTGCTTTTCTGAACTGGAATTATTGTTCTTCTCCTCTCTTTTTAGTTTATCTGGTAGTAGGATTAAAAATTTCCGATTCCATGGGCGCCTGGGTGGCTCAGTGGGTTGATGCCCCTGCCTTCGGCTCAGGTCATGATCTCAGGGTCCTGGGATCGAGGCCCGCATTGGGCTCTCTGCTCCGCAGGGAGCCTGCTTCCTCCTCTCTGCCTGCCTCTCTGCCTACTTGTAATCTCTCTCTCTGTATCAAATAAATAAATAAAATCTTAAAAAAAACAAAACAAAACAAAATTTCCGATTCCTGGGCACCTGGGTGGCTCAGTGGGTTGAGCATTGGACTCTGTTTCAGCTCAGGTCATGATCTCATGGGTCATGGGATCAAGTCCTGCCTGGGGCCCTGTGCTCAGCAGGGAGTCAGCTTTAAGATTATCCCCCTTTGCTGCTCCCCCAATTCATGAGCACTTGCACTCTCTCTTTCTCTCTCTCTCTCAAACAAATAAATAAGTTTCTAATTTCCTCAATCTGAGGTTTCTGTTGGAAAGTTCGGTAAGAATTGGGACACTGGGTGGCTCAGCTTGTGAAGCATCTGCCTTAGGCTCAGGTCATGAACCCAGTGTCCTGGGATTGAGCCGGGCATGGGGCTCCCTGCTCAGTGGGGAGCCTGCTTCTCCCTCTCCCTGTGCTGCTCCCTCCAGCCCATGCTTTCTCTCTCTGTGTCAAATAAATAAAATATTAAAAAAAAAAAGTTGGATAAGAATTAAAGGAAGTGGAAATTAGAGATGGGGGTATTGGGGGTTATTTAGGGGGTGTGGGTCTAACTATACTTCTATGATATCCAGAGACATTTTTATCATTTGGATCACAGAATGTCAAGGCTAGAAGAGTTCTTCAACACCATTCCTTCTGATTCCTTCAGTGTTAGAGGGAGAAAATGGAAGTCCATTTTATGAGAGCACTGTCTTGTAGATCATCTAAGAGCAAAGGTCTGGAAGCAAACTACTTTTAATTTCTTGTAGAGCTAGAGCCTTCTTTTTTGCAATAAAACTTTCACAGTCCCCCAGAGGCAAGGTAGACATGAGACACTTAAAGCCACACATTTCCCTGACTTCTGTTTTGAATTTAAAACTTGGGGACAATATTTTAGAGTTTTATGCTTTTTAAATTATGTGTGTGAGCAAATTGTACTCTTTGAAATATGTGCTCCAGCAAAATAAATAGACTTTGGTTTTTCCAGATTGCCTAATACTGTGCCTGTTGGTAAATATACAGAGAGCTGCAAATTTTTATGGTCAGGAACGAATTGAAAACTTTGGTAGTTTTGTATTGTCTTAAAACAGGATGTTATTAGCAGTGCCACTAGGGAATACACTGCTGTTGCCAGAATGTCTGGTTTCTCAGTTAAGTGTTTTCCAACCCACACAAGAACTTAAATAAATAAATAAATAAATAAATAAAACTTTTGTCTTCTGAGCTAGTGTGGGTTTAACATTTGAAAATAATGTACAGATTCAAAATTGTTAACCCATAGTTGCATTTCATTACTCATTTGATTGAAGCACATATAATAGCTGTACATAATTCTATTGCCTATGAAAGTAAATTACCCTTAACAAAAAAAATTAAAATTGATGATTAACTTTAAAACGTTTTATATAGTGTCCTGGATTTTGGTTTAGTTATGAAATTTAAAGCAGCCAGTGAAAATGCAAAAGAAAATGAACAAAATTGAGAATAATCTGAAATTAAGGTTATGGAAGAGGGGCTCCTGAGCAGTACCGTTGGTTAAGCATCTGACTCTTGGTTTCAGCTCAGGTCATGATCTCACGGCCCTGGGATCCAGCTCTGCGACGAGCTCTGTGCTCAGCATAGAGTCCTCTTGAGATTCTCTCTCCTTCCTCCTCTGCCCCTCCCTCTCATGCTCTCTCTGTCTCTAAAAAAATAGATCTTTAAGAAAACCAAAAAGCGGTTATAAAAGAAAAAAAATCCGAAGAGCATAGTGTAAATCTGACAGCACAGATGATGAATGCTCATATTTGATGACTATTTCTTATGCATCAGGTACTTATCCTACCAAAAGCCCAGGGAAGATAATATCCTCATTTACCAATAGCGATAATAACACCACAAATCATTGGCAGCGTTCGTCAATCTAAAATCTGGATATTTTGTTGAAAACGAGCTCATTATTTCGGAGAGTCTGCATGATATTTGTGAAGGATCTGCTTGAATAATACCGCATGAGATGACTTTCCCTGCCTTAATATATGCTTTTTAAATGTAGTCTATTTTTCTGGGAAAATACAGTGAGTACAATTTGTAAAGCCTCTCCCCATCAAACGTAACACATGACTCCAAATCATTTCTAAAAAGAAAGAAGAAAAGTAGAGAGTAAACGAGCAATCATTAAACCAAAGGAGCTGGAAAAAAACATGTAACTTCAACCATATAGGTTAGAAAGTGTTTTCAAGGGACAGAAAGTCTCCAGAATCCTCTCACAGTTATTTTTCAACTTCTTCTAGATGAATTCAGTGGGTATGAGCTGAGGACGGTGAGAACATCATCAGACAGAAAGGGAGGAGCAGGAGCAGTGAAGTGGGGACATGAGTCTTAGAATGTCTCTCTAGAGAAATAACCTTTTTCACCACTAATAGTGATGGCTCCACATAGAGCTGAACTACTTGGGCTTTGTACTTCATTCTCTGGACCAGGAAGAAGGCTGGGAAGACAATTATTATCCAGAACTAAATGTGGGCAGGTATAATTAGGTGCCTTACAGAATGAAAGAAAAATGAAGGGAGGAGGGAAAAAAAAAAAAAGAAAGAAAAACAAGACTTACTGAGGTACTTGTTAACTCTTGGGAAACATGCATGTAAAACAATGTGAATCACGGATTTCTTTTTTCCATATCGCCGTGTGGATGGTCCAGAGGAGGTTGGCATCTGAGGAGGGGGCCTAAAGTTCTGAAAAGTACAATAACTGCCAGAAATGATTCTCTCAAATGAGAGAGAATGACCTACAGAGTCACATAGTGGGCTCTTCCTGAATTGAAGTCATACTCTAAAACCCAAGTATAATCCCCCGTGAAAAGTCATTAAAGTCATTCCCTTGCTTCCTTGCTCAACTTCCTTGCCCCTTTTCACTGCAAAGCTCTTGGATGAACAAACCATAACAGTAGTCAGTGTTAACCCTCCACTTTATAGCTAAGTGGCCTTCAGTGTGGCCTAGAAGTTAACCGCATGTCCCTTGTCCTGGATGACTTTTCAACACCTCAGTACTCTCCTCAAATCTCCATTACTTCCCTTCTCTTCTTTTCTCAGCTGATGGTCTCTCCTCCTCCTTCACTCACTACAGTGAAGTTATCACAAGAGAACTTTACATACACCAACTAACTGGACATCAACCTGCCCGTTAGCATGTGAACCCGCTTCCTCTGCCTTCTCGCTTGGGTGGACTGTCCATGCCCTCTGTCCTAAGCCAGACCATCTGCTGTGTACAAGACTGCATTCATTCTTAATCCACTTAAAAGACATCATTCTAGTGTGTTTTTTCTTCTTTTTCCTTAATTTTTGGTTTTTCCTCTCCACTGGATCGTTTTTATCAAAGTGCTGTTTTCTCTTCTCTCCTTTAGAAAAGTCACCTTGAGTTCACTTTTTGCAGCTCAGCCAGTACTCAGATTCTTTGCTTCCATTGCAGCAAATCTGTTTGAATGAGTTGCCTATTATCTGCTGCTTTTTGTTCCTTCCATTTTATTTTATCTTAACTCACTCTGTACTGTTGTCCCAACCACTAAACTGAAACAGTTCTTGACAGGGACATGAATTTCTTTCTAAATTCAATGATCAGCTTCTGCTCTTCATTAACTTGACACTGTGTGATACTTTGCTTCCATGACCCATTGCTTCTCTTGGTTTTCTTGCTATTTTACTAGATACTCATTTTTAGTCTCCTTGAAGACTCTTCATTTTTCATAACATCTGAACTTTGGAGTGTACCAGGTCTCAGTCCTTCGTATCTTCTCTATGTCTCTGTGTGAGACTCAGTCTATGGCTTTAAATACCATTTATATGAATAACACCGAATTTCGGTTCTTTAGCCTCGATCTTCTCCTGAATTCTATGTTCATATATAAGTGCTTTATTTTTTAATGAAAAAATCTAATGGATATATAGTTGACATATAACATTAAATTAGTTTCACGTGCACAGCATAGTGATTCAGCGATTATATACATTACAACATGCTTATCGTGGTAAGAATATATTCCCTAAGCTGTACTTTTCCTTCTCATTATAATTACTTTCTTAATGGGTATACTTGGATATCTGATAGAATTCTCGTTTATAAATTGCCTAAAACTAAAACTGGGAACTCACCATCCGAAACCTGGGCCATCTTCAGTATTCCCCATTCTTCTTTGTGGCAACTTAATCCCACCAGTTCCTCAAATGTAAAACCTTGGGAACACTCTTGATTTTTCAATTCCTCCCTCCCTTCCTTCCTCTCTTTCTCTCTTTCTCTTTCTTTCTTTCTTTCTTTCTTTCTTTCTTTCTTTCTTTCTTTCTTTCTTTCTTTCTTTCTTTCTTTCTTCTTCCTTCCTTCCTTCCTTCCTTCTTCCCTCCCTCTCTCCCTCCTCCCTCCCTTACTCCCTTCTATTCTTCCTTCCCTCCTTTTTCTTCCAGTTTCAAAACTTATATCTAGGCACCTAGGTGGCTCAATCAGTTAAGTGTCTGCCTTCAGCTCGGGTCATGATCCTAGGGTCCTGGGATCGAGCTCCACATCTGGCTCCCTGCTCGGCGGGAAGCCTGCTTCTCCCTCTCCCACACCCCTTGCTTGTGTTCCCTCTCTCAGTGTGTCTCTCTTTGTCAAATAAATAAATAAAATCTTAAAAAACAAAAAGCATCCAATCCATCAGTATATCCCTTTGACTCCACTTTCAAAATAATCCATGTTACCTACTCCCACTAATAAATACATTCATGCAAAGTCATCAAATCTCTAGTCTGAATTAATAATTTCATAATTATTCTGTGTTTTAAGCTTTGTCTTCTATAGTCGGTTTTCAAAACGAAAGCCAGAGAACTCCTTTTAAAAAACATTTTGAAATAATAATAGATTCACAGGAGCTTACAAAAAATATGTATGAGGAGGCTGCACATACCGGTTATGATAGTTACAAGTTACATAACTACATTTTATAAAATACCATCAAAATCAGAAAACTGATGTTGCTGTAATCTATAGTTTATCCAGATTTCATCAGTTTTACATGAACAGAGTGCTTCTTTTATAACTTTAATCAGAGTCGAAGTTTTGCCCAAATGTCACCTTTTCATGAAATCTATTCTTGCTATTTAAAATTGCAAGCTATGTCCTGCGAGTTGATAATTTTCCTTATCATTTATTATTTTTTACATAGTAGTTGAAATTTTCTAATATACTGCATTTACCTACTATGTGTTTTATCTGTCTTGCACTAGACTACAAACTACGTGAGCCAAGAATATTTTCTGCCTTATGCATTGATATATTCCAAGTACTTGGAACAATACATGGAACAATCTAAACTCAGTATATACCTCTCAACTATTTGTAAAAATGATTGAGCAGTCACAACCAGGCCTTTTGTTTTAAGTTATCTTTATAGCCAAAGTGGGACTTGAACCCCCGACCCGGAGATCATGTGTTGTGTGCTCTACCGACTGGGTCAGGCAGGTGCCCCTACAACTGGCCTTTTGTTTCTGCTCTTGATCTCTATTTGTTTTGAAAGACTTATCCATTCTCCCTAAATTACATAATTTTTTTGTTGATTAATTCATTAATTACTGCTCATCTGAGTCAAACATTAACATTTCTTCCTAACTCCACATTCATGAGGTCACATTGGAGGCTTGATATGGCCTAGCTGCGAGGATGTTTACAACAGGTAAATCAGAAAATGCCACAAGTCAGCACACTGAATCTTCAACAGTTGTTAAATACTTTACCAGCACACCACTGAATCATACCAGTCAATTTAGGCACTGATTGTAATTCTTAATTAACATTTTATACAGATTTTCTTGTGTAGAAAATTAAAATATACACTGGCACTGGCGCTACTCCACTGTAAAATAACTAAAGATTGATACTGAAGACATAATTTTAATTATTTCATGGGTGTCTAAGACAGTGTCTGGCTGGAAGACAAATTACTAGATATGTTGTCTATCCAAGAAATCACTCTTATAAATATTTTATCCAAGGCATTGGACTAGTGTACATATCACAAAGTTGAGCATAGGTAGATTGAATAAAGGGAAAAAATAATAGCAAATGCAGAAAAATTTTTTAAGGATTGGTTATTTTAAAGTATTATCAGCAAATAATTAATATCAAAAGGAGAAAGGAAATTTTCTGCATGGTCTCACATGAACAGTAATTCCAAAATTAAATAGTTGTCTTTCCAGTTAAATAGAGATAGTTTTTGCAGTGTGTTTAACAATTTTCTGTAAGATATTATGTCCACCATCCTTTCAAGTTAACAATGAGCTTAGCAGAAACATGGAGAGAGGGAACTTGCACTTTGAACAGCTTTTTTAAACAACTCTTCCTAATGTACTGTATCTTTAGAATATTCGTTTTTATGAATCCAGGTGTAAAGATTTCAGTTAGCATATAAACTCCTATAGTGTCACTTTCTGTTAACAATAGTTCCATATTTTTTTCAATCTTTTTGTATGCAAGTATAAGCAGATATGAATGTTTCACACAAGTAGACATGAATGTCTGTGTTTGGCTGACTAGTTCTCCAAATATTTTATTTTATAGCACTGTAGGTGTTTATTTACTGCTGCTGACTAAAATTTAAATAGGACATTTTTTTTATATATATCACCTGGGGGATTACATTAATAGCCATATCAATTTCTGGATCTTCTCGATTTCTAAAATACTATTTTTGGCTATTTTGACCTCAAATGAGGCTAAATCATTTTTTAAATAAAATGCTTTAATAAGTTTTTTTTACCCCAATTGAAGTCCCCTGAGCAAAAGCCAGCCTAAATATATACTTAGTAAAGATTGTATATAATCTTTAGAACCAGAAGAAATATATGTTCATTTAGATTAAAGACATAGGCAGACTCTCTGTGTTGTAAGAGTTTTTATTTTTTCCTGGAAACTCAATGTTCTCATTGAAAACAGGGACCCATGTTGGAAAATATAGCAGCCAAAATTTTGCTAATTAATTCTTAGTTTCTTAAAGCATCTCTTTAAGGAAAAGAATAGTGGTTAATTCAACCTTAGCTGCATATAGGAATGATGTAAGTAGCTTTATAAAAATCCCCATGGATTGGGGTGCCTGGGTGGCTCAGCTGATTAAGCATCTTTCTCTTGGTTTCAGCTCAGGTCGTGATCTCGGGGTCCTTGAATGGAGACCTGGGTGGGGCTCTGTGCTCAGGGTGGGGTCTGCTTGAGATTCTGTCTCTACCTCTCCCTCTGCCTGTCCCTCTACTTGTGTTCTCTTTCTCTCTATTAATAAGTAAAATCTTAAAAAAGAAAAAAAAAAAAAACATGTCCGGTGGGGTCCACTCGAGTGGATTCAATCATCATCAGTGTATTTTGAGCTTAAGCATCAGTATATCTTTTTTTTTTTAAAGATTTTATTTATTTATTTGACACACAGAGAGAGATTACAAGTAGGCAGAGAGGCAGGCAGAGAGAGGGGGAAGCAGGCTCCCTGCTGAGCAGAGAGCCCGATGTGGGCCTCGATCCCAGGACGCTGGGATCATGACCTGAGCCGAAAGCAGAGGCTTTAACCCACTGAGCCACCCCAGTGCCCAAGCATCAGTATATCTTAAAAGCTACCTAGATGATCCTAAAATGGACCCCACTTTGAGAACCACTGGGTTAGACACAAAACTGTTCCACTTAGACAAGGATAAAGCTCTTTTGCTAATTTGAAATACTCTGTAGCTAAGGGAAACTTGGTCACATTTAACTTTGTACTGAATCTTACTATGTTATGTGCACATGAATGCTAGCTCAGTATTTAGACTAGAAAGTTTTCTCTTGAAGCTGTTGAAGTGACAAACCTTATTTACTACAGGGTTAAAACAGCCACTGCAAAGATGCTTTTGGTTGAGTGCAGTAAGACATTTCTAGGCCACAAATATCCTCTGTGATAAGGGGAAAAACTATGTCAGGAAGCTTAGATTTTGAAGAAAACTTTTGAAGCATTGAGTTAGAAGAACCAAAAGATGACTTTTCCATGGTTCCACATTCAGATTACAGGGGTTGGCAGCCTCTCTCACATTGCATTTTTTCCTGGAAACCCACTGCCCTCACTGAAACAGGGACCCATGGTGCTGTCTATTTTGTCCATTAAAGGCCTAGATGATTAATCTACAGGAGTTTTTTGTTATTTATAAAAATGACAAATGAATTTTATAAGTTGGATAGTCTTGGTGTTAACAGTGGAATACAATCGCCTTTTCACAGTAGCTAGGGCTACTGTTTGGATGTTAAAACCATTGGCCTTGACCTAAAGAATATTTACTTTGTAATGAGTGAAAAAAGATTTTCTTATGAGGCATAATGAGAATGTGTTATTTGCAGAATATTCTTAGCATTTCATTTCAATAGTTCTTTGTCTTTTCTATGTACTTTCCCTTTATGATGCAACAGAAGCCATTTTATTATTTATTCTTTAAGATGATTTTTAATAATAACTATATGAAATACATATATCATGTAAAAGTTACATGTATTTTAAAGCTTTCAAAAAGAATTGTATACATATTCTAATTCCATTATCAAAGGAAACGCAAACCTAAACAAAAATAAAATGCTATAGGGGTGCCTGGGTCCCTCAGTTGGTTTGGCTCAAGTCTTGATCCTGGAGTCTCAGGATTGGTCCAGTTTTGGGCTTCCTTCTCAGCAGGGAGTCTGCTTCTTCCTCTGACCCTCCCCCTCTCTTGTGCACTCTCTCTCTCTCTCATTCACTCTCTCTCAAATAAATAAATAAAAAATCCTTAAAAAATAAATAAAATAAAATTCTATAAAAACACTTAAAAAATATCCATATGACCTTTTTGTTTTACTTTTTTCTTATATTTATTATATATACAAGATATATTTCAACTGTTAATTTAAGTTGGTATAAAAAGAAATAAACTGTTTCCATGTACTAGAAAAATAGGTAATACAATGCCCTGAACTAAATTGACAGAAATCACGGACTCCAAAGTCGATGCCTTGGCTCTAATGGAAACTTCCATTTGTTTTTGTTTTTGCTTTTTACAAAGTAATGAAAACAGATTTGGGTCATATACAAAAGTTTGGATCATTACTTGTGTGGTTTTGAATAAGTAATGATTGCTTTAACATTGATTTCTACATGAGTTTAATGGAGGAGTTTGAAAAATCCATATGGTAGTTGTGAGTTTTAAATGAAATAATAAGATACTACACTTAAAAAAAAAGATACTATACTTCCCCCCTTACCAAATATTTATTTATTTATTTATTTATTTATTTATTTATTTATTTATTTATTTAATTTTTCAGTGTTCCAAGATTCACTCTTTATGTACCACACCCAATGTTCCATGCAATCTGTGCCTTCCTTAATACCCACCACCAGGCTCACCCATCCTCCACCCCCTCCCCTCTAAAACCCTCAGTTTGTTTCTCAAAGTCCACAGTCTGTCCTGGTTCATCTCTCCCTCCGATTTCTCCCAAGATACTACACTTTGCAACTGCTTAAAGAATCTACCTGTGTGAACTTCAATTAACAGCGTTCATAGTACTCAATGCATAAAACGGGTATAGATTCCAAGAATATTATTGTAGGGGGTTCCACAGAGAGTCAGAAGGATGTCCTGAGAGGTTTCGTGAATAAGTGGCAGGTAAACTATGGCATGCATTATGTTTGAACTTCTTTTGACTTGGAGGAGAATTCTGGACAAAGAGAACATCACAAGCAAAGGAAGGGCTCTAAAATCATGGGTTACGTGACGACGCATATAGAACTATAAACAAGGGGATCATCAAAAATAATTGTTGGTAGGTGGGTTTTGAATCATATTTTGACACAATTCCCACACTTGCCGAAAGGAGGAGTTTGTGCTTCACTTTAAAGACAACAGGAAATTGTTGAAGGGGGATGGTATGTTTGAAGTCATGCTTGCGGTGGAATGAAGGAATAGGAATTTATTGGGCACCAGATACGTTGTTGGACACAGTACTGCAAGGTCTGTTTCATTACTCCTATTTTACATATTAGAAAACTGAGCCACGGAGACATTAAAAAATATGCCCACGAATATTTAGCAAAAAATTCTGGTGCCCAGACTCAAATCTAAAATTCTCTGGCTTTAAATCTTTCCATTACCCCATGATACCTTTGTAATTAATATGACAAGTGTGTTGAGCTTTTTGGAATAAAGACACAAAAAGTCTGTGAAATCACAAAGGAAGTTCATTCAAGATGTAGCAGACACCGAGGGAGTTGTGAAGTAAGCGGAAAGTGTTTCCTTTTTTTTTCCTTTGGCAACATATTTTTAGGACCCATGAGCTTGATTTTTCTGTTTTCTAAATGTTGCTGAATGTTCTTATGGATTTATTTGTATTTCAGAATTAGTAAAAGGAATTAAATTTTCCTTCATAATCATATAAAAATTCAAAACATTCTTAAGCATACATTCCTAAAATGTAGCTAGTTTAACTCTCATGGCGTTACACAGTACGTGACTCAGCCAAACATGAGCACTTCTTTTTTCATAGAAAGTGAGCACTTTAAGGGGCCTCTAGAATGACTCATACACTTGAGCAGGTGTTAGAAAGATAAGCCATAAGAAGAAATCTACTCTATCAGTCCCCATATACATTTCTTCTGTCCTTGCGTGTAGCAAAGGTGTTTGCTGAACAAAATGGTTCTTCTTTGTTTTTCAGTCCCATCTTAGTTCTTAGGTGATTCAGTTGTTGGTAGAGCTGACAGCCTCAAATAATCCCGTGTCTCTGTTGTGGTTATTAATATTAAGTTACCTTGTGGTAAGATTGATACGCTAGTCATGGGCAGTTGTTGGTACCTGGTGTTCTTCTCCAAGTCTCCTGACCTGTTAGCCAAGCCTTGAAGCATCGGTGCCTCTGGAATTAGGTATTTCGTGTCATGACCCTCGTTTGCTTTCTAGGAGACCCAGTATTTTGTACTGAGCATCTGTCCTGATCCCTTATCTGAGGATTAAACCAGTTGTTTAAACCTGGCTGCCAACACTTGAGTTGCCAGTCTTCTTTGATGCCAGACCTTTGTTTCATTACAGATACGTATTACCTGTGAATTGATCTCCTGGTTCACAACTGCTTGCCAGCTGGCTGCCTGCCTGGTTTTCTCAACATGCCTTAGCCCAGAATCTGTCAGTGTGCTCTCATACTTGAAGCTCAGATATTTGCTGAAATATGACTGAGATTCTATCTTTCATTTACCTACTATCTATTCATGCAGGTGTCACTTTCTTGGTATCTCTCTTTGTCTAGAGAGTAGGTCACATTCAGTCATGCATCCTTTCTCCTCTCCACTACCCCAGTGCTGCTCGGACAGACACAATCCAGAGTTGACAAAATCAAACAGATAGGAATATTTTGGTGATAGATAATAGGAACAAATCCAGAAAAGCAACTGAATTTTAAAATAAGTAAATGACTCTTCTCCTTTGAAGGTAGGGAGAACACAATGGCAGGAACTACACCATCCAGTGCAGTTTGGGAATCCGTGTGGACATGTAGACTGTTCACACAAGGGAATTCTGATGACAGGTTAAGGGGCCCAGCAGGATACTAGAATCCTTTGTTGTCTCATACCAAAATCAGCCTATACAAGATTGGTTGGGTAAGTCAAGTCCTTAATCCTCCAGAGACTGGGCCCAAGAGAGGTTATTGGAACAAGAGTAGAAGAATAAGGTAATGTTCTAGTTTCTAAACTAGATTATGAATTGGGGATTAGGTCATGAATAAACTTTAGATATCAGGATATTAAAAATGGGACTTGAGAATTGAAAAGGGAGTAAATTGGGTTAGTGGTGATCCATTTAAATATGAATTAGTGCTTCTGAACTTGTCCCGGAACCAAGATCATCATTGAGACACAGAGATTTTGGTCTTAATTTATTAATTTATTCCTCATGGTCTCCCTACTAAGACTATGCAAATATAAACTGTGGCCAAGAAAGCACTAAAAAAATGACACAAATAATTTTAAGGACTGTTGTCTTCTCTGGAACATTTATAAGTGATTAGTGAATGTGTTTTTTTACTCCTATGGAATCCTAAAATGACAAGCCCATCTTTAGGCAGTGTCTCTAGCATTCTGTGGAAGGCCTAGGTGTAAGAAAGCAAATTTTCTTCTCTCCCTTTCATTTTATCTTGGGGCTCAGATATAGTTAAAATAAACATAGTCTTAATTATCATATGATCTCTCTGATATGAGGAATTTGAGAGGCAGGGCAGGGGGTCGTGGAGGGTAGGGAGGGAAAAATGAAACAAGATGGGATCGGGGAGGAGACAAACCATAAGAGACTCTTAATCTCATGAAACAGACCGAGGGTTACTGGATTGGGAGGGAAAATAGGGTGGCTGGGTGATGGACATTGGGGAGGGTATATGTTATGTATGGTGAGTGCTGTGAATTGTGTAAGACTGATGATTCACAGACCTGTACCCCTGAAACAAGTAATATATGTTAATAAAAAAAAGAAAAATAAAAAAAATAAACATAGTCTTCAGGATGTGTGATTCTAGGGTTTGTGCATCTAGATATGTGTCTGTCTATATAGGTATGCGCAGAAGGGTCTGCATCTCCATCTATAAATGCAAAGAAGTAAAAGGTGTTCTGCTAAGTTAGGATAATGACTTCTTACCAACAAAAAAGAATTTGGGAATAAGGAATCAGTTTCATATCTCTCTTTAATATAGAACCTGGTCTCTAAATTAGTTTACATTTCTGCTAAGGTAAATGTTAAAGCAATTACTGTAATTTGTTGTAATTTAGGAATAACTCAGATCAATTGAATCACAATATTTATAATGATTTTATTGTTTCATCTTTGTAATAAATTTGAGTGCTATGTAAAAATGAAAATGTATGTTTTCTTCTCCAGAGCAGCCTACAATCTAGCAAGAGACAAGGCATAACAAATTAACTCTGATTATAGTGTGGAAGGTGGTAGGAAAATATATACTGAGAAAGAAATATATAGGAAACTGTACAGGTTTCAAACACGCTATAGCGTATACACACTCACCCCAAACAATTTCAACAGCAAAAAGATAAACAACCAAATTAAAAACTAGCTAAAAGACTTGAATAGACATCTCTTCAAAGAAGATACACAGAAGGCCAATAAGCATTTGAAAAGATGTTCAAGGGCGCCTGGGTGGCTCAGTGGGTTAAAGCCTCTGCTTTCGGCTCAGGTCATGATCTCAGGGTCCTGGGATCGAGGCCCGCATCGGGCTCTCTGCTCAGCAGGGAGCCTGCTTCCCCCTCTCTCTCTCTGCCTGCCTCTCTGCCTACTTGTGATCTCTCTCCCTCTGTGAAATAAAAAAATAAAATCTTTTAAAAAAAAAAAGATGTTCAATATCATTAGCCATTAACAAATACCTAATGAAAAACAAATAGAAACCACTAAGATGGCTATAATAAAGAAAAACTAGAAAATAACAAGTGTGGCAAAGATGTAGAGAAATTGGAATTCACATACATTGCTGGTAGGAACGTGAAATAGTATATAGCCCTGTGAAAATCTGTTTGGCAGTTCCTCAAAATGTTTAATTGTAGGTTTTCATATGACCTAGGTAGGACTTCTCCACTTAAGTGTATACCTACTAGAATCAAAGCATATCTCTGCACAAAATTATGTATACCTGAATGTTCATAACAACATTATTATTCATAATAACCAAAACATGGAAACAACTCAAATGTACATGAGCTGATGAGTGGATAAACAAAATATAATATATCCATAAAATGGAATAATTTTTACCTAAAAAGGGAATGAAGAACTAATACACGTTATATCATTTATAGACCTTGAAGTGAAAGAAGCCAAACAAAGATAGCAAATTATATGATTTCAGATGTATGGAATGCCCAGAATATGGGAGTTCTTTTTGGGGTGATGGAAATATTCTGGAATTACATAGTGGTGATGATTTGGACAGTAATGTGCATATATTAAAAAAACTCACTGAATTATAGACTTTAAAATGGTTAAAGTAATGAATCTATGTTATGTGAATTTTAATGCAATAAAAACAAAAGTCACACTTAAAAAACCTCTGGAGAATTTGCAACATAAAATTATATACACTCCAAATGAAAGTATAATTTATAAAATATAGGCATGATGAGCTGGAAGGGCATTTAAGAGTTAATTTTCCAGCAGGATGACTCAAAAACGGATTTGTAAACTAATATATTTGGAGCTAGGAAATATTTGATGGTGGCACAAATATCACTGAATCTTGGGGAAAGGCGGAGAGGATTATATTCATATGCTAGGAAGTAATATCCATGCCCTGTTGCCTAATGGAAAACTAAGAATCTTCCCCTTATTTCCCAGTTTGAGTCTTGTTTTATCACTATTATTCGAACCTCATTGGATATTTAGATGACTTATCGCTACTTATTAGTTATTTTTACCTAACTTAAATATGTTGTAAGTCTGAGATTGCTTAATTAAATTATATTTTGATAACTGAGAGCACTGTTTTACTAGATCGAAAGCACATATTTGTATTCTATTTATATGTATTTTTCTAATAATATTTATATTCTTTCATGACATTATTTCTCATTAACTTTTTTTTAAATTTGGAGACATAAGGGGCTTTATTAAGCACTTTACGAATTGGGCAGCATCCCACCTAACAAGTAGAGACGCTTCCTAAACTTTCTTGTTGTTATTGTTCCTTGTGTATATTTCAAAAATTCTCTCTAGAAATATCTGCAAAATACTAAAATCTATACCTTGTCTCTGGGTTCACCATTGAGGCTTAACTATGCATTTCATTGTTCTTATTTGTCTAACAGGTTTATTATTAGTTAATTGAGTAAAATATGAAAAGTGCACTGCATTTGTTGTACAGTTCAACAAGGAATGCCTGTGTTTTCTTTTTAAACAAAGCTTAGTGCATTCATTGAGATGTTATCAAAACAAAGGAAGAAGATACTACCTAATTCTTTATTTGCTCTTAATTCATATTATACATAGGTAATGACCTTGCTAAATGGTATTGCCTAATACATGAGCAATGTACTTGGACAAAACATACTTTTTTCTGTTCCTTTCTTTTTCGTGTGTGATTGCTTTTTTCAACCAAGTAGCCATTTAAAAGTGATAAAGAACAGCTTACATGTGCACTTTAAAATTTAATAACTGTTGGTGATTATATTTTAATAAGTCTTTGTTTCCAAACTGGGTTATTTAACCACAGTAGGCATATATAAGCAATTTGCATGTTCTCTATTTCTTTATAGATTCTACAAAGAAATTAAAGGACGTTCTTGAAGAATTCCATGGTAACGGTGTGCTTGCAAAGTATAATCCTGAAGGGGTAAACTTTTTTTTTTCTTTATTTGGTTTCATATATATACTTGGGGGAGGGATCTCTTGGAAATATATGTAATGTATAGCCTACCACAAACAAAATGAAATTCATAATGAAATGTTATTCTGGAAAACATGTAAAATAGTATACTACCTTTTTCATTCAAAAACCATTTGGTAATGAAAATAATATTTCTCTGTTTGTATGCTTGAAAAGAGTATAGGTTACCTGTAATATAGACCTCTGTTCTTTTCCTAGATATTAAATATATAGTAATTCTGAAATTGCTTGGTCAGGTATGCTCAGGAAACAGGACCGATGGAAGGGAAGACCACGTGTGCCTGCTACTCACTCTGTGACCTACAAATTTTAACCCCAAATCAACACTGGTGGGAGGCAGGAGGGTTACTCCTTGCTGAGTTATTCCCTGCGTTATAGAAAAATTCTGTGATAGGTCTAACTGGTCTGTAATTTTAAAAAGCAGCTTGGGTAAAAGGTGAGGAACTTCTTCCCTCTATCTTGTTTTAACCTACTACCCATAAACCAACAAGTTCCTGAAATTCCTTCCTTATAAAAGCTTCCTGTCCTGTTGATGGCTTTTGAACACCTGGCTTGAACGAGTGTCCATCCTTTCCTAATTATTTGTTACATAACATAACCTTCCGTTTAATGTTAGCGGAGAGATGTTGTGTTTTAAATGTTTGAGCCTCTTCTGCAGTTTCACCAAGTGATAGTTCAGTTGGATGGGAGTTAAAACAAATCACCCTTCGCAAAAGAAACATTCCCTCGGATGTATTATCTAGCCAGCTAGATAGATTTGTTTGCTGATTAAAATGTGATTTTTTTTGTTATCATTGTCATTATGGGTTTGATTGTTTTATAAGAACACAGTTATTGGTTATCCTTCAATATTTCTATTTCTTTGGGATTTATAGAATTCACATTTTAGTCAAAACCAAATCTCCAATTCTAACCTTAATACATTCGTATTATTTTATAACTTCCTTCCAATATTTCTCATAGGTACTTTTCATGCCATATTTTCTTATTCTGTCTATATTCTGATATATTACCGTACCTTGCAAAAGTCTTTAACCTAAGGATTATTTTCTTTTTCAAGTAAAGTTAATATTTAGAGCCTACAAATGATGTGAAAAATAAGGCAATTTAAAGCCATTCCCATTTTCCTGTAACAGGAACAAAAGCAGATATCCAGCCTACATTTCCCTCATATTTTATTTTCCTAGATATCACAGTGTAAGGGAAAAAATTTTGTCAGAGGAATTTGTAGAATCGAAAATCTCAAAGACTGGGAAATTAGAGTGGGAAAGCTATAGATGAGAACGCTATGGAATTGATCTAAGACCCCAAAACGTCATTAATATTTACATTCCCAGCCCTACATGAAACGTGCATGTTTTCTAGTCTACCTACAGAGATAAAACCAGTGTTTTTTTTCTCCCTAAAGATAGCTGCTGGCTATAAATTCAGTTGGAATGTCATCTTGTTTGCAAAGTAGCCTTTTTGCTTCAATGATTTCTTATTTAAAAGACTCTCGAGACTTGGTCTTACTGATATTATATCTTTCATGAGGATTATCAGTCACTGTATACTGGATTTATTGAGGTAATTACTAGATTCATTCTTAGACACACATATGATGTCAGCCTTTTCAATAATGTAATAACTCTCCATAAATGCACAGATCTGCTCTTGAAATGCATTATTAAAATAATGAACCATTGAAAACCAAAAAAAGTTAGATCTCATTATGACCCCAGAGTAATTTTTATTTAAGAATGAAACCACTCTAATTTAACACTGATAGGTCTTTTATATTTAGGGGGGAAAACACCCCAAAATAATTAAAGCTTATGTGACTCTTAAACACTAGGATGCATTTTACAAAAGCCAATAGGAAGTAATTAGAAATATTCAGTGTTGAGAAAGAAATATTTAATGCCTTGAGGTTCTCTTCAGTGCATGACTTACCCAGTTTATAAAAGGTTACTCTAACAGTATGACAGAATTCATACTGTCCATTCACATGGAAATTATCACTCTCTGTTGACTGATCAGGTTAATCCTAAAGTCGTTGGCAGAGATGACTACTTAACTGATGTCCTATTATGCAAGAAAACTTAGAAAAGTGTTTAACCTACATTACTTTTAGACTAAATAATCCTTTGTTTTCTGAAACGAATATTGCGTATATCATCCATGTAAAATTTACTTGCAAAGAAACAAAGAAAGAACAGGCTAAATATCTTTTATTTGGTTCTCTTCTTACAAAGTAAAGCTGCTTAAACGGTCAATGCATTGTATTTCTTACTATTTATTTGAGTTACTGAGTTCTAAAAGGTCTTCGTATAAAAACTTAATACAATGAGTATGTGACCTGTTTAAGTCAATTTTAAAGGAGAAGAAGTATCAAGTGCATGGATGAATTATTTATTTTGAATTTGTATCTTCTAAAGATCATTTAATAATCTTTCTTTGAAAAAAAATAACAGAATCAAAAAAACATAAATCTAAACAATGGCTTTAATGATTCCCTAAGAATAAGACCTTTAAGAAGGTCTTGAGATTCCCAAACAGATAAGATTATAAAGTTTTTAAATGAAGAAAGTCATTGTAGGAAAAGTAAAATGACTTTCCCAAGATTAACCAGCTAGTTTCATGACAAGAGACAATTGTCTGGAATCCCAGTTTAAGAGAAATGCCCTTTCCTCTTCACTTCATTGACTGGGCCATAGAATGAAAGGCAAGATGATGGGAGATGAGAGCAAGGGGAAGAGAAAGGTATTTCACATACATTGAATGGCATTTCTTATGTAATGATTATGGCATATTCCAGGGCATGTAATCACTACTAACTCATGCCCAACAAGGTAAGAGATTCTTACTTGTCTCCAGCTAACCTTATGAATGATAAAATATTAAGAGTAAGATTATATCTAGTTTGTAGTAACCATCCAATCTCAGTGAGATGGTTCACAGTAAAATAGAATCAGGATATCTCAGATAGAAATGATTCATGAAAGGAATGAAATTTGATAGTATGAGAAAGAATCAGGTTGGCATTGCATTTTGCTTATGTAAAATACATATAGTATATTATAAGATAAAGAAATAGATATTAATGTAATAATGTTTAATAATAATATTAATAAAGAAACATATTAATATTATATATATATATATTCCCCCCTGGATTTCAAGTTCACTTCTAAATTATTCCATTGATGTCTAAAGACATGGGAAGAAATTAAGTAGTGGTATATGTATGGGAAGATATTTATCTTAAAGGCATAGTAATGGGCCAGGCATGTTATTCTCAAAGATGGAAGCTTTAGGAGTGGGAAATAAACATGAATAATCTAATATAGATTTATATATACTGTTGTGTTTTCATAATCTTCTCTGGAAGGTTTTAATCATCTTATATGTATTATTCATTATATTTGTATCCTATCTATTAGAACTATTTGCTTATTACATTCCCAGATTGAGCTGGTAAATGATTCTCAAATTTTAACTTGTATCAGAATCACCTGGGGGTATCTTTAAAACACAGATTGCTGCCTGCTCTCCTGCCCTCTCTTTAGTTTCTGTGTTTCTAGGGTGAGGCTCAAAAATGTATATTTCCATCAGTTTCCCAATTGATGATAATGATACTATTTCAGGATCACATTCTGAGATTCATGGGTCTAGGGTACGTATTAAAAATCAGTCTGTAAAATCGACCTTTTAGTTAAGTTATCAGCAGTATGAGATAATGAGTATAAGTTATCTTACATTAACACCTGTATTCTTTCTTTCCTTGCATGCACAGAAACAAGACATTCTTAACCAAGTAAGACATTTTCTTTTCTATTAAAATCTGTCTTTTCTTTCTTTATTCTGATGTGAGCTATGAATTTCTTATCCATATCACTGACCTGTACTTCTGTACCATTAAGATTCGTATATTATGTAAGGCTATCTGTAATCTTTATAAAGTTACAACTGATGAATATTTGTTCAAATCAAAGTCTTGAGTGGAGAAGCTAATACCTTAATGGAATCAAAGAGGGTCTAGAGGATGGGCTTTAGTTTTGTAGACTCTTGAATTTAATTTTCTAATACCACCAAAACATGATCAGACTCCAATAAAATAATTCATTTAATGAGTCTTAATTTATTAATTTATAGTGAGAGGTTTATAATTGCATGTAAATATAATTCATAGGGATTTCTTTGAGGGGGAGGAGACTATGCATCTATAGTGCTATTAGAATCTGTGAGGGAAATAGAACTGAAAAAATCTCTGATCTTTGTCTTCCTGGGATAAAGAGTAACCCATGTTTTACTTCAGTAACTCTCCCCTAGTAAAGCCTATTTTGTGAAGCCGGTTTTGGGTCCATAGATCAGCTGGGTGCATAGAATTACAACACATTTTTGGGATCTCTGAATGGATTTTTCTATCATACAGGAATATGACTTACCAAAATGCATGAGGTACTTAAAACCATAATATTGTCTCCCCAGGACAGTAATGGATATGTACTAGGTTTTTATTCACAAGTTTCCCTCTGGTTTTAATGACAGCAAACACTGTGATCTCATCCCTAGCATATTACAATACAGCTGGTTATACCAGAATGATCTTGATTGCCTTACATACAGGTCCTACATATTACATATTAGGATGAGGCAGGCCTGAAAAGGCAACTCATGGACTGTGATGACTTTTACTAGTCTCTTTCAGAGGGGACACTTCCACGATCTTATCCCTGACCTCTGGGAAACCTACCAGCTCCCCTAAAGACAGACTTTATGGTTTTAGGAGGCAACCCTTCAGAGGAAATGGCTCCTATGCAGAAGGATTTAGCTATTAAAGGATATTTATTGAACACCTTGGTCAACAAACATGCCTTTCTGCATAACCTGCATTCCTACTAGAGGCTGTCTGAAAACTGGTGTCAAAATTAGCCCTGCTTTTTCTTGGGGTCAACAGAATGAGTTTCTTCCTTTTCCTTGCTAAGTCCATATGGAGATGTTTAGTGGGCAAGAAATTTTGGTCGCAGAATAGAAGGAACAGGGAAAGCTGAGGTTAGCCGTGGGGAGGGAGGTGGGTTGGGGAGAAGGGCATGTGTATGTGTTGCTCTATGGTGTTCTTGGTCTATCAGTGTTCTGTGAGTGTAGGATTTTCTCTTTACATTTCCTGTTAATAGATGATCCTTGGCCCAAGGCTGAGTTACATTTCATAGTTCCCTGGGCTTCCCTTATCTTTGTACTTGGTAGTCTGCACTGTAGATTCTGCTCATGTTTATAACCTATAGATTTTAGACAACTGAGTTGCTTCATTCCCTTAAGGAGAAACCTGGGAATTTATAACCTACATTTGGTAGTGCTGCTGCCTAATGTAATATTTTAAGTGTCTTTAACAATGATATTGACACTGGTATAATTATTAGCAATGATATAAACACCCTTTTATTGTAAGCTATAATTGTCCTTCCAGAACCAAATTCAACCTTTCCCATTAAAGAAAGCAGCTGGAGAGTGTAACAGAGAAAATGTGGCCTTAGGAGTCCAACTGAACTGAGTTCAAATCCCACATCTGCCACACATAAGCAGGTCTTGGACAAGTTACTAGCCCCAGTTTGTTTAGCTCTGCAATGAAAAGAATATTGGCCTTACTGAGTTGTTAAAAGGGTTAAATTCTGAAGTGTATATAAAATAATTAGCTCTGTACCTGAGGTATAGGCATTCCACTCATGTTTAAAGGCAGTGGCTGTTGGTCACACTTGAGTGATTTCATACAAAAGTTCTAGAATATACATGAAAAGTAAAAGTGGGACTATGAGATACACCACCAACCAATCCTGTCACCTTTATTTTCTGAGCCTCACTTTTCTCAAATATAAAGTGAGAAAATAGAACTCTGATGTCTTTCCAACTCTAAATTGATTTCCTTCCACCATGAGGTATGAGTGGAGGACATGAGATGTGATTTGTTTCCCCTGCCAAGCCTGGCCACAATCCAGAATGCTGTCCGGATACTAGAGTTATTGTGTCTGTTGTATCTGTTCCTCCTCCCACAACTGCATAAATGCCAGGACGGTTAGTTAGTAAGGAATGGAAATAACATGTTAACCAGTATTTCTGCTTCTCTTCCTTATGACTCCAATGCAAATTCAGTCCTTCTCTTCTTATCAAACCTACAACCAGAGCACAGTTTTGAAAACAGACCGCCAAACTGAGTAACAAAATGCTTTCTATAATTCTGTATTAATGACCTCATATTGACTATGTATTAATGATTGTTGAAATATAGTAACTTTCTTTTCAATATGTGACCTCAGTTAGAATGGAACCATGTAAAAAGTTTGAGAAGGTATTTACATAGATACTTATGAGCTTAATTAGCTATATCTTATCATAATTGTAACACATCAATTTGAATAGCTTCTTACAGGTTTCTTATAACCCCACTGAGGATCCAATTTCGATATGGATAAAAAATATACTATCTTGTATCTATGACAACATGTAGAATTTGAGAATGGGCCATCTGCAATATTGTATCCTACATTGAAAACTTAATGATTTGACTGTTTCAAGGGGCTAGGTGATATCTGTCACAGTTGATGCATTTCTCCCCTAAATTTCTATAATAAACACACATTTCCTCCTAGTCTAGTCTGCCCTCACTCCTGCTCTGCTCTCCTGCCCCTCCTCACTGGCTTTTATAAAAATGCCTCTAAAACAGGAGCATTTTTATACCTCAGGACTTTTGCACTATCTGTTTTGTCTATCTGAGATAGTCTTTCTCCAAATATGTGCAAAGCTCTCTCCCTCATCTCCTTTAAATCTGTATTCAAAAAACAGATTCTCATTTCCTGATCATCAGATTTAAACTACAAGCACCCCCTCCCAAAATATATAAACATTTTCCTTCTTTTTTTTCCGCCTGCAACACTTAATGCTGTCAAACATTGTACATTTAGCCTACTTATTTTTCTCTTTACTTATTCCCTTTGTTAGAAGATAAGCCACTGGTGGAAAAATTTTTACATGTGCCAGTAGCATCTTTACCCCAAAAGCTAGAACAGAGTCTAGTACAAAGTGGGTGTACAATGAACATTTGCTGAATATGAGAAAATCTGCATCCTGAAACCACCAGAATAAATTAATGATAGAGTGATGACATTTATTTTCATTCACTTTGAATCTACTTGGATGAATACTAGTGTTATTTTTTTTAGTATTAGCAGGGATTTAAAAACAAAGGATCCAGATGGTCAGATATAATAACAAAAGGCATATAGAAATGTGTTTTGAATTTCTGCCAATTTGGCAGCAACATCTGAGCAGCTCCGTCAGTCTGAATTCTTTGCAGATTCTCTATGTTATCTCCCTAAATAGTCGGCTGCTCCTTAAGAAAAAAAAAATGAAGAAGCAGTTCTCAAAATTTTAAACATTCTGTGGTATGTATGTCTCTGAGCTTATAGCCAATTTGATATTTGAACACCCATTCACTCAAGTCCAACCCAACGTTTTTCTTTAGTGTTTGCATTGATGTGCATATAAGGGACCTCATTCTATACAAAGGTCACAATGTTCAAAACCAGTTTTAATGCTGCCACACGACAGCAGTAGAAAACAAGATACTTAAATTCAGTGACATTCTACTGAATCATGAAATAAGGAAAATGTATAGTTGGAGGACAGTGTCTACTTACAAAAAGTTCTGATATGTTGGACAACATAGAATTTTAAAAGAGATTTGAAAATCTTTTACCACAAGAAAAGAAGGAGATGAGATAATCAGAAAAGACATGGAAGAATAATTCCTCTATGAATTGGAAACGCTGAAATAGCTAATTTTTGGCTTTAAAGAAGTTTGAGTTTTACAACTTTGGTAGCCATGTATAATGACAGAAATGTAAGGGAGGGGAATTTTGCTCTCACCCACACTGAAAAAGCTTGAAAGAGGTTTACGTCATCACTAAAACGCAATAGATAACATCATCTCTTAGAAAATTTCATTCTTATTTTGATAATAGACTTTTATTTTTTAAAGTAAAGTGGCTGTTTATAAATGTTCATGCTCTAAAAGCAGTGATTAGTCAATGTTTCCTGATATAAAACAATAATTGCAAAATGTCTAAAACACAAAAACTGCAGGCTTGATTCAGGAAGATGCAGTGAATTTTCTGGTTTTCTGGACTAATAAAGAGGAAGGCAAATTAAGATAATAAAAAATCCATTAAACCTCAAACCAGGACTTCCTTTTATTATTTTATTATTTCATTTATTTTATATGCTGTGTGCCCAAGGGCATGTTAAGTGCTTCATATTGATTTATTATTACATTTAGATGACAATCCTGAATGGTTGATCTTATATATCACTTTATATGGAAAAAATTAAGGCTTAGAACTGTCAGAGAATAAAACTAAGCTCCTTTTGGCTTACTGAGCAAGGCAGGGATGCAGCATTTAATATTAGAAAGTTTTCCTGCAACTGAAAAAGAAGGACCAAGGAGTAATGCATTCCTTATTAATGGGGATGCTGTACATTTATTCTTTTTTTTTCTTTTTGGTTGTTTATTTTTCTGGTTTTCATCATTAAATTATAGGCACTAATTTCAAAGAGGTTCCATTTAGGTTATGTAAGGCTCTATAAAGAGCACACATTTGGGATGTGGTAGATTTTTTCTTTGAAAGAGCAGATAAATTCCTTGCCCCAAATTGCTCAGGTGGCAAGTGGGATATGGAATATGTTACAAAAATATTTTCTTCTCAACTTGTTTCGTTTTTGTTGGTTGGTTGGTTGTTATTGTTTTCTTTTTTCATCATGTTAAACTCTTGTCTTGAAACAGTTCTGTTGTAAAATATAATCATATGCTAACAGAAGATCCAGAGAAAAAGTGTCAACAATTCTAGTCCTTTGTTCATATTTTGTTACCAGCTTTGTAAAAACGAATGATAGTAACCAAAAAGAATGAACCATGTAATGACTTGTTAAGTGCATATAAAAACATTTGAGGTAATGTGGTTTTGAGACTTATTTTTCAAAAATTGTTTGAAATTTCTAATAGACCAAGAGGCAGATATTGTTATTCTTACCTGTAGATGGAGAAATTAAGGCAAAGAGAGATTAATAAATTGCCCACCTTGACACAGCTAGAAAGTGTTGGATATGAGAGTAGATCCAGGTAGTCTGACTTCAAAACTATGTTCCTGTCATCTGTTTTGTTGGCAAACACAATGCTGACCATGGAAGGTTTAGGACTAAGAAGCAAGAGCGAATATAAATAACCATGCTTCTAACCAAAAAACTAATAAAAAATATAAATATGTTTGTTACACAAAGTTACCATATTTTTGTAATAAAATTAACTACTGGTGTCCCATGAGGCTTTACACATTTGAGGATGATCTACCGAAGTTGGTTACTAATCCAAGTGAGCGTGGATTACTTCTCTCGAGATAGGCTATGCCTAAGGAACCCTATTAGTAAGAGTAGATGTTTCTGCTTAAGAAAATCCATTTGGATACAGTGGTCTGACTGTTGGCCTTATCTGACTATTTTGAAACCTCAGTTTCATTCATGTTAGCAAATTGGTTTTTGGAAGTACTTCTGCTACCTGAGGCTATTCTTATATTTTTAAATTATTCATGGCTTTTAATTATGTGGTTCACTCCACTAGTAGAATTTACAGTATTTTGTGGTGGTGGTTATTTCTTATATATGGAAGAAAATGAAGTCTTTTTAACTAACATCAGTGTATATGTTGGAAGTGCCCTTTGTGAATAAGCAAAGCAAGATTAAACTAACTAAAAATCTCAGAATAAGGTGTAGACAGAGTTTTGCAGTCATTAATTAACAAAGTGAAGTTTTTTGTTTTGTTTGTTTGGTTTGGTTTTTGGTTTTTTTTTGGTTTTGGTTTGGTTTTTTATTGGCTTGAGATTCTGCTAGGTTCAGAAGCATACATAGTACATATTCTTTTCTTTTTCTTTTTTTTAAGATTCTATTTATTTATTTGACAGAGAGGGAGAGAGCACAAGCAGGGGGAGCTGCAGAGGGAGGACTCGATCCCAGGACCCTGGGATCATGACCCGAGCTAAAGGCAGATGCTTAACGACTGAGCCACCCAAGTGCCCCATAGTATATATTCTTAATTGGCCCATGATCTAATCTACAAAAATATACTTTCTCTAGTGATATCCCTGTATGTCACATTCCACTTTAGGTTTATTCAAAATAATGTTATAATAAAATCGGTCATTCTGTACCATCTTTCCCCAATATAATTGCACGGAACAAATTCTTTTACTATCCAAAATAGCAGTTTAAGGAATTAATTTTATTCTCGTCTGCCAGAAGTTTGATCAAAATTAAGAATATCAGTCTGCCAGATTTCATTTTTGCCCTATTTTTAGTTTCATCTCAGTTATACTGAACTGGGTAGAAAAAAAAATGCCCTTCAAGGGCTTCCTATGAGGCCCATTGACCTTGCACTCTTTTGATCTGGACAGATGTGGCTTTATTCCAGCTTCTTCTCTATAGGTCTCCTTGTCCTTTCAAATGGCCTACTGGATTGGACCCAACACAACCCCACTGGCCTCTTCCATATGGTCTACATCAATTTCCCAGGAAACCTTGATGCGTCCTTGTCCCTGCAGTCAGTCATGAGGGTGTTGGCCAAGCCCAGTACAGTACCATTTACTTGCCTTTGTCCCAAAGCACTTATACCCTTGTCCTCAATTTTCCAGGCAAGAGTCAGATCCTGGTCCACTGTCTTCTGCTCAGAGAAAGCAAGCTCTCCAGGTAGCTCCTGTAAAATCCTCTACTTAACTCGAGGGTGGAAGGTGGTTCCCATCACTGTTTCCCTGAACGGACATGGAGACTCTCAATGTAGAGATGGTTCTCTCCAAATAAATGTCTGTTTTTTTTGCTTGTTTGTTTTTTACAGACTGCAGTGAGTATGAGTAGGCAAGGATCTTGAAATAGGTTTCTTTGAAAGTTTGCATGGGAAGTTTTAGAATTCCCTTTGGAATTTCATATCAATTGATGCTAGTGTTATGGTAAAAATTTTTACATTAACTCCTTTCTCCAGTTGTCGAGAACAAGATTCACCAATAGAACAAGGAAAGGAGAAAAGAGAAATTCTTTTATTTCAGAGAATTCATGCTGTGTTCATGACTGCGTCACATTAGTTGCCTGATTTAGTTGTAATAGTAACACAGTGAGATTGGGAATATTACTCTCAATTTACAGAGGAGGAAACTGAGTTTTAAAGAGTAGATTTTTAAAGATGATACAGTTAGTGTGGAGATAGAACTATCTGACTGTAAAGCTTCTGCCTTTCTTCTTGCTCTGCCACAGGTAAGATGTATACATATCCAAGCACTGCTCTTAGCCTGTGACTACTCCCTGTATTTCTCAAATAGTTACCATCCTTTTGTGGACTTGGATATAGAAATGTTTGAGGTCATTTCTACTACTGTTGATTCTGAACTTAGAATGTAATCTTAACATTGGCTGAGTCTTACATGTTTAATTTTTTTTTCCAGACGATAGATTTTGAAGGCTTTAAGCTATTTATGAAGACATTCCTGGAAGCAGAGCTTCCCGATGATTTCACAGCACACCTTTTCATGTCCTTTAGCAACAAATTTCCTCATTCTAGTCCAATGGCAAAAACTAAGCCTGCTCTCCTTTCAGGAGGTAAGTCTAATTATGTACTTTAAAAATCTGTATGTGAAGAAATACCAAAGAAAGTTGCTCTGGCTAAAAATAAATGACCCCAGGAAGTAATTAGGATCCACACACATGCAAAGAAACAGCATTGAATAAAGTAATTCTGTAATTATAAAAGAAAAAAAATGTTTATGTAGTAAAATCCTCGAAAGGAAATTCAATATGAAGTTCTCTACAAGAGAAGAGATGATTTGCTTAAGATATTTCTTTCTTTCAGGATTTATACTTTCATACTAAGATTGTACAAAATATTTAAAGTGTCTCCAATATAGTAATAGCTAAACATTAGAGAAAATATATTTTATCATTATCCATCACTTGTCATTCAAAGTCTCAGAAGTCTATGTTTAGGTAATAATTTTAAGAGAAACTTCCATCAAATATGGAAAAGTGCTCTTTGAAATGACTAGTTAAATATAGATAACTTTATACATGAAAATGTAGTCACAAAGCAGTTATGTGTAGGAAACATAATATTTATATCACTTCTGTAAATTTCTAGCATACTTTCAAAGAAGAGGTTTTTTTTTAAGATTTTATTTATTTATTTGAGTGAGAGAGAAAGAGAGTGAGAGAACATGAGAAGGGAGAGGGGCAGAGGGAGAAGCGGACTCCCTGCTGAGCAGGGAGCCTCATGCAGTACTAGGCAGTCGCTTAACCTGATGAGCCATCCAGATACTTATTTTTTTTAAATTTAATATCACCATGGAGATGATTGGTTTTGTCATTATGGGTCAAAGGGGCTTGGGAGTTCAGGGGAGACATTTGTCTAGAGACGTCCAGCCCTAGCATCACAAAGTAGAATATCCAAGTGTGGGTAAAGGAACAGAAATTGTTTAATAATTGATACTCTAATAATTTAAAAAAATTAAAATACCCAATTAAGAAATAGGTGGTTGAACCCTAAACAAGGCTTAGGCAGTTTGACGAAGAGTCCATACTCCTAAGCTTTATGTCGTGCTGCTTCCCTTTCTGTTAATGAAATAATGTATTTTTCCTAGAGCAATTGCATGTTGGGGCAAGCTTTTTCAGTGTACACCTTCCACAGGATATATTTTGATCCTTTCAAAATACCTAACTGAATACTTTCATCATAATCTTTAACTACCCTTAAATATTTTTAGTTCCTTAAATAATTCCCCTATAGCATGCATTGAAAGGACTCACCCCACTTGTTTTTCTCTGAGTGAGTCTTATTTAGTCTGTTCTTACTGTGTGCTCTTGGAGCTTACCGGTGTTCTGGGCTGAGCGTTTTAAAATGGGACAGTTCCTTACTTTGATCTAGAAATTAAAACTCCCTTGTTCTCCACTGCATGCTATAAATGGATTGCACATACCATAGACTGAATAAAATAACAAAATTGTCTATTTTCGTTTTATATGAAGCAATACTTTCTCACATATGGAGCAAGAAGGGGGGGCATTTTTTGAGATGTCAGTCTGAGTAATTGTGTCAAACTTGGAGGGAAGAGAGGAGAGATTCTAATTAATTAGGTAGGTTTGTAAGAAATTAAAATCTCAAACCCTCTTGTCTTCAAATAGCATGTAGTAAGTATTACATATAAGATGCCAAATAGAAATCAAATCAGGTTCCAAAATGGAAAAAAAAAAAATGAAAGGGTAACAGCTTGTACTTCATTTGGGACAGCCACATATTCTGCACAGATCTAGTCGAAAGGAATTGTAAGATGAGCTATGTAGCTGTCATGCAGCAAAAAATAAATCAAACTGGAATTCCTTTTCAAACCTTGGTCTCCACATTTTAAAACATAAGTGCATGGTGTCCTTTGTAGGACTGTTTTCATCCCCATATTCTTTCAAACTTACCTTTGATAGTAAAACTTAAATGGTTTTTTATATTTAGCACCCTGCTTTGCCATGATCGAAGTGATCTACACAAGAGGTAGTTGGGCTGTAAAATCACAAATAAATTTTGAATAGAAAGGAGCTATAATGTGTTCTGTCATTCCCCCTACCCCCCACCCCCCACCGAGAGTTTACTGTATTTCGTTACTACAGTACCAACAGGGATACGATCGTCATTCTTGACTCTGTATATCAACTGAACAGTGGTTTCTCAATAAAAAGCAAAACTAAATTGCAAAAAGTATTATTGTTGTTAGTGAACAATATTCAAGTATTGGAGATATGGTAAATGTAAAACATTTAGTTTTTATAGAATAAAAATTTTAAATAGTTATAAAGAGGTATAAAAGTTGTGCGTGTGTGTGTGTGTGTGTGTGTGTGTGTGTAGTTGGTTTCTGTTGTAATTTGTAGTAGCTAGTGATCCATCTAGTATTTTATGTAGTGAATAATTTTTTGGGGTAATATTTTGTTGCAGTGTAAGTGCCTCTTATCACCTACTTAAAATGTAAGATGATTCTTTTCTACTGTTCCCAAGTTGGACTTTTAATTTTTGAAGATATCCCTAATGCTCTATCTTTCCGACTTTCTCATAACCTCTTCTGCTTCATTGTGAATGTCAGGTCCCTAATGCCTCACATGTTTGCCAGCCCAGTGACTAATTTCTGACTTGAACTTCATCCCCAGAATCTATCACCTGAACTACTCTCGTTGCAGCATGGTTCAATCATCTGGAACCTTTGTTTTTTGGCAAGTGGCTCATATACCCTTGACCATGAATCAATATTATGATTTTGTATTTCAGTCCCTGCAACTTGAACACTGACATTAACCAAAGAGAAATTTCGTAAATATGCAGATTGTTGCCTCTACAAATTCTTAACGTCCAATTTTAACGTGACCTTAACACCTCTTCAGCTTTTTAAAAAAATCCACCATGGAAAGTATTTATTCTTGATACTGTCTCCTAGATCAATTAGGCTAGAATTTTTAAACTTCCTTTAGTTTATTCAAATCTTCCCCCGCATTCTCAATCGGCTGATTTTTTTTTTTCACATCATACAAAAAATAGGCACTAACATAAAATGCCTCAATTATTCCTCATACAACCCCGAACTGTTTCTTCAGCTCACAGAATATATATTAACTATATTCCAGATGGAGCTCTTCATTGGATGTCCCATAAGGAATCAAACTAAATGTGTTTGAAAGTCAAATAGTTATATTCTGCCCACACCTGCTTCTTTCTGTCTTGTCTCTTGGTGAATGGAACCCAAGTATGTACCACTTTTCCAATCGTAAAATCTTGGACTCTCCCACCTCGCACTGCTTCATGCCTCATGTTTAGTTAATCACAAAATGCTCTCTATTGCTCATTATAGCTTCTGAAACATTCTGCCAGTGTCAGTATGATCCATCATTGTTTGTGTGATAGACCGTCCATTAGCCTGGCTCCCAGCTGGGCCCTGACTTCCCGAATCTCCACCACGTGCTTTCTAACACTGAAGCCTGATTAGATTTCTCTTGGGTTTCCAAGTTTCAGGCCTTCACTATCACCTTGTGGAAAGTTTTTTAATTTTTTAATTTTTCATGTCAACTTAAATCTTTAATATTTAAAGCAGATTAAAGCAGAGTGGTAAAGGAAGGGAGTGCAGGAGAGATGTAAGTACAGAAAGTCCCAGTCACTGGCCTGCCCATAACTTTGGAGACTCCCTCTCCTCTACCCCCCACCAACGTGGCTTTAATGCCACTCCAAGTCCTGGGCTTTGCAGTGAAGAAAATGATAAAATCTGACTTTCATAGCAGTGAGCACAATTCCATGTACCTTGTAGATCTGCCTACAGTCTCAATTCCCTGTCTCTTGCCCCATGCAGCCCAGACCCTTTACAAACCGAAGTGTTTGCTGTGACTTAAGTCTGCTGTGGTCCCTTATCTCACAGCAAAACTCAGCTCCTTCATGTCTCAGCAAATGAGTCACTCTAATTGACTAGCGCATGCTGGGACGGGACACCTGGAGTATGCCCCTGGGAAGTAAGTCTGGCACCATGTGAAAGGCACACCTTCTGCCTCTTGCAGATGATCTGTTGCATCCGTCTCCTCCCCAGCTCCCACCTAGACCAACTCTGCACAGCAGCCCTGGGAGTGAACCACCTTCCGCTAAATATTGTATTCAGCTCATATTGTATAGGGTAGCCGTTAACGGCAGCTATTAGTAACTTCTACTTTTTCTAAGAATATAGTCATCAAAGAAGAATGGAATTGATTTGTTAACTGGTTCAGACACTTATACTGTGTATTTCTGTTTGGCTCCACACTGTCTAAATGTTGACTCTATAACAATCAATGTCTGTTAATAACTATAGGTTAGGACAAGTGGTTTTTTGTTGTTATTATTAGTTTTATAGGGCAGAAAAAGATTTCCTAGCGCCCTTTAGATCAGATCATTGACTGGCTAGCTGTGACATTTAATTATTTATTTCATTAATTCATGTATTCCACCCTCCCCCTTCCCCTCCCCCTTCCCCTCCCCCTCCCCCTCTTCCTCCTCCTCCTCCTCCTCCTCCTTCTTCTTCTTCTGAAGAGGCATGGGGGAGGAGCAGAGAGAGAGGNCTCCTCCTCCTCCCCCTCCCCCTCTTCCTCCTCCTCCTCTTCCTCCTCCTCCTCCTCCTCCTTCTTCTTCTTCTGAAGAGGCATGGGGGAGGAGCAGAGAGAGAGGGAGAGAGAGACATGGGGCTCCATCTCACCACCCTGGGATCATGACCTGAGCCGAAATCAAGAGTCAGACATTTAACTGACTGAGCCACCCAGGTGCCCCTCCATTGTCTTTTTTTTTTTAAATACCTCATGTGCCAGAAATTGCACCACAAAACTGAGGATCCTTTAGAGCCACGCAGAAAGATAGTCAATTAAGTGATCGGTTATATTACAGTAAAATAAAAGTTGTTATCTATTTATCTGTATCATCTGACAGATTTTAATCATAAATAGAAATTAGTTTAAGTAGAACTAGGGACAGGCACTTATAGGAGAGGATGGAAGAGAGTTTCAAGAAGAGAAAACATGTACATTTCTACCCTAATTAAAAAAATGCCTCATGAAAGGGTAATGTGTGAACTGTAAGAAACTCAGTATTATTTCATCCATAAATATTTATTTATTTTAGATTTTTAAATAAATTTTAAATAAATTTTATTTATTTAAAAATAATATTTTTATTATAATAATATTATATTTTATTTATAAAATATATATTTATATTTTATTATATTATTATAATTTATTATAATATTTTATTTAAAAATCTAAAATAAATTTTAAATTCAGCATAGTTTCCGTACAGTGTTTTGTTAGCTTCAGGTATGTAATACAGTGATTCAACTATTCTGTGTACTCCTCGGTGCTCACCACTGCAAGCACACTCCTTAATCCCCACCACCTATTTCACCCATCCCTCCATCCTCCTCACCTCTGGTAACCATCGGTTTGTTCTCTAGAGTTAGGAGTTTGTCTCTTGGTTTGTGTCTCTCTCTCTCTTTATTCCTTTGCTCATTTATTTTGTTTCTTAAATTCTATGTATGATTGAAATCATGTGGTATCTGTCTTTCTCTGACTTGGCTTATTTTGCTTAGCATTATACTATCTAGATCCCTCTATGTTGTTGTGTTTGGCAAGATTTCGTTCTTTCTTATGGCTGACTAATATTTTATCATTCACAAATATTTATTGATCACTTACAATGTGCCTACCCACACACACTATTCATATTTCAGTGAGCAAAATGTAACTACTTCCCTTCCTCAGTAGTCAGCTACATTTTACTAAATAAGTAAAAATGTACATAGTATGTCAGCAGGTACGGTAAGGAGTACTGTTAGAAAACATTGGTTATCTAGAAAGTACAGGTCAAAACCGAGGATGACAGGGAGCCCCGAATTTCTCATGAATGACTAAAACTTCGATATGAGTCACAAGGAGATCATTTTTGAAAAGATTTTATTTTTTATTTATTAGAGAGAGGGAGAGAGAAGCACAAGTGGTGGGGAAGGGGAGAGGGAGAGGGATAAGCAGACTCCCCACTGGGCAAGGAGCCCAACATGGGGCACCTGGGGCATCCCAGAACCCTGAGATCATGATCTGAGCTGAAGGCAGATGCTTAACTGACTGAGCCAAGCAAGCACCCTGAAGATAATATCTGATGGCCCGATCAGATGGTAGTTGTGACTTTGGAAGTATCAGCGAGGCTGGAGGGAGGGTTGGGGAGTGGTCCTGGCAGGGTCAGAGTCCTATGGCCTTAGGAGTCAGAGGAAGGTAGACTTGCTGAGTACTGAGAGATCTGGGTCTGTGCCTTGAATCCTTGGGGTTGGGCAGATGAAGTGACTGGAAGAGAGCGAGAGGCTAAGGAGGGAGCCAAGGCCCCATGGTGAAACTGGAGAGATGTTACACAGTTTTAAGCCAGTGGGGTGGAATTTATCATGATGGAGCATGAGGCTTGAAGGTACGAACAAGTCAAGATATTTAAGATTGAGAATAATAACTGCCACCTCTGAAAGAGTTAAAGTACTTTATCTTTGGTCCTTCTCATTGCCCATCCAATATGGCAGTGGTTAATTGATTTATGCTATTAAGCCACAATATCATTAGTGAATATAATTCTTTTTATGTTTTCAGTGCAGCCAGAGAATCATACCACAGATAATATTTTTAGTCAGAAAAGGAAGAAGAATTTCTTTCTGTCTATAAGGAAGTTAATCAAATTAAGGACAGAAAATTATACAATGAATATGAGGTATTTGAGCCTTTGGGAAAATGTTGTTTTGCAAATGACCTTACTGGATGTTCTTGCCAAAAGACACACTTCATTAATTGTGCTGAGAAGAAATTATTACTCTTATCAGGACTGTCATGAGGATATTAAAAATTTATGTCTGTGTGTGTGTGTGTGTGTGCGTGTGTGCATATGTGCATGCATATTTTCACCATAGGTAGCTTTATAGGTCTTTTGTGTCTAATAAACTACTAAAGTTTCCACAATACAAAAAAAGGGAAGACAAGTTCCCAAAAAACACAAACTGAACAGAGTTCAAGGTTTGTGTGACTATGAGATAGGAAGCTTCTTGGCACACAGTAGGCATTTAAAATATATTTATGCATTAATGTTGCATTATTACATGTATGCATTAATGTTGATAGACTTACATACCTATATACAAGTGCTCTAGAAATAAAGATAATTCCCATTCATTGACCAAATAGCATTTATTTACATCAAGCATTAGATTTCTTATGTTTTATAGTACCAAATTCACTCTTCTAATTATTATTATTAGTAGTAGTAATCCACAAAGTATTTTACTCCAATAAATCTTTTATCCTGAAACTGAAAATTCTTCACTGAAACCACAGAAAAATCTACACTTTAAAGCCGTATTCGTGATAAAATTACTGTCAGTAAAGGAAAATGTCCCCAAACCTCCCCTTTAATTTTTCAGTGGGTTTGAATATATTGGACTTGATTATGTAGTTTCTTTATTCTTCTCTCTGAATATTCTAAGTAAAATGTTGGTCTTCAAATTTGCCGTCTTTACCGTTAGATTTATTCACCCAGTATAAAAGGATTTTTGTATTTTCAGTTACATGCCAATGATTGCATATTAAGTGATAGTATTAAGATCATTGTACTGTCATGTTTATGAATACTGTTTATAGTTTTTTTATTCTAATAAAGGTGAATATGATATTTAGTACTTTTTAGAGCCCGAAATCAGTCATAAACTTTTTTCTTTTTTCATTTCTTCCTTTTTTTTTCTTTAGATAGGGGGTGGGGCAGAGGCAGAGGCAGAGGGAGAGAGAATCTCAAATAGGCTCCATGCCCAGTGCAGACCCTGATGCAGGATTCGATCTCATTACCCTGAGATCATAACCTGAGCCAAAATCAAGAGGCAAATGCTTAACTGACTGAGCCACCCAGGTGCCCCCAAATCAATCATAACTCTATTTAACTTGTGTTATGCTCTAAAATAAATAGTAATAGCTAGAAAAAAATGCAGTGGTACTGACTACTGGCTTGGAGCCATTAGAATGAAAGCCCGATAAAAACGGGATTTTTTGAAAATCTATTGTGTTCAGTACTTTATGCTAGAACTTGGTTTTACACGACTAATATTAAAGGATCTTAATATCTATTTGGGTTTATATTTATAAAAGCATGCTAGTTATATACCTATTGGAAAATGCAGATAAGCAAAAAGAAAAAGAATCTATAATCCACTTCACTATACAAAATGCTGGTGAAGATTTTGTAAATATGAATATATGCATGTTTATTTTTACATGTGCAAATGTCTGTGTGTGTGTATGTGTGTGTGTGTGTGTGCATCCCACAAATGTGTTTTATTATAGATGGCCCAAGGAGTGGTCTGAGTGGAAGATGAACATTTAGAGCTCTCAGCTATGATTAGGATTTCTAATTTCATTGCAAAGGTTTATGAAATAATCAATGTACACACTCTTAAGAGTCTTGAAAACCAGACTCCAAAGACAAAAACATCATTTATTGAGAGGCAGGAGACAAAGTCCTCTGATTTAGTTTTCTCTCTAGTCCCACAGAATTATACTTCGCATAAAATCTCAATTCAGACTGCCTTTTGGATTGTGATTACCCTACTTGTCTTTGGCTCTTTTCTGGCAAATGTAAAATGGAGATAGTAAGTGCTCCTTCACTGGCCGCTGGGGGACGCAAAAACATAATGTATTAGGTACATTATAAGTGTTCAGTTCATTTCATCTATTACCATTTTTCATTAAACAAATTATTTTCCAGCATTTTAATTTGCAAGCATAGGGAGAGATCAAATTCAATATAGTTTCCCCTTCCCCCTGAAAATGCCATTCATTCTGAAAAAGTACAGTAAAAATTATGGAGTATTACTGGGATTTCTTTTGGTTTGCTTTGATTTTTGTTTTTTTTTGTTTTTTTTTGTTTTTTTTTTGTTTTATTAAGATAGAATTGACATATTCACTGTGTAAGTTTAAGGTGAACAGCATACTGGTTCGACTTACATATATTGTGAAATGATTGTGGCAGTAAGTTTAGGTGCTATCCATAATCTTATACGGATACAATAAAATGCAAAAGCAAAAACAAAAACATCTTTTTCCTTATAGTGAGAACTCTTAGGACCTACTGTCTTAACAACTAGTATATACAGTTACATCATATGGTAGTGTTAACTGTAGTCATTGTTACATCTCTAGTACTTATTTATTTTATAACTGGAAGTTTGTACCTTTTGACCATATTCCTGCGATTCTGCTCCCTCCACCTCATTCCCATGACTTGAACATTTTTAAATTTGTTTTTTATTTTTTTTAAAGATTTATTTATTTGAGAGAGAAAGACTGAGCATGAGAGAGAGAAGGAGCAGGGGGAGGGGCAGACAGAGGGAGAAGCAGACTCCCCGCTGAGCAGGGAGCCTGACAGGGGATTTAATCCCAAGACCCTGGGATCATGATCTGAGCCAAAGGCAGATGCTTAACTGACTGAGCCACCCAGGCACCCATACTTTTTTTTTTTAATTGAATTATAGTTGACACACAACATTAGATTAGTTTCAGGCATACAACAAAGTGATTCAACAAGTTCATAGGTTATGCTATCTGTGCTTACGCCCTAGTATAGCTACTGTCTGTGACCATACAATGCTATTACAATACCATTGACTATATTCCCTCTGCTGTACCTTTTATTCCTGTGACTTATTTGTTCCATAACTGAAAGCCTGTATCTCTCACTCCTCTTCATCTGTGTTGCCACCATCGCCCCAGCCCCCTTTCTTCGGGCAACTGTAAGTTTCTTCTATTAAGTTTCTCTTCTATTTTTTCTATTCTTTCTTTCTGAAGAAAGAAAGACCCTTTCTTCAGAAGGGTCTGCTTCTGCTTTTTTGTTTATTTCTCAGATTACACGTATGAGTAAAATCATAGAGTATTTGTCTTTCTCTGACAGACTTATTTCACTTAGCGTAATACCCTTTAGGTCCATCCATGTTGTCACAAATGACAAGATCTCAACCTTTTCTTGTGACTGCAAAATGTTCCATCATATGTAAAAGCCACTTTTTTATATATTCATCTATGGATGGACACTTGGGTGTCCTTCCATGTCTTGGCTCTTATAAATCATGCTGCAGTAAGGATGCATATATCTTTTCAAGTTAGTGTTTTTGTTTTCTTTGGGTAAATACCCATTGGTGATATTGGGATTTCTTTTTAATGGGACAAAAATAAAAGTTATTATAACTTTTTCTAGATGTGGTCATTTTATTCTCATACTTAGGTATACTCAAGACACAGAGTAGTTCAACCAACTTTCACTTTTCTTCCTGTAGATAGTATGTCACCAGCACTATCTAATATGGTAGTCATTAGCCTGATGTAACTATTTAATTTAAATTTAAATTAGTCAGCAAGTAAGTGAGATAAAAATTCAGCTCTTTGGTTGTACCAGCCATATTTCATGTGTTTAACAGCCATGCTTTGTTAATGCTCCCATACTGAACAGTTCATATATAGCATATTTCTATCATTGCTGATTATTTTACTAGGCAAAATTGATGTAGACAGATCTTGATTTTACTGCTTTAAAAGACCCTAAAGTTTGGAATTAGATATCCTGTCTTCAACTCTTGACTCCCCAGATTGCTACATGATGATCAGAGGTTTACTTCACTCTCTGATTTTCTACCCTCTTGTCTCTAAAATAGAATTGTAGGGTCAAATCAGACCACTGTGTTTCAGTGTTGTTGGCACACAGCCAGGGTTGTTATTACTACTCCTCCTTCACAGAGGTTGCTGTGCTTCTACAACATCACCCCCAAAGACCTGTGCTCCAAGCCCCGTTCCTTATTATTTCTTGTTTGGGGTTTTTGCCAACGTCCAAACAGATGAAATGCAGAGAATGTTCGTTCAGAAAATTTGCTGACCCCAGTCTCCTGTCAGGGAAGGTATCCCACTGCCTGTCCTCACTTTATGTATATTTTACATTCCTTGTTGATTTGTAACCTAGTCTATCTCATTTTGCTGCCAGTTTGTACAAGCATCAAAAAAATTTTAATACTATCCTAAGTCAAGCATAGTTGAGAGGTTAACTCTGGAAAACTCTGGAAATCAAGAAACGTCTGACAATACCAAACAATTGTTTTTAATCTTGATTGTCTGTGCTACACATTGTGACTATTAATATGGATATTGGAAATATGATTATACTATGACAAATTGTTTCTAAACCTGATAAATTTCTGAAAATTGAAGCAGTATTGAAAAATGAAAAAGCGAAATTGCCAGTGTTTTGTGGATTTTTTTGCCTTATAAATTTAGAAATGTAATTCATGTTATCAGTTTTGAATATTCCATTTTGATAGATAAAGGGAAACAATGGATATAGCAATACCCTTTTCATTATCTGAGCTACGTGTGTTTGGCAGTAAGACAAACTGGAGAAGAGGCAATAATTGAACACATACCCAAAATGTATTTGTTAACAATTGCACCTTGAAGCTAGTATTAAAAGTATCTATTAAAAAAAACATTTTATGTATTTGTTTCAAGAAATAGAATGTCTAGATTGAAGTACAATGAAAGCTATGTGCTTGAAGAATGTGGGATTAGTAGGAATGCTCACCTTGACTAATGCTAACTATATTGGTAGTTAAAACTTTGAAGAATTTTTTTTAAAAGATTTTATTTATTTATTTGACACAGAGAGAGAGATTACAAGTAGGCAGAGAGGCAGGCAGAGAGAGAGGAGAGAGGAGGAAGCAGGCTCCCCGCCGAGCAGAGAGCCCGATGTGGGCCTCCATCCCAGGACCCTGAGATCATGACCTGAGCCGAAGGCAGAGGCTTTAACCCACTGAGCCACCCAGGCGCCCAAAACTTTGAAGAATGTTTAAATGTAAGAAGGTGTACAAACACACACATACTAAAATCATCATAAAACAGAAAATGGCTTTCAAAGTATAAGATAATTATTCCTAATGAAGCTAATACACTCTAATTACAATGCTTTTTTTTTTTACTTTATTTTATGCTTTCTTGTTCATTGTAGTATACATGAATAGATATATAAATGGTGTGTGTGTGTATATACTCGGTTCACTTTTGTGAGGAAATATTCAAAGAAGCATAACCTTGGGCAAGTCAGTGAGCCTGCAAATTGCGTGTCGATTAATCACATTTTGTTTAAAGCTAAATATTGACCACTTGAGGCAAAAGTTTTGCCTAGCTTTATGTTCGATTCCAACTCTAAAGAGTTTCACCAAAGATGGGATGGATTAAAATGGCCTTCCTAAATGGAATATAGAATTTTGAGCCTCTTCATCAGAGGCCACTGCTGCTAAAGAGGAACGTAGGGTTCCATTTACCATCTCCTTGAAAAGCTGTAGTCGGGAAATGGGGCTTGCAACTTCTTGTTTGCCACTTGTGTTGTTTCTTATGTTCCGAATAAAACTTAGTACGGACTGCTTGAAAGAAAAAGAGCTTTTTTATGGCACTGAAGGAGAGAAGTAATGGAAAAGACCTCCAGCCAGATTTAAGGCAAGGAGAAAATGTATATTAATGGTAGAAAAGGGTAGAAAAAGTCTCTATGAAGAGAGATTGAGGCCCCATGCCCTGCTTTCAGAAAATTAAATGAAAATATGGAGAAACATTTTCACTACAGAAGCAAAAGTGAGCTAATCTTGGGGATGAGAGTAGGAGCAGGAACAAACCTATGAAATTTTTCCTCAGTTCAGCACCTCAAGATGCAGTCAAGTCCTGTTCTATGAAGTTTTTTGTTATTAAGTAATTGAGAGAAAGGTCTTTGACACACCCTAAAAGTCATTTCAAAAAGTGTATATTTTATCCCTTACAAACAAACCAAAACAAAAACTTTATATGGATTTGGGGATGAGTTGATTAGTTTTTCAATGGGTATTGCCATATAAGCCCATAATTTTTAAAAAAATAAACTGTAAGTTCTTTTAAGTATAAAACTGTGACGTGACTATGATACCGCTTTTAGTTTACAGCATGTCATAAACAGAAAATGAAAAAAATATTTTTTTCATTTTGCCAAAAATCATTTTAGTATAATACTATGCTTTTTCAAAAAGGTGGGGCTAAATATAAATTATATTTGTATGGTTCTGTTCAATATGTATGTTACTTACAAGAAAGACAAACAGAAAATTATGTGGTCTTCACATGCTCCAAATTGTTTATATTCGCTATTATGAAAGCTGATAAAGAAATACCATGCATTTTAGTTTTATACAAACAAATGACCATGAGGTGTTCTAAATCAGTGGAAATATATGTGATTGGCATTCTTTCAAATGAATGTCATAACATGTTCCTTTCCTTCTTTCTTGTTTTGTTCTGAGGTTTTGTGTAAGAGTTAAATCAAGCTGATTAAATCATTTCAGTACCATAAGAGGGAGGGAAGCAGAGAAGAGAGGATTAGCTCATCAGGCAGGATGGGTTAGGTCATAGTTTATCCGATCATAACTCAAGTGCTGTTTTTGGAAGTTACAGTCATGTCAAAGGTCAGTGCCAAATGTCTTTTATCATAAGTTGGAACTGCTTATTCCTGCAGCTGGCCAAACTTTACGCTTTTTTAGTTTAGTTAGATAAAATTAGTCAGATATATATATTTTTGAAAATTCAGGATTCCCTTAAATTCTCTGCCTTCTTTTATTTTTAAAAATAACTATATTAGTTTGTATTAGACATACAGTAACATTTTTGTTAAGAAAAATCAATTTATAATTATATCTCCTTTTTAATAGCTATAAATAGAAGTAGAGTTAATGTGAAGCACAGAGCTGTATTTGAAATAAGTATAACTGGTAAAAACAAAAAACTGAAAGATGTGAAGCAGTGTTTTTCAAAATGTGAACTGTGGTGCATTGATGGGTGGTGAATTCAATTTAGAGGGTCTTTGACAAAATTTTAAGAATGAAATAGAAGAAAAGAGAATAGGTTAACACAGAAAGCTTGGGGTAGTTTTGGAACCTACTAATGTTGAGAGGCAGAAAGGGGAAGGCGAGAGAGGGAAGGAGAATAAAAAGCTTCTGCTGGATTCACATGTAAACTGTACTTCTTACTTTTTCTTACTGTTGGCCTTGAACAAAAATAGTCTGTCATCCATTAGTATAGAATAAATAGGGTGGATTTGCCAGCAGTGGAATTCTAAGCCTGTAAAATGGCAATACTGCAATCTACCTCACAGAGCTAACATGGGAATTAAGTGAGACGATCCATGTTAAAGCGTCCAGCACGGTTCCTGCCACATAGTTGACACTCGATAAATGGTACCGTTTGTTAGTAGTAACACTGTGAATGAGGAAAGTAATTTCATAATCCATTAAATGATATGCTGGCTATCTTGAGACAGCTGGAGGAGATGCCAGGTGTTCCGTCGATGTTATTCACCCAAGGAAATAGACAAGAGCTTGAGATGTGGTTAGGGAGAGGCATGCTATGGACTGATAGGCTAGCAGAACTGTGTTTGGCTGGGATTATACCCTCCATTCTAGTAACTCCCGGTTGATTAGGAACCTAGTAGCCATTCAGCCCATTAGTCATTTCATCCAAACTCCTCTTGTTTGCCAAATAATCTTAAAGGATAATTGGGGTTTGCCTTCAGGTCTTGTGAGGTACACATGATGTGGTTTCACAGGCATCTCTGTTAGATGGAAGTAACTATTTATGGTAGAGGAGTTCCGTTCAGTCATTATCGGCTGGATGATCCACAGTCATCAGCTGGTGCGAACAGGCACTCGAGTTCTCTCCCCTTGTCTTGGAATAAGCACAGTTAATGGGTTTCAGAAATAAAGTTATGAACCATATTAAAACTAAAGTATGGCCATATGTCCTTACCTCCCTAATTAAATGTCTGTCATGTTCAAACGGATTTTTGTTTATGTTCCCTCTCTTACTCATGGGCAGATTTCTTTATGGGAAAAAGGAGGTTTTGTTCATGGTGCCCACAAATATTTGAAAGAAATAAGTGTTTTTCTGAAAGAATGATTCCTGATTGTCAACATATAAATCATACTGTGACAGACTCAAGTCTTCTTCAGTGTTTTGTGAAAGGCCAAATTTTAGTATCTTTTTAGCTGATTTATCGTTGCCACTTCCTAAAGCAGAGAAAGGTGGAAGAGGACAGTGGTTTTTCATGTGTTCACATCTGTCTACCAGCTCACCCTGGCCAAGAGGATTCTGACCCCGACATGCTTTTCTAGGCAGGTGGAGCAATCTCCGTGTTCCTGAATACCAAAAAATGCTGAATTATTTACAGTAATCATAGAATATGTCTGACACTGCTATCCTAGAGTTCCAGGGAATTTGGCTATTTTTTTTTACCTAAAAATATATCATTCTCTACATGGTCTATGTGTTATCTATTTTCCTAATTGTCTTTTTCTTTGAAAGTACTCTATAGATATTTTTAAGAATATAAAGGCAATTTTTTTTCCAGGTCTGAGAATGAATAAAGGTGCCATCACCCCGCCCCGTACTTCTCCTGCAAATACGTGTTCCCCAGAAGTAATCCATCTGAAGGACATTGTCTGTTATCTGTCTCTCCTTGAAAGAGGAAGACCGGAGGATAAACTCGAGTGTATGTGTTTCTTTATTTAGTTTACTTATCATGGCAGGGGTTAGTGAAGGGACTATCTAGGTAGTAATGAATTTAAAACTGTGTCTGCTATGGTTGCCTAATTTTCATTAAATGAAGTGACTTTGGTTAATAAATAAAAATTCCTTCAATTGGGAGTCAGACAAAGGATATTACTAATCTATCAATTTCAAGTTTTCATCAAATTCCATTTATTATGGAGTATTTCTTGAGTGTGTTGGTCTGTCACATGATTTTCTTGATTGTCCCTCAGTTTGATAACATGATGATATTGGAAAGTGTCATTTGAGTTGTTTGGAAAAAACCTTTATTTCTAGTACGTGAGGAGATCTTTCCCTCAGTCAACAATGGGGTTCACTGTACACAGACAACGTGAGTATTGGCAATCTTTCTTGAAAACTTCAGCACTGATACTTTCTTTTCCAGGATAAATGATTTCTCACATGTCAAGCTGGAAAGTTTCATGGTTAGGAGTTGACTGTGGCTATTATAAATAAACAATAGCTCTGTTGTTTTTTTCTACAATAGAGCAGATATCTCCAATAGAGAATTTCTATCTAGTTGAAAGGAAATGAAGTGCTGTCTTTAATATACTATGGTGTCTGAGCTCTCTCTGGTGGCAAACTGTACTCATTGCAATGCAAGAAAATATTTTCAAATATTTACTCTAAGCCTGAACATTTAATTATCTAGTCTCCAAAGCCCCTGCTAAACAGAGCTGGCGGCTTATTCAGGAATCTGATTAACTTGATTATATTGGATTTTAATTCATTAAAGTGAATTAAAAATTTTTGCTACTGAAATGATAGGGAAGATAATAAATCCTAAGTTTGATATTTTCAAGCAAATCTAGAACACTGTGATGTCTCAGAATTATGATTCGAAAGCATGTTTAGCTAAATCTAATAGTAGCATGTTGATAATATTTCTCTTACTAATAATTTACTGTAATATGACTATTTAAGTCATACCTGTGTAAGTTATGAATAAACCATATTAATGTCATTTTAAAAATATGTATTTATTATTCCTAAATGTTGAATATTTGCATTTCAAGATTTATTTGTATTTCTGAGGACATAGAGAAATCAGTCTCATTCCAAAATAAATATTAATGTTCAGGGAATTTCTACTGAAGTGACAGCCAGGAGAAAGTTTGCTCAGGTGTTATCAGGTCCGTGTTTGGGATGACTTTAAACATACAAAGGCACAGACTTTTTTCCGAGATGGTCCGAGTTGGAATGAAGGCACCGTCACTCCTGTTCAACATGCTCTTTGTGTCACACTTTAATTATTTTTATGTCAACTGGAAGCATTTTATTTTTAAGGTAGAATTCCTAAGAGGCATGCTTTTAAGTTTTCAGTGTGAGTTTATGAATCAACAGTCTTTGTCCACAACTGTAGGCAGAATGCTAACCCCCACATCACTTAAAAATACTTGATGAATCAGGTCAAACTCAACATGCCACTGACCTTCCTTCATTGTTTTCAAGCCCCTTCCCTCTGAGTTGTCTTTGAATTTTCCAGCTCTTTTTCTTTCTTTTCTTTCTTGTTTTTCTTTTAAGATTTTATTTATTCATTTGACAGAGAGAGAGAGAGACAGCGAGAGCAGGAACACAGGCAGGGGGAGTGGGAGAGGGAGAAGCAGGCTTCCCGCCGATCAGGGAGCCCGATGTGGGGCTCAATCCCAGGACCCTGGGATCGTGATCTGAGCCGAAGGCAGACGCTTAACGACTAAGCCACCCAGGTGCCCTTTCCAGCTCTTTTTTAAGCCTACATCAGATCCAGGCATGTTTGCCTTTTTCCTTAACTGTTGCTTCAGACCCTTGTCATGGGTAGAATTGCTGGGGCCTGACACCATCACTGTGGTTTTCACCAAACTCTTCAAAGTAGATGAATGTCCGCTTCAGAACACATGAAGGTATGCCTCTCACTCTGCTCCGCTCTAGTTCTCACCTCTACTGTGCTTCCATGTCCAGGAACTTAACCTGGTCCTTGATTATCTGGAGCTTGGTTTTCGTCTGTTTCTTAAATGCCGGTGCCCGGCCCTTCCCTATATCAGTTAATTCAGAATCCATTCCTCTCACTGTCCTGTCAACGGACTAGACATTGTTCCTCTTCTACCATCAAACACGTCATATATTCTTCTATAGTTACAGATTTTTAAATTTTTTAAACTTGAAATTTATTTTCAGTAATACTTGAAAGAAACTGTTTGTGGTTATTTTAACGTATACTTATTTCCAAAAGGATTGCGACTTATTAAACACAATATAAACTAGAGGAAAGGAAAAAAAATGGAAAAAGTAATTAAAATTAACACAGAAATAAATATGAGCGAATGTCTGATACAATTAACTTTGGCTGGTGAACGCTGAATTTGGATCTTAATTTCTAGGTAGCTAAAGAGAAAGGAATACATGCACACTGGCTTAGGCCAGAAGTTCTTAAATTTTATCACAGATAACATCACCTGCAGAATTTATGAACACACAGCTTATTCTGGGCCCCAAATGCAGGGTAGGCAATTCAGCAGGCCTAGAGGGGGACCCTTAGAATTTTCATTTATAACAGGTGTCCAGGCGATGCTGATGTTGCTGTTCCAGGGACCACATTTTGAGGAGCTCTGGTTTATGTAGTTCCTCTGGTCCATGAAAACAGACACACATGCAATTTCTCTGAAAGGAGGATTGTTTCTCAGAATTGCTGCATGGCGGCAGTATTTGGTAGGTTCTTTGACCTGGATTATTAGATAAAATAATGGCATTGTTGTAAATGTTTATAAAAAGAATACTTTCCCCCCCAAAATGATGTTTTACAAATCTATTTGTCACTTACTTCTCCTCTTCCCACCTGTCTATTCTGCCAGGCGTTTACCCAATGTTTATTTTTTTTTATTTTTATTTTTTTAAAGATTTTATTTATTTTATTTGACACAGAGAGAGAGATTACAAGCAGGCAGAGAGGCAGGCAGAGAGACAGGGAGAGGAGGAAGCAGGCTCCCTGCTGAGCAGAGAGCCCGATGCGGGCCTCCATCCCAGGACGCTGAGATCATGACCTGGGCCGAAAGCAGAGGCTTTAACCCACTGAGCCACCCAGGCGCCCTTACCCAATGTTTAGAATAAAGACTTTTTTCTTTGAAAGGAAACAAACAAAAGCTCTTGAACTTTCCACTGATTATATGCCATGTCTTCACATTACTTTACTTGCTCCAATCATATCTCCTCACTGAGAACTTTGTTTATACTGAAGCCCGTTTAGGGAGATGGTGTTTATTCACCTGCTGCGGTGGACCCTTACAGGGGCATGTGGGCAGATGCATGTGTGTGTATGCGGGGTTTTGTATGTATGTGTTGAGGTTGTGGGGGATTCCATTTTTCTCTCTCCTTGTTGGTATCAGTTGCCAATTGCCAACCATCTTGATGCGTAGGTGAGAACACTGCACCAAGGCTGATTGGTCTTCTCTACCTCAAACTACAATACTTTGTGGAGGTCCTTTCAGTATCTTCCTCTTTCAGTTTCCTTGCCTTCCTCAAATTCTGTGACCTCACCCCCGTTTTATTCAGCCACCCACTTCTGCAGCAATACCCCATGCCTTATAATTTCCAAAGACCGTTCTTATTCTAAAATTTTAAACTCTAATATTTTACTTTGATCACAGACTATGGTCACTTAACTTCCCCCTCTCCTACTTTTAAATACAGTGTAGCACAGTATTTAAGAGCCTAGACTCTTCATTTCACTAATTGAATGCAGCCTAACTTTGACACTTACGAATGACTTGGACACATTAAAAAAGAAAAAAAGCTCTTTAGGCCTCAGTTTCTCCAACTGTAAAATCGGAATCATAGTAATATTTATCTCATATGTTTGCTATGAAAATTAAATGAACCAATATTTGCTCACATAGATTGCTTCACATTTACTAGTTCACATAAATGTTTGTTTTGTGAAATATAAATAAGTTAAATATTCTTTTCTCTTAACCATTTCCCTTCCTCCTGAATTTACGTGTTGCTCTTTTGAACCCCATCCCTTCAACTATAGACTGACCCCATGATCCATGATGCCAGTCATTCTTTGACACTTAGTTTTAGGCACCCAATTTCTTTGCTTGTATACTGAGGTGGCAAAGATTTAGTAAAATAAAAAGATCATTCTACAGGTCATAACTTTACTCAAAACCTCAGCTGGCCTCGCATGCCTTCGATGTTTCGCTAGTCAACTTCTTCAGCTAAAAGTTAATCCAGATGCTTCATTGTTCCAACACCTACCTATTTAATCATCATCTCACTCATTAGGTGTGAATTCTTATAACTTCCTTTCATGTTACCTTAAACTTGTCAACTTCTAGACATCTTCTTTCCTCTTCTTCTTATGACTCAGGATGAATGTGTCCCTTTGACAGTTCCCTGTTGAATAATACATAAACTGAAGCCCTTAACTTAGCAACTATAAACTGATTTGACTCTAGAGTTTGACCCCCACCTCCTTTGTCAGTCTTGCATTTGGCTCTGACCTGCACACACATGCATGAGCAATGTCCCCGTCACATGGATCTACTTTTCAGTCATCAGACAAACTCCTAACTTTTCTGTCTTTGCACCTTTGCTTCTAATGTGCATTTGCTGGGAGTGTTCTTTCTCGGTGCATATCAGATCCAGTCCAGTGTACACTTGAGGTCCCGCTCATGCCATGATTCCTCTTGCCACCTCCTAATTGAATTCATTTTACTCTTTCTCGTACCCTTGTGCTGTGTCTAACTTCCCACGCTGTCAGCTACTGTGTGTGTATTTCAGCAGACAGATGCTAAGTAAATGGAATTGTATTGAAGTCAGTAGATGCTTGAGAAGAGAAAAATAATATGAATTATTTAAGGCATGGAATAATACTAAATTCATTTATACTGTGACTTTTAAAAAAAATATTTCATTTATTTATTTATTTATTTATTTATTTATTTACTGGTGGGGCACAGAGAGAGAGAGAGAGAGAGAAAGTTAAAGTTAGGGGGAGGACAGAAGGAGAGGAAAAAGCAGACTCTTTGCTGAGGATGAAGCCTGACTCAGGGCTTGGGTCTCAGGACCCTGGGATCATGACCTGAGCTGAAGGCAGATGCTTAACCAACTGAGCCATCCAAGTGACCCTATCGTGTGACTTTAAGATACATACACCAATTTGGATTGGTATTTATAAATTATTAATAACTTAACTAGAATAATTTTTGTTAGCTTGCATTTAAGATTTTTATTTATTTATTTGACAGAAAGTGAGAGATTGCAAGCAGGCAGAGAAGCAAGCAGAGAGAGAGGAGGAAGCAGGCTCCCTGCCAAGCAGGGAGACCTATGCGGGGCTCTATCCCAGGACCCTGAGATCATGACCTGGGCCGAAGGCAGAGTCTTTAACCCACTGAGCCACCCAGGCGCCCTGTTAGCTTGCATTTAATGAAAATGTATCCCTGCAGAGAAATGTATCACTGGAGAAAATAGATAACTGACCCACAGATAATGAAGAATAACCTGTATGTTAAAGTCATTGCTATGTATAGTATTAATCGTAGAACCATTGGATTTAACATTGAAGAGATCCTAAATATCAGGTAGTCAGTTTCCCTGTAGTGTCAATGAAAAAAAATAAAGCCCAGAGAGAGACTGGTTAGTAATTACAGCACTAGTTTATCTGGCTGTGACTAATACCCGTGACTTCTGTGTTACTGTATAAGTGCTCTTTTTAACTTGAAAATTTTCCTTTCCTTATCTTTATTGTCCTTTCTCTGAAGGAAAGAAGGAGAAAATACTGCTTTATTATGTTAGCTGTCACAAACTCCAAGCAGCTAATTTTTTCACCTCTGCCCCAAAAGTTTATTAAGTAGGACTTAAAATATATAAAACAGTAAAAAATTGTGAATTAAAAGATTCCAGCTTATATGCCTTTAAAGAATAAACTTTCTAACACTTAATAACAAATTCCATATTAGTATTTTTATTATGAATAATATGTTATACCAAGTATAAAAACACAGGAGTATATTTAATAGGATGTTCAAGGAGAAAATAGATTAAAAACTTGCAAATCTTTTGGAAGAGAAAAAATTCTAGATATAAAGAATGAACCTTATATTGCATAATATGCCTTTGCCCTGCTCTTTTAACCAAATTCATGTGTGGGTGCATAATTGTTTCTATATAAAGGGAAATTACATGAATATTAAAATAGAAAAAAAGTGGGTTAAACAGCTAGTAACTTTGAAAAAGGTACCCACATTTGGAAGCTATCATGTTGACAGAGTAATTTTAATATTGGGCTTAAGATATTTTTGCACCTAAAAATCTATATCCTTATTATGTTAGTTTTAAGAATAAGAACTATCTGTTCAGTGTTTCACTTGACCTTGGATCTTAACTTTACTTTTAAATTCTAAGAAGAAATAATCTTATAATAATATTTGAAGATAGAATAATTAATTAATATTATCAATATTATTCAAATGTAGTTTTAAAAGGGAAAGATTCTATAGGCTTACCAAGACAATTTTTCCCCATGGTGCTAATATCTGCCTTTTTTCTTTATTTCATTAGTTTCTTTGGTTCTGTATAACTAATCAATTTCTAAATCCTCCACTGCAAATTCTGGTTTGGAAATTTGCGCCCTTCATTTGTTCTTCAATATTTTCATTGTTAGTTACTTTCTTCTTTACTCTACTTGTTCTGTCTTCCTAGAACCATTACTTTTGGATATTGACACTCCCAAAACAGAAATTTGAATTATTTTTTTCTTTACTTTCCTACTCTTCTCCTATGTCCTTTTTTTTTTTTTTTTTTTTTTTTTTTTTTTTTTTTTACATCTGGGGTATCCTCTACATCCGTGATAAGTTTTTGTTTTACTTTTTCTGGCATGCTTTTAAATTCACAGAGGATTCATTTTGTTCTCAGCATGATTTTTATATGCTCCTCTTGTATGGATTGCAGATTTCCTCTTACAAGGTTTTAGTCTCCCTCCCTCCGCTTTGTTGTCATTGTTCTTGTTGTTTTCCCCCAAATTACTTGTTTTGGAAGCGCGGCTTGGTGTGGTGGGTAGGTGGGTGTGAGGGTGAAGTTTAAGTGGGACTCCCTGGAGATAAGGAAGAGGACTTATACTTTCAATATTCACTATTTAGACTTTTTTTTCCCCTTACCATCCCAAGCTCACAGTTCAAGTGCTATAGGGCCCCAGCGGCTAGTCTTCGCCTGGGGCTGGGAGCTGGCAGCCCGTCAGGTAGAGCGTGAAGGGTGGTATTTGAGGGTCTGACTTCTTTCTGTGAAGATTATCACTTCATTTTCCATCTCATCCCCCTTTCTGTGCAAACCTTTGTTTCTTCGCTACGAGCTTACATTTATATTTCTCTGGTTTCTAAGTTAGTCAGCCTGTGTTTCCCAGCGTCTTAAGTTTGATGGCTCTTTTTTCCTCTTAGATTTTCTTTGTGCTTGCTGATTTTTGCCTATCTCATACCGTATTGCTACTATAGTGGGTCTTCAACAGAAAGCCAAGGTACAGAGGTGTGTTCAATACTTCCTGTTTTGCATGACCCCACTATGATTTTAAATTAGGACAATAGGCTTGTCCCTGAAAATCAAAATCCTAGAATTTCTCTCTCTTATTCAGGATCAAAGGAAACTTTTATTCTTGACTTTGGCTTGTTCAGATTTAGAGCACGTTATATTTAGTGCCCAATATGTGTATGCAGTTTTTCTTACTGCTCTTCTGATTGACTAGAACTCAAATTTCTTCAAGTTTTTCTTCGATGAATCAGACAGAATTCTTAGACAACCATTAACCTCTGGTAATGTGTTTAGAAATTATTTAAAAGATGTCAGGACTTCTACTTCAGATAATAATGAACAATGTGTTTTCAGACCAGCATCCCTACTGGGAACAATTAGAAAATTTGTATTATAGTATTTATTTTAAACCTTTGGAAAGCTTTAGGGAATTGTCGAGGCCTATTGGATTTGTGGGTCAATTTTCTGGGAGAGGGGAGCCTGGCTTTTGCCACTATTTTTAAATGGCAAATTCTTAAACAACTAAGGGTGAGAAGCTAAGCAGTTTGAGGAGACTGGTCTTTAGAGGAAACAAAAAACAAAAACAAGCCAAACAAACTTGAATTCCAAACTCTTTTTCTAATAGATATATGGTGGTCTCTCTGGTTTAAATTTTCATTTTATTGGTGATGTTGAGCAATTTATTATGACTGGCCAGTCCTATATCTTCTATTTTTGAAGTATCTGTTCAATTTTTTTTTCCTTTTTCTTATTTGGGTTGTTTGTCATTTTATTACTGAGTTATAGGGTTTGTTCGTATATTTAAGAAATAAGCCCTTTGTCAGATATATGTGTTCTGAAAAGTTCTCAAATCTGTGGCTGGCTTATTTCTTTTTCTTTTTCTTTTTCTTATTCTTTTCTTTCTTTTCTTCATCTTTCTCTTTTTTTCTTTCTTTCACTTATTTCTTTATTTAACTTTCTTTTTTGGATGAGCAGAATTTCTAAGCCTGATGAACCTTAACTGACCTTTTTTTTTTTTAAATCATCGATGATTCATGTTGACTTACCTTAAGGTTGTGAAGATATCCTCCTATATTTTCTTCTAGAAGCTTTATTGTTTACTTTAATGTTAAAATTAAAGTTTCATTTTTTTAAAAAAATAAAGTTTAGTTTAAACTTAAAATTTATTTTGACTTCATCTTTATGTTTGATGTGAAGTAAGGGTCAATGTTAAGTGCACAGAATCACTGGGGGATTCAAAAAACCAGGTTAGTTTTAATTATTTTTTTAAATAAAGCTGGTTATTGGTTTTTGTTTTAATTTAATTTTATTTTTTTAGAGGGGGAAGTGGGGCAAAGGGAGAAGGAGAGAATCTTAAGCAGGCTTGGTTCCCAGGGTGGAGTTTGACCTGGGTGGGGCTCTGTCTCATAACCTTAAGATCATGACCTGAGCTGAAATCAAAGTTGCATGCTTTACCAACTGAGCCACCCAGGTGCCCCCCAAGTTACTGTTTTTTTAATGATATTGAGAAACACACAGAATCATTAGGAGAGATAGAGAAGCAGATGTGGAGGATGCTTCCCTAGGATCAGTGGTGAAATTAAGTGCTAAATTGGACTGGAGAAAATTCCTTTGCTTCATCTCGGTGCTCAAGCAGAGCACCCTTTGTTGCTCTGGTTGCTTTCTCTCCAACCACTGCTGCTGCTGCTGCGCACATCACGGAGAATGAATTTGGGTAACCCTTTTTTCTTGGGTCACCAGCCTCTGATTGATCAACTGGGTTTTCCTTCTAATTGGTGGAGTCTGGATCATCTGCAAATTCTACTGTCAAGTCAGGCTAGTAAAGACAGGGTATCTGGTGTTTCGTCTGTTAATTGTGTTTTGTGAAGTGTAGCTTTAGGAACATGGGAGGAAGTTTCAGATGCTGCCGAAAATGAATGGCAGGTTCCCCCACATAGAGTCCTATGTTTTTGAGCTCATGTTTCCAACAAGTTTTACCAAAACATATAGGGTTTCCATATACCTGACCATCTAAAAATGGTCAAGCAGTCATTTATTACAGTAAGGATTCATAGAGTCACCAGTGCCCCTCATTCTAAAATACAGCCAGGATTTTTGTAAGTATTTTGTAAATACTTGCCTTGGTCGTGGTACTGAATCTATTCTTTGAGTGGTGTTCGAATTCTTGTCACTTACAAAGTGATTTTTACTATTTTCTGCTTTACTAGAAAATCTTGAAATGCTTAGGATCCATGTTCTGGTAGGATTTTTCTTTCTGAATATTTGTCATTTATTGAGTATATGAGAGACAGTAATCATTATGGTTTGCAAATAAAGGTATTTAGGTCATTAAACAGTATAACATTATGTTCCTTAATTCAACGGGTACACATTTTCCTTTTATATTTTCACATCTTTAAAGTCTTTTTGCATTTTACAATAAATAGAACATGATGATAAATTGTAGGCATTTTTTCCTACTAGTTGTATGCAGACTGGTTATAGCATCTTCTAAATAAATAATCATATCAAGATTCTCCCAGAAATTATACAAACCCAACAAATACTCTCACTTCCACTACTCTGTTTTAACAGCTGTGCCATTCTTCTCTGTTTATCTCACAATGGCACCTGCAGCCCCTTCAGAAGTCTCCTGGTGGTGTGCGAATTTATGAGGGACTCCTCAGACCACAGAGGCTGCTGTCCTGCTTTCCTGAGCTGCCTATCTCAGAGACAGCACTTTCCTCTTCCTCTGTAATTCAAAGAGTGGTTACCCTCTGGAAGTACATCTCAGATTGCAACAAATACCCCATTATAACCGTGATAATAATGCTTTTTGTGTCTTGTCCTGCATCAGAAAAATTCCCTTATTGTGCACTAATCCTTTTCCATGCTGCTTAGGGATCCATCAAAACAATGGCTTATATTTATGTAGGGACCTACAGCTTTTGATATGCATTTGTGTGTATCACCTCTCTTAATTTTCACAAGTATGTCTTATGACAGGGTGGTTATTCTCATCTGACAGATAAGAAAACTGTGTTGGACTTTGCTCATGTACTAGTGGGTCACAGATTCCCAATTTGGTTTCCAGACCTCCAAATCCATTTGTTTTTTCTTACTCACTCTGCCCTTTAATATCCGGACTGCGAAGATCTAACATTCCTTCTCTTCTTTTATTTTTGAGTTTTCATTTAATGATCTTATAATTAAAAAATTGAGCAAACAATGGTACCTTTTAGTGTTTTCTAGATATATAACAAAAATCGACCTTATATATCTGATATTTAGTATTTTTATTAATTGACTAATTCATTCTCAAATTAACTTGTGAAATGATCCTACAAATCAATGTTTTTGAATAGGAGAGGATTGAATAGTTGCTTTCAACAGAAAGGAAATTTTAAAGAATATGTCTTACACTAACATTGATCTTACTTGCCTCTAATTTTTTTTTCCCAACACCTCTTTTATTTCTAGTTATGTTTCGCCTCTATGACACAGATGGGAATGGCTTCCTGGACAGCTCGGTAATTTTATTCTTTAAATTTGCTGTGAAAATTTCAAAGTAGTTTGTTCTGAAAAATGCAATGAATAAATTTATAGCTATTACCACAGAAGACACACTTAATATAATTTCCATGCACTCACACAGCATGTTGATCACCTGACTTTTTGAAAGAGCGTGATCTGAAAAAAAAAATAAAATAAACTGTGAGGATTACAATTGTTCTATTGAATAATTTTAATAGAAAAAAAGTGACATTTTATGCATGGAAAGATAAAAAAGACCCCAACCTTGTTTGAATAATACATGAGAAAGTTGAGACCATTGATCTAGAAAGAAAAAAAATCTGAGGTTTGACACTAAGAAAAATAACAAGTATACCAGTAGAATTGAAAGAAATTATAAAGTTAATTTAATCATTTTATCATTTTTCCACATTTTAAAAGTCTTTTAGTCATATAAGCTGTTAAAATACATATATTTATAAATTGCTTGAACGAACTTCCCTTTTTAATTTAAATTGCAACTTGTACTCTTTATCATTTTAGTCATAAAAAGCAACAGGAGAATAATACCATCTCTGAATGATTAAACTAAAAGGAATATTTAATGTTTATCGTATTTGTAATATACACAAATCATTGATAGTTTTCAAAGGAATAGTTAGATTCTTAGTTTTTCTGCACAGATCAGTGCTTCAAATATAAATCCATTTCAGGTTCCATCCAGTAATGCATTTTATATTTGTTAGTGACATATTTTTCATATATTATTGACTTTTCTATAAAGGAAATAGAAGCATCTTAAAAAATAATAAGTGTCAGTCTATGGAAATTTTGAAGTATACAGGTATCTTAAATAACAAATATTTTGATATTTTTAAATTGACTAAAATGAACATTACTTCTGATAATGAGTGAGTTTCTCTCTTCATCTGATACCCCTCCCTATAGCAGAATTCCAACAGAATTCTACAAGCAAAGCAATGAAGTTGGATACATATTTATGTAACGCTGAGTAACATAATGGCACATTAGCTTCTCCAGAGAGAGATAAAAATACATAATTCCTCCTTTAGGAAATGACCACCAATCTAAATTGATGCTGTGATTGTGGAATTTCTTATGTTTAAGTCTCTCCAATTTTTCAAATGCTATCATTTTTAAGTGCTTACTAGTGTCCAGTTATCCATTTAGGAATATTAAGCTACATGATGCATTTGTTCATATTCTGGTGGCATTTCACAGTGAGGAGTTGAGACTTTTCTAGATATTTCCATATGCTTATTGTAGCACTTCTGACTATACTAATGCAAATTATATTTAAATGAAATTTTGTTTTATTTAATGTTTCTTTTTAATTAAATTAAAAGAATGTTTCTTTACTAGGCTTTTAGCCATGGGTTGGCATCTGATTTGAAAATTCAGTCAAATGCTTTTTTTGGTCTCTGGCCATATTTTTGTTATTGTTGTTAACATAGAGTATATCGCAATACTCTATGTATAATATGTATGTATTATCTATGTATAATAATACATCTAATATTAAATAATAAGTTGTGGTTAAATTGATATATGATTAAACTAGTCTGTTTTATAATTAAAGGCCTGAATTTTATTTCTATGGTTTTCTCCAGACAACTTACCACCCATTATATTTCCTTCGCTATCAGGTTGATATTGCACATTCTGATGTCATTAATCTTGGAAATTTAAAGGCGTAGTACGTCACATATTAGAGGCCGAACAGAGGAAAATTGATATTTTGAAAATGACCACTACGTGTAATAGTACTAGTGAATATTTATTAATCATTTGCAGTATGGCAGGCGACATAAATGTATTTCATATCTTAGTGTGTTTACTCTTTGCAGCAACTCTATATACTAGATAAGAGTAGAATACTGATTTTACGGATGAGAAAGCCGAATCTTAGGTTAAATGACTTATCTAATGTCAAATGCCTATGTAAAAAGAGTTTCCGTTCCTAAAAACACATCCAGGGACTTTGACCACTCCATATCATCCAGGCATAAATAGGCAAAGATAGAGTGACACACACACAATTCTAACCTATAATTCCAAGATATTTTAGTTTAAAATTTTTCTTAACTGTAATAAGTAAACACATTTATATTTGTATTTTTTCCTGGGACAGCCTGTGTTACCTAAACAACATTTTCATGACGACATTTTTTCTGGAGAGAGGAATGGAGCTTTCATCAGTTTCTCAGATGGATTCATTGTCCCCCAAAAGACAACCTCTTTTACCGTATTTCCTTCTTTGCTCTATGAATATCAACTACATATACTAGATGAGAGATTTGAGTGGAATAATCTTTCATTAATATATTTTCAAACCTTATCCTTTTATACTTCTTATATCTTAAATTATTATCCTGTTTAAGGGACCACATTTAATTATGTCAGTGACTATATTTAAAATTATTAGCATTTATGAAGTATGTATAATCTTTTCTGGAGATAGGGAAAAATGGAAGTATTAAATAAATAGGTATGAGCAAATGCTTTGATTTATTTAGTCAGGGTATATGTATTAACTAACCGTTCTTCAAAGAGTTGACACTTGAGTACAATAATATGAAAATTCTAACCAAAATTCTATTTCCTCGTAAAATAAACTCTACATGTACTTAGCCTCTAAACCTTGACCCTGAACACACCTCTAGCAGAGCAAACTATACCATTTACTGGCTAGAACAGTCAATATACCTTCTCAGTGTATCAGAATAAAAATAAACCTCTCAGTTGCCCTCAAACACTTCCTCCCATCCTCCCACACCTGCTTCCAAGCCAGAGGGTCAGGATATTCCGTGACTTAAACATCACATCTTGTGAAAATGTGTCTGCTCCCACTTTGATCTGACGTTCCTTTCCAAAGACAGATTTTCTTCCTTAAAAGAAAGTCTTCTACTGGAAGAAAAGCTTTTTTGGTGTAATTGTGCCCTCTCCTGGTGAAGATTTCTAGACAAAGTGCAAAATAAGTTTATATTCAATTGCTTCTTAATATATGATCAGACTGTTGAAAGGATAGATTATATATAAATTAATTTATATGTACAAATTATATATACTACACAAATTAATCATGTAACTTTTACTTTTGAACTACATGTTAAACAAAACAATTCTTATAAGTCAAAGTTTGAAAAACTTACAAAGACCCTGTATTCATTTTTTCTCCCTCTTCTCTCTCTCTGTCTCTGTCCTCTCCAGGAGTTAGAAAATATCATCAGCCAGATGATGCATGTTGCAGAATACCTTGAATGGGATGTCACTGAACTTAATCCAGTAGGTATATGGATGATTTAACTGTTGGCTACATTCTGGAAGGCCCACTTTTCTTTTCTCTTTTGTGGAACCTTTATATACTACTGCCACTTGATGTTTTCTTTTGATAACCCTAAGTTACTATTTCTATTCAGTAGCAAAAGTGGATTCTGAACAAGAAAAGGTATATGTGGTGTTCTGAAGCTCTTAGCAGTAACTTTTGCTTTTGTTCTTCATGGAAATTAATTTGAATGACTATCTCATATATCTTTAGGTAAGCAGAAGCTACTGGTGGACGCTGCCAAGGTTATGCCAGGCCATAAAATAGTCAGAATTAATGTATGTTATTCATGATCTCTATATTTTCCTTTTATGGAAATAGCTAAATATTCATTCTAAAAGAAGATGAAGTCACTTAAGAAGATGATGACAGTCGACTGGGTACAGTGCACTGTTGTTATTTCCTGTAAATGTGTTACTCAGTGCTTGCAACTCTCTGAGATAGAAACTACGATTTTATTCATTTTACAGATAAGGGAATTGGGACCCCGGCATGTTCAAATAACTTCTCATAGCTCTTCTGCTAGCTAAAGATAGAGCTAGAAAATTGTAATAATCTGTTCAAAGAAATGGTATCTAAGGGGCTTTTAAGAACATAACAACCTCTTATTTTTAATAGATTTATACCAAAGGTACAACCTTATTCCAATGTATATTAAAAATATACTTCATTAGAAACTTTGACTTTCGCTATAAGTAATATTTTGAGAGAGCTGGTAAGTATGTTATTAACTAGTTTATTCTTGAAACCAACTAGGTTGATCAAATTGTAAATGAATTAAGCATATACAAGTCAATTTTATTTGAATGGTTTACATTTTATAAGAATTTTAAAAGCCTTATAACAGCACGATAGTGACATGATAGGAGAGTTGTAGTAGCATTTCCTTTGCTTTGGAAAGCAGTCCCAGTGAAGTAAAACGAAATTATATGCTGTATCATGTACAAAGGAGGGGCACCATTCTCACTGGCATTGGGATTCTCCAAGTTTTAACTCAACTGGTTTTTCTTTGGGAGGATGTGGAAATACACCATGCTGTGTGCATAAGGCACAGCAGATATTGTTCACAAAGTTGCACTTTGTTTGTGGAATAATAAATAATAGTGGTAACTTGTATGTAATTCTAAGAATACTGCTTGATTCATCTTAATACTATTTTCGCTGAAATCAAGGAACTTCTTTTTTTAAGTTCTGTTGCCCTTTTTGGTTATGTTCTAAACCGGCTTTCTCTATCCTACTCACCTCAATATCTGTGAATATTGTCCAGACGTCTCTCAGTCGAGTCTCTTGTCCTCACTGGAATGATGGAAGGAAGGAAGATGTTTTTTTAATCAGTTTTCAAAACGGAAGGGGGCACCACTGCTTCTCCACAAAAAATATTGGGGGGACTATGCCCCTGAGGAAAAGGGGGACCTGGATGATTTGAAGAAGGGAACAGTTGGTGGCTAGACAGTCTAATTATGACAAATACTTACTGGCAAATACAAATAATAAACTATATAGCTTTATTTGTCATGTGTGGCACACATTGATCAATCTGCCACTTCTGTAAGTAGTATAAATAGTAGAAAGTGAAGATATAAATAAAGACTTCCATTGGGCAGGGGCGCCTGGGTGGCTCAGTTGTTAAGCATCTGCCTTTGGCTCAGGTCATGAGCCTGCCCCTCCTCCCTCTCCCACTCCCCCTGCTGGTGTTCCCTCTCTTGCCGTGTCTCATTCTGTCAAATAAATAAATAAATAAATCTTCAAAACAAAACAAAACAAAAAACTTAACGTTGGGCAGTCGTTTGCTGTCATAGTGACTGCTTCATCCTGCCTAATGATTCAACAACTCTGCCCGTTTTATTTTTTATTTTTTAAGATTTTATTTATTTATTTGTCAGAGAGAGAGAGAGAGAGAAAGAGCACAAGCAGGGGGAGTGACAGGAAAAGCCGCAGAGGGAGAAAGAGGCTCCCTGCTGAGCAAGCAGCCTCACGCGGGACTCGATTCCGGGACCCTGAGAAGATGACCTGGGCCGCAGTCTGATGCTTCACTGACTGAACCACCCAGCGTCCCAGCTCTGCCCATTTTAAACCAGGGCATACATTTGTACACGTTGTCGGAGCCCTGATACATTTGTACATGAATAAAGTTAATTGAATGTTTGAGATCCATGGCAGTTAATAGGGAATATTGAGACGTCCTTGGACAAGGTTTTAAAAAAACAAATCCAGGCTCTTACTTGAGGTTTATTAGGTACAAAACAAAAGCATCAAACTTCTGAAACAATGCTCTGTGTTCTAGTTCTCATTTATTCACTTCTCCTAGTTCATCAAAGTGCATTCAAGGGGCGGGACATTTTGACAAGATCTTACACCATTTTGCCAAGTTCTAAATTGTTTTCCCCTGTTTTTCATTTTGAGAATAATAAAATAATTATTTCAGTACCATTTTGTTCCAAAGAGTCTCTTCTGTTTCAATACCTCTATTTAAATTTGTATGAAGGAAAATAACCTGATTTCCAAATATTTCATGAGGAAAGGCATCCATCCATGAAGTTCAGGAGTTTTTAGGCAAACAGCATGTCGGTCAACATATCAAATCTTCTATTTATTGCACCTCTCAAATTCTGGTTCCAATGCGCTCTGTATTTCTTTCTTTCTTTTTTTCTGAATTGATGAAAATTTCTGTATTAGATAAAGGTGGTAAGTTACTTTCTTTATTAGAGTTCTACCGTGGTTGCCATTTTGGTGCTGTTGGATGGGTAGTACTGTACCTTCCTAGCAACCAAGGGTAGTTATTGTATTGTAACTACATAACATATAGTTAATATAACGTGAACAGCACCTATATGACACTTACTATACATGCTAGATGCTCTTCAAAGATATTTATAGCATATTAACACATTTAACCTTTACAACAATCCTTTGGATTAATACTGATATTACCACTCTAAAACTGAGAGAAAAGTTTAATTACCAATAAACACAGTGGAGAACATTTTGAGACATTTTGTGCAAGTCATCTTTAGAAAAGAAATCTAATCAAAAATGATATGATGGTTTAACTTCTTGGCTTTATTAGGTTCTGATAGGCAATTAAAAGCAACTTAATTTCCCACCCTTACCACTTAGCAAAGAATCATTTCAGCTCTTTGCCATGAAGTTAATTGGTTCAGACATTATCTGGCATACGTATGAATCAAAAAAAAAAAAAAACTAGAGAAAGCAATTAGAGACCACTTTTACCCTTAAATTAAAGATACTTTCTTGTTTTAGCTGTACCATTCAGGTACGAAGTATTAAAAAGTTAGGCAATTATTTCTAAAAGTTGAATAGTGTAAGAAGTCAAGTTCTAGAAATCATAACAATGCCACTCTATTCTCAGTTTTTGGATTGACATTGTGCCAGGTTACCTAGATTTTTATCTCTACTCTGCGCTTAGCAGCTGGTCAGTTTGTTATAATCAATTCAATGCAATGCTTTGTTCTCTCCTACGAAATTTATTTTATTGATTCATAGCAGGTTTTCCCTCATCTTCTCTACTCCAGATCCTCCATGAAATGATGGAAGAAATTGACTATGATCACGATGGGACAGTCTCTCTGGAGGAATGGATCCAAGGAGGAATGACAACGATTCCACTTCTTGTGCTTCTGGGTTTGGAAAATGTAAGCATTTACACAAACAGGGTGGCCTGGTGATAAGTCAGTGGGGTTCTCTATTACGCATTTTGTGATAGATTGATCTGGCCATTTTCTATCATTAAGCGTGTAGTAAGTGCCTGATCCTTTTAATCAGTATGCCACTGGCTTTAATAATAAGTCCTCTGGTAATACTTGCCACAAACACATTGATTCATTTTAGGTATTACCATATTATTTAACATTATTTCTCTCTTTTTCCTCTATTTAAAGTATGCTCTAGTTTAAAAAATCATTGATGTTCTCATCATTTTACTTACTGCAAGAAACTCCCTAGTGTTATTGCATTCTCTGGTTCTTGTGGTATTCCATCTCATTCCATAATCACCCTCCCCATGAAGAAAATCTGTTTTGTCGATAACCAATACTTGGGGAAGCCAATTATATATTGATGAAGTATATATTTGTATTTATGTATTTATACATACATATGTATTATATAATATATATGAAACATAAATTTTTCTTACATATCATCAGGTCAGCCAGCCTCTCATTCTAAGCTTATCAAAAGTTTTCTTGCATCAGTGCCTCCAGTAATTAAATAGAGCTTTGGGGGAAAGGAAATCAATCTAAGGGATATGACAGTGACTTTGAAACCGAACCTTGCTACCGACCCTTGATGTCAATTTCAGTAATCACTAATTTTGAACTCAGTGCGTCACTACTGAATTTTTGTATTTAGCATTAATAAACAAGACTTAACCATAACATGCATATAATAAAATGTATACTAAGATTCAAAGAGCATTACTGATGGAAAGCACGCATACAGTATTTAGAATTTTGAGCTGCAAGAACATAATGTCCACCACTTGGCTGCTGACTCCAAAACTTTGCATACTTCTTGTTACCAGAGATAACACTTTTTCAGATTCAAGACTATACCACAGTTACTAAAGAGACCAGATTTTTAAAAGACCTCAAGAAATCTTACAGTCTGTGTTTGTAAAACATGTGAGAATATATACAAATATGTTTGTACATATTTACATATGGGTTTGGGAATATATAAGTGGGCTTCAGAAAAGTAATATTTGTCTCTTTTTCACCTGAATCTTCAAATTCTTTTCCATTCAGGTGAATCTTATCCTTCATGAGGTCCATAGGATTTTAGACATGGCCAGAGGAAGGCAAAGAAAAATTACTAGTAGAGGGTATACAGGACATTATCCTAAAGTAAATAATAAAAAAAAGATAATACAGATCATATTGTTAATACACACATATTTCTACATTTTGAAAACATGGAAGCAGTATTTCCTTGTATCTGATGTTCTCATACTATACATAACCTGGTATCTTTTTGTAAGAACCTACTGTATATCTCTATATTATTAATATTTAATTGTTCAATACACCTTCTGACAAAGTGTATGTAAGTCAATCAGGAGAAAACAAAAAATAATTTATAACATGTTAATATTTTAAGGTTCAGTGTATATATACTCTACACAGAAAAAGTTGTCAAATGCTAGTCAAGGAAGTTCTGATAATAACAGTTCTCCTGAAGAGAATTTTATATTTTTGAAGCTAAAATTTTACTTATTCTAAATATTTATGGAAATTTTAGTGTGAGAGAATGTTCAGGAATGAGTAAGTAAACCATTTGGTAGCTGGGGTGTTGGACAGCAAAATGCAGAAATGCAGTCTTAGTCATCTATATTTAAAATAGTACAGAAAGATTTTGAAATGATGTTCATCTTTGGAAACTACTATTTAGAAATTCTTTACAATTCAATTAGTAAATATAGGTATTTGTAAAGTTATGAAAATAATATGTTAAAAAAGTCCACAGGCTTAATATGGATTTAATTTAAACTCTTAGCAGTAACTTTATTTCAACTGAATGAGAATTCTTTGTCATTAATTTCTATCAGGTTAAGCATACCTAATTTACTTTATAATCATATTCTTAAATTTATGTTTTTTATGTGTTTTTATGTTTGTCGTTTATGTGTTTTTAGTCATAGGAGATGTTTTTGGAGTTTAACAGGAGAAATCAATTTAGGGTTTCGAAGCGGTTACCAGTACTCTTTTAAAACTGTGTTACCAGTCAAGACCACTAGATGGCAGGGCAACATTGCTTAACGTTTATAGATCAACTTTAGTAGGTAATGGGATTTTTCCCCCCTGTACAGAACAATTCGGAGAGTTAAATCCCTTTTCCTTTGCTTTTTTTTTAAAAAAAAGAATAAGCCAATAATCTTTTGAATTGTCTTTTAATAAAATGTGTAAGCCATGTAATTATGATCACAAAACAGAGCATTTATTTGTTAGAAACAGCTTTTTAATTCCAAGGCATGGAAAGTGTTTTACAAAGCAGGAATGACACGATGGCAACTGAGTGAGGAGGGCCTTTTTTTAGTAATTGAGATTTATTTCCTTTTCTGTAGGCAGTTAATGTGTTATGTTATTACCTGTAGAGAATGTGATTCATGATGCCGTTTCCCCCTGCCTCCCCGACAACCCTCCCCACCCCACTTTTGCTAATCAAATTGGAAATCCAGAAGCTTTAGGTTGAATCCAGCCATTTATTGTGCAGACTGTCTTGTTATGTTGTCCTATATATTCTTGTCTTCTGTCAATTATGAGCTCGGGGAGTAGATTCTAATTGAGAGTGCATGTTAAATACCATGGTGTATTTGAAAGCGACTATGGCGTACTAGCCAAATTACACAGATAAGAACAAACTGAGGGTTACTGGGGGGTGGGAGGGTAGGGATAGGGTGGATGGGTTATGGACATTGGGGAGGGTTTGTGCTTTGGTGAATGCTGCGAAAGGTGTAAGCCTGATGATTCACAGACCTGTANATTCACAGCCCTGTACCCCGGGGGAAAAAAAAAAAAAAAAAAAAAAAAAAAAAAAAAAAAAAAAGAACCTTGTCCTGGGAGAGCAATCCTTACTTCTAATGCAAAGCAGAACAGTTGTGATTTTATTGTAGTTTATTTTTCTCTATCAACAGTTTAAAAAACTACTCTATTTTGAATATTATCTGTTTGGGAACCAAAATCAGAAATGGAAATGTAGTTTATCAGAATCTGATTCTCTATCAAATGCTAGAGAGTAAGAGTCATTTCCTTTCTCTTATAAGAAGTCCATTAAACTTGGGCGCCTGGGTGGCTCAGTTGGTTAAGCATTTGCCTTCTGCTCAGGTCACGATCCCGGAATCCCAGGATCGAGCCCTCATCAGACTCCCTACTCAGTGGGGAGTTTGGTTCTCCCTCTGACTCTCCCCAATCTCGTGCTCTCTCTTTCTCAAATAAATAAATAAAATTAAAAAAAAAAAGTCCATCAAACTTGGCATACCCAACATGAAATGGTACAGTCTCTTAGGTTTGAAGGATAACTGAGCTTGGGTGGCACTTGTGATTTTGATTACACCTGAGGCATAGTCATTTATACAGGAGACTTACTCATGCTTCCTTTGGTGTTCATCTCACTGAAGAATTTTTTTTTTTAAATTCAATTTTGAATGAAAATATTTTATTTGAAAACAATTGCATCTAGCAATAAAACTGCTTTAGTGATTAGCAAACTTTGTCTGTAAAGGAACAGAGAGTAAATAATTTAGGCTTTGTGGACCATAAGGTCTCTGTTGCAAATGCTCTATACCTCTGTTACGGCTGGCACAAAAGCAATCACAGACACTTGGAAAAGGAAAGAGACCAGTAAAACGTTATTTACAAAAATAGGTTGCCAGCCAGATTTGACCAAGGGCCATAGTTTTTGACCCCTGATTTAGTCTGTCACTAATCTGTCATATTGCAAACAGAGTTTTAATTTATTTGTAGTTATTTAGGAGAAAGGAATCTAATACTCTTTATTTAAGTCACCGAAGACAACCTCAGCAAGATGTGTGCACTAGTGAAGAGATAGTATGGTAGTAGTGAAGTTCATCAAATTGATCTTTACCTTGGTTCTGTTATTAACTAATGAGGTCATTTTGTGGTAACCAGTCATCCTTTCTGGACCCATTAAAAAGAAGGTAGGCAAGAATATTCTTTTCCTTTTCCAATATTCTTTCATTCGGACATTCCTTTTCTTAGGTGAACAAGATAATTAATAATGCTCCAATTCCTAGTATCTGTAATCTTGGAACATTGTTAGATTTTTCAAGGAAAATTCCTGAATTCCTATTTTCATAAAAACATAAATAGACATTTAAGTAGGAGACTGGCTTAATATAAGAATACCTTACCTCCTTAGTCTCGGATTGTAGTGCCCACATCTCGCATGTATGGTTCTTGATGGATATGTGTTTTTTTTTTTTAAAGATTTATTTATTTATTTATTTGATGGATATGTGTTTTGATTTCTCTATATGTGTCCTCAGAATCCTGGACTTTATTTTATTTAATTTTTTTAAAATATTTTTTTAAATTTTATTTATTTATTTGACACGGTGAGATCAGATCACAAGTAGGCAGAGAGGCAGGCAGAAAGAGAGGAGGAAGCAGGCTCCCCGCTGAGCAGAGAGCCCGATGTGGGGCTGGATCCCAGGACCCTGAGATCATGACCTGAGCCGAAGGCAGAGGCTTTAACCCACTGAGCCACCCAGGCGCCCAATCCTAGACTTTAAATACTATATGTAATTCAAACTTTGCTGTTGATCAAAATGTTCTAGGACTTTTTTTTTTTTTTCAACTGACTCAGGAAAGTAAAAGTAACTGTTTGGTGTGCCTCCTGATTTCTGTTGGAATCTATTTCCTGATGAAATTTCTGAATATAGGGGTGCCCTGGGTGGCTCAGTGGGTTAAAGCCTCTGCCTTCGGCTCAGGTCATGATCTCAGGGTCCTGGGATCAAGTACCGCGTCGGGCTCTGCTCAGCAGGGAGCCTGCTTCCTCCTCTCTCTGCCTGCCTCTCTGCCTACTTATGATCTCTCTCTCTCTCTCTCTGTGTCAAATAAATTAATAAATCTTTTTTTTTTAATTTTTTATTTATTCATTTGACACAGAGAGAGAGATCACAAGTAGGCGNAGGCAGGCAGAGAGAGAGGAGGAGGCAGGCTCCCTGCGGAGCAGAGAGCCCGATGCGGGCCTCGATCCCAGGACCCTGGGATCATGACCTGAGCCGAAGGCAGCGGCTTTAACCCACTGAGCCACCCAGGCGCCCTAAATTAATAAATCTTAAAAAAAAATTTCTGAATATAATGGAGAGCTGAAGATGATGCAGTTTTAAAAGACTAAGCTATATCTGGAAAACTAATGCTTCACACTCTATTTTTTAAAATTTGATTTGGCTGATATGTTGTTTTGCTGTTTATACATTGCTCAATCTAGAAAAGAATTATAAAACTGGATAGTTGCAACAATTCTTGAGATTCCAGATTGGGTCATTCAAGGAAAATGACTATGTGATGTGATAGGCTGGTGAGTTTGTATTTGAACCCAAGAATGGCAGGCCCTGAGCTTGACTTAAGACACTGGGGTCTGGGAGTAAGCAGTTGATTACAACTCTAGTTAGAACTTCAAAATGTCTCTCTGCATTCTCTTGGCCCAGACCTGATATAGCTCATCTTTTAGTCTAAAAGAGTAGTTTCTTTCATATCATTATAATTTTTTAGAGACCTTGAGCAGAAAAGTAAGGTAATTTAATGGTCCTCATTATTTAATGAGTTGGAATTAATTTGCAACGTTAGCTCTTAAATGTGTTTTAAGTGAAGTCAGTTGAAACAGGGATGTGGCCAAGTATGGGAGTTAGGAGCATTTTGGTATAACATTAGTAAAATTTCTCCTTGAGGTCTTTTGAAAAAAAAATGATATTATTTATAATAGCCCTAGTTCACTTGAACAGGCTGTGTGATCTTGGATGCATTTAGGGAAGAACTAAAACTTTAGAAAACACTAGAATAATGCAGTAGGTTTCAAAAAGTTCCAAAGGGCATTCTTGCCCTTGAAACCTCCTTTTGACTATACGGGCATAAAAGGGGAGGAAGAACCTGGAGCATCTCCATGTGAACTTGCCTACATTTCATGAAGTGTTTCTTTGTCGTAATTAGTTCACAGAACTGAACTGCTTCAATTGTAAAACACAGTGTTTTGTAAATAACAGGAATAAATTTCTCTTAAGAATGATGTCTGGTAATAAAGTGAGAACAAAATTTTTATGAAACAAAGTATGGTAAACCTACAAACATCCTTCTCAAGTCTGTGGGCTGAAACATTGAGATGTTACACAACTCAACCCAATGATGGTAATAATATTTGCTGTTTATATAACACCAGTTTTCTGAGGAGCTAAATTGACTTCACAGGTATTGCATAATGAAACCTCACACCTTGGCCTGGGAGAGGAAAGTGGGTGCTTTCATTTTATTAGAGAGGAAAATAAGAAGAAATGTGAAATGTCTGATCCACATTTTCATAATAGGCCAGGAATCGAACCTTCTGGATTTCTTTATCATTTCTTGTTTAAAAAAAAAAAGAATTCCTTTCTATGACAATAAATATTTATTTGCAATAGAAGTACTAATAGGAATATGCTTTACTGGCTGATAGAATGGAGTAAGGGACAGATTCTCCCAGTCCCCACTAAGTTTACCATCTAAATAAGACAAACAAGACAAGACATGAAAATACAGAGCGCTGCAGTATAATTTGCACTGCTGAGAAATGGTTGGCTCCTGGTTTCAATTTCTTCTCTTGAAGCCACATACATATTTCATCCTTTGCATATTTTGGCAATGTATCCGGTTAAGAGCTATAAAGCTATTTAATTTGTTTTTTGGTAAAGTCTTTTATCTCTGGGTAATGGATTTGTACATCAGTTGCAGCCTGTAACATGGCTAAGCATTCTGATTGACAGAACACCCACGTTCAGACTTGTTTATTTTTTGATAAGGAAAATGCCAGCTAACTTCGTCCATATGTGCTCTTCAAAATGATGAGGCTTATTCACATGGAATGGACACTCATTTAAAAATAAAATGACAAGGATTATGAGAACAGTAATACATATGAAAATTAGGTTTTTTCCCTTTCCTCTTTTCACTTAAGAATCTTAGTTTAAGCTGACTTTATCTATATCTCTATATTATATCTGTCTATCTACCTACCTATCTATCTCTATATATTAACAGCCCCATTACTTAAACTTTTCACTCAGGATGTTTTATTCTTATTTGAAGGGATAGGAATTTTAAAATGTTGACAGTTTGGAAAAATACAGCAATGCTGAAGGAATATATAAAAATTTCCATTCGTATAATAACAATATGAGAAATCTTGTGATTCAAACAAACCAACAGTGGATTCAGAAATTACTATAAAACCTATTTCTTAAATTGTGGTAGGAAATTGAAACACTCGTGTCTCCTGATGTCCTCTCCATGACACTCTCTACATAACGGCTTTTGTTGAGAGCTTGTTAGGCCTTTGTCAAAATAAAAATAAATAAATTTAAATTAAAATAAATAAATAAATAAATAAATAAATAAATAAATAAATAAATAAATAAAAGAATCTGAGCTTTGCCAAGATCTGTGAAGCGTCTGAGAGTTACCCTACTTGTAAGTTAACAAGTTAGCTTGCTAACATTTCATGAATACTAGCAGAGGACATGAGACCCCTGGGTCAGAAACAAAGGACTTCTTTATTTACAGCAAAGCAAGCATACAAGCTGCATGTCTGAGCCAGTTCTCTGGGCCTACAGAGTCTCGCAGCGGTGATGGAGTGAGCCCAAGAAGTCACTGTGCACAGCATCAGAGCTTGGGACCCTTGGCCTGGGGAAACTAAATCTTTTATAATGTGTAGTAAGCAAACCTGCTTAACCTTTTTCTAGAAGGGAGAGATTATTTTTATTATACCGGACAGTAAGTAAACCTGCCCTGTCCCCTGGAGGGAGATACATCTCTATTGTCCAAGGCTGTTTGTTTTTCAAATATCTTTGAAAAGATAGTCTGGAAAAAAGAATAGTTCTTCTGCTTATAAAATGTGCAGAAATTCAAGACACCCATGGAGAATTATCTCCCAGGAAGCGTTTTCATTAATGTTTCATATTATGATGCAAATTTGACATTTCAGGTTCTAATGTGAGAATTAGTTACTATGGATTTAATCAAGTATTTCAAACTTGGTGGTTTATCTCTTGACTAGAAGTAGGAAAAAGTGGTCAGGATGCATTATTATTATGTTAGTATCAAGAGAAATTAAATGATCTGGACATGTGTATGCTGTCCCACTACTACAGAAATTGTGTTAGTGTCCCAGAACATAGTAGGTGATCAAAAAGTTTTATTAGGTGAATATATTCTGAAAAATATGACAACTAATGTGATATTATGGGCTAATGTGAAAAATCATGTCCTGTAATGGTTTCTATAGAATAAGTGATGTCTAAAATGAAACAGTTTGGTAGAAGTTGGTGAATAGTGTACAAGGACTATATGTGAATGAAGAAAATGATAGTAACAAAAGTAATGATATATAATAACTTCATTTAGTATCTTGACCTTCTTGTAAGGAATTCAAGATACTCATGAGCATCATATTATTTCATTTTACTTCAACCTGAACAATACATATGTAATTAAATACCTATTAGGGAAGTAGCTATTATGATGTTATATAGTTTTACTTAGAAAGATAAATCATAATTATAGTTGTTATGCTAAAATGTGAATTAATTTAAATCTAAGGTTTTATTGTAGCAAATAACTACAGTAATTGTTATAAATACAGTAATGTAGTTTTAATATTTTAGCACCTTTCTATGAGATTAAAATCATTCATATTTTACAAAAGAGGAAAAGCCAGCATGATAATATGATTAGGTCCTTAAAAAAGTTTACCTTTTAAAATTTGCTATTTATGACATACAAAAATATAATAATGTAAATTATAAGCTGTAAGTGATCCCCAACTGAAGTCTTAAAATATTACCAGTAACTTACCTTGAAGTATTGGTCTTTCCCATCCCATTCTGTCCCATCCCTCTGCCTCCATTAAGACCCCACCATCATGAAATTTGCACATTCCTACTACTAAGGAAGGGTTAACATTCTTTCCAAGTTTTTATTTCTCAGGCTCTTTCACTGAAGAGTGTTTTCTCTTTCTTTATTCATTTATTTGTTTCTGGAATTGTGCTAAGGATAAAATATTCAAAGGTGAGGCAGACATGTCCTCATTCTTAGGGAGTGCTCAGTTTGGCAGGTCATTATGATAGTTTGGGACATGCTGTTGGACTGTTGACATTAGACAAGAATGTGTACGTTGCTATAGTATCCGAGATTTGTTAGCAGGATCTCATTCCACTAGAGCCATGTGTTTTTCTAGACTCTGGCGATCTTGGAGAAAGGCAGGGATGAAATAACAGATTGTCTTCAAATGCCTCGGTCCAGCTCTGAGTTTTATTGGCACTTGCATATTCCACTGTTTATTTCATTAAGTGAAATCTGTTTCTCTTACGTCCTGTGCAGAACGTGAAGGATGACGGACAGCATGTGTGGCGACTCAAGCACTTTAATAAACCTGCCTACTGCAATCTTTGCCTGAACATGCTGATTGGTGTGGGGAAGCAGGGCCTCTGCTGTTCCTGTGAGTATACTTGCTTTGCCTGGATGTCATCACCTCCAACGAGGAAAGGTTGACTTCATGGAAGAGTCCTATTTGTAGATGGAGACCTAAGAAATCGTTCTGACCCTTCCTGTACCTAGGCTTTATATTACCCTGCAGCACGTTCCTAAATGTTTAGGTCATTCTAGCTTTAACTTTCTTCAGTTTTAGGAAACTCTCCCCTTGGAAAAGAGCTAAGGACATTTTCCAATTCATCAGCCATTTTCTTTCCATTGTAGTTTGACTTACATATGATTCCCATTTTTTCTGGGATAATTATGAGAATACCTGCTGGTTTCTCGTATTTGTATCTTACTCATATTTGTCCTTTAATTTTCAAGTTAGCCACTTTATTCATATTGTCTTCCTATAATGAGCCAATTCTTTTAGGTCTTTAAAGAAACAGTTGGATTAATTGATTATTAATTTGTACTCAAATTAAGAATGCAAACCAATCTTACACCTCAGGCACATGATTTTTAATGCTGTGGTGAGGAAAACCTTCCTATATGGTTAATGGAAATTGGAACCCAAAGAATTGCCATCTTGTGAGTTGTGGCCATTATTTCCACTTCATTTACTCTTATCTTTGCAATTTTTATTTTATTCTGTTGAGTGAGTACTGCCCACTAGAATTTTCTGGTGGAATATGTAACAATTAATTTATAAAAGTCACCTAAGTACTTTAAAATAAACAATATTTATACCTGAGAAATATTACATTCTCTAAAGCCCCTGTTAAAACAGGGGATATTGGGGTGCCTGGGTGGCTCAGTGGGTTAAAGCCTCTCCCTTCGGCTCAGGTCATGATCTCAGGGTCCTGGGATTGAGCCCCACATCAGGCTCTCTGCTCAGCGGTGAGCCTGCTTCTCTCCCTCCCCCTGCCGGCCTCTTTGCCTATTTGTGATCTCTCTCTCTGTCAAATAAATAAATAAATAAATAAATCTTAAAACAAAAACAAAAAACAGGGGATATTGTGTCCTCCTCACTAAAGTATGACATTCTCTTGGTCCAGCGATTTGTCCATCCGTTTCCTTTTCTGCTATGTATGGAATTTCTGAAACTATCAAGTTTCACAGCCCATCTTTGTGCATTTATTTTAAATCTAATTTTTTACTTGGCCTCCATTCAATATATGGTTTTCTAATATTATTTTTAGGTAGCCGCTTCTTCGGTAGTATATCTGAGAATTGACTTCCTCTCAGATATATCCTTTGACATTAAAAACCATGTTTTAAAGATGGGATGTGGAAGGAGACAAACCATAAGAGATTCCTAATCTCACAAAACAAACTGAGGGTTACTGGGGGGTGGGAGGGTAGGGATAGGGTGGATGGGTTATGGACATTGGGGAAGGTTTGTGCTTTGGTGAATGCTGTGAAAGATGTAAGCCTGATGATTCACAGACCTGTACCCCTTGGGCAAAGAATAAAAATAAAATAAAATAAAACATGTTTTAGTGATATTAATTAACCATATTTACTGATGTTAATCAAATTATATGACATTGCAATATGTCACTTCAGAAGGCAGTTTCTGGTGGCCATATTTGAAAGGCTAGTTATGCTAGAACATTCTTCATGTACAAAGGAAGCAATCTGTTTTTAAAGTTTTGGGGGTTTTTTGTTTTTGTTTTTTTTATTTATTTAAAATATTTATTTATTTAAGTGATCTCTGTACCCAATGTGGGGCTTGGACTCATGACCCTAAGAACAAGAGTCACATGCTCTTCTGACTGAATCAGTCAGGCACCCCAATTTACTGTCTTCCTTTTGATATCAAGAAAGTGAAGACAAGGACAGTCTTCCCTGAAGGCCCCCTTGTCCAATGTATATCTTCTCAACTTGACGGTGCTTCATTTAAATGTGTTTCTCTAAAGTTTTGTTATTTTTAAGGTAAAGGATTTTTCATGGTAGATTCTACTTACGGGAGTATATGAAACAGAATGATAGCTCAAATAATGTGAGTGATGTCATATAGAGAGTGAGAATTTTGTTCACAAATTATAACTGACCCATGTGGCAAATGCAGTCCTCAGTTATCACCAATATGGAAAAGAAGAAAAAAGTCTGGCTTCTCTCTCAGTGTCACCAAAGGAAATCATAAATGTGGATATTTTGGAACAGTTTTACTATGAGAATTTTATATGGATTTAGTATTTTCATTCTAATTCTATATAGTGGTTTGTTTCTGTTTTATTGAGAGGGATATATAGTCATTTTTTAATTTTTGTTCTTTATATTTATATATTTTTAGAAAAGGTTGTTCCTTTTGGGTGAATAGTACCATGATGGCAAATGAGGGATAAACTTATACTGAAGGCCTGGCATGTATGATGAAATCTACTCTCTGGAAATGGACTAATCAGCCATTTAAGGTTTAGATAAATCAATAGAGAAAATAGCATAAACTCATGGGCTTTTATTTCCATGCCCTCCAGCTGCTCTCATGCCTATACTTTGTAAAATATAGATCTCTTCCTTCTAGCAAATGACACCAAGCCATTTGGCAGTCATCAATTTGTCTTTAATATTTCTGTCATCTGGGAATTATTGTGAAAAATTTGAGTGAGGCCTGATTTAATTAAGCATTTCCTGCTATGCCATGATAGAGGAGTCTTGGTTTTTCACATGCATAATATTTCCTGTACTAATTGGCCTTTTGTATTCCATGGTAAAAACAGTCAACTTAGACTTTTTCTTGATGTAGCTGATTGGATTGATTAGGGAGCAGTGGATATGAAATGAGGTTCTGTTAATGTCATTCTTTCCCTATAAAATTGCAATCAGGACCAAGATTAGCTCTGAATGTGTGTACATGTTTCTTTTCAGTTTGCAAGTACACAGTCCATGAGCGCTGTGTGGCGAGAGCACCTCCTTCTTGCATCAAGACTTATGTGAAGTCCAAGAAGAACACAGATGTAAGTGTGCAGCTCTGCTTACCTTTTTAGGATGGTCTTTATGGATGCCTCTTCTTATCACAATGCTCTTGTTCTGTTCTAGGTCATGCATCATTACTGGGTTGAAGGTAACTGCCCAACCAAGTGTGATAAGTGCCACAAAACTGTTAAATGTTACCAGGGCCTGACAGGACTGCATTGTGTTTGGTGTCAGATCACAGTGAGTAACACTGGAAAACAAATCTCTAGCAGTCACTCACAGTGGAGACTGTGTATCCCATACCCTCCAAGAGTTTTATCCCAGGGATGATCATCCTGAATTTTAGACTAAGTCAGCATAAAACCATATATCTCTCAAAGGGGTAAGAGTTAAAGTCAGATTTGCCCTCATAGAATCCAAAATTTTAGAGTTACTGACAACCTTAAAGATTATACCATTATGCAGATTCCACCAATGCTCCACGGAGCTCTGGGAGGGACCAGGAAGGTGATGAGAAGCCATGGCTCGGGGTGGGTGACGCGTGCGGGACACAGTCTGAGTAGAATTCAACTCTCCCTCCATCCCTAATGCTGTTTGGGAAGAAATTTCTATCTCACCTGTTGTAAATTTATTTTAATCAGAGAATCTATGGGTTTACAAAGGGTAGACAGATGAGTAATGTGATCCAAAGACTTAATTATAGTGAAGACACTAAGACCAAGAAAAACATAGTAAATTGTCATTGACCACATGGCTAGCTAGACATGCAAGTGGGCCCATATTTTAGTTCTTGATCCTTTAAAAAACTTATTTTGCCCTTCTTCACAGTATGTTATTGCCTTGCTCCTTCGCTTATATCATAATTTAGGTGTAAGATTTTACATATGGTATTTACATATAATGCTTATAGACGTATACTCTAGTCATTATAATGATACTGATAATTGAGAAAGAAGAGGTAAATTGGTCTTTTTCTGGGAAATTTTAAGACTCTGCCTGGTTTGCATAATTATCAATGCCTGGTTCAAATAACTTCTGGAATAAATGCAGTTAGATGGTAATGCTTGAGTTTTGTGTTTAATTTCTGGAAGTTAATTAGAATGTCATTTTTATAATATAGTACAAAAGTATTTAGGGATTATTTCGCCTCCCACACACACGTTAATTTTGTTTTGTTTTTCCAGCTAGTGTATGAGCCCTCTTATTATAGGAAAAATTGTTCTTGCTTTTGTGGGATTAAAACAGTAGGAAGCAGTGTTTCAGTTAAGTAAATTTTTCTGAAATGCCCCTCAACCCCACACCCCACAAACCATTTACAATTTTTCTTAAACTCACATATGCATACACACAGGATAATGAGAGAAATGAACTGTGACTTGCATTTCAAAAATACGATTACATACTTTTTTTAAATGAACACATTTTCTTCAATCATTTTCAGCTATTACTCAGTTAAATTACATTTACATTTGAAATTTCCTCAATTATGGAAGAGTTTTATTTTTTGAAGTGTTTGGTTATTATAATAAAATGTCTAACAATGATTTAAATTACACATATGGATTACTTAACATGTTGAGTCCTCAGTTTTAAGAAGACCACAACTACTTAATTTTTTAGAAAATTTCTGCACATTATATTAGTTTTTTTGTTTTGTTTTTTGGCCAAGTATCTATAAAAATATGTAGTTTTTGCTTCAATATTGTAGAAGACTGTTTCCCTTATTTTCCCCATATAGTGCATCTTTTCTTAGTTCTGTCTTTTCCATAAGCTGAATTTAGTGAATATCAGAATTTATTTTTCCTTTGTATTTCAAGTTATTTTCCCATTCTTCATAAATATCAAATGTAATGTCTTAGATTTATTATTTTGCTTTTCTTTTTTATTTCTTAAAAATTAATGTGTTTTAGGGCGCCTGGGTGGCTCAGTGGGTTAAAGCCTCTGCTTTCGGCTCAGGTCATGATCTCAGAGTCCTGGGATCGAGGCCCGCATCGGGCTCTCTGCTCAGCAGGGAGCCTGCTTCCTCCTCTCCCTCTCTGCCTGCCTCTCTGCCTACTTGTAATCTCTCTCTCTGTCAAATAAATAAATAAAATCTTTAAAAAAAAAAAAATTAATGTGTTTTAAATGTGTACGAATTTTGAATACGCTAAAAATATCCATGAGGCTTGTGAGCTTCTGATACAAAGGCTTATGAGCTTCTAGAATTTTCTTTATTTGACTGATCTCTTCCTTTGCCTTTTTAATCTCCATGAAGTATGTCTTCTGCTCTTTCCATTCCATGGAAATGACTCTCCTTGAAGTTATCACTGCTAGTAGTCTGTTACTGATATTCAAGGAATCTTGAAATTCTTTTCTTGTTCTATATTCCATTTTGTTTTCCTAGTTTTCTTTCTTATGTTTCAATGTTCCTCTTGTCTGTGATTCCATAAATCTACATTGCTACCTCAACTACTTACCAGTTGTACATTTATCTTTGATCTTAACCTTGGCCTTAGCCTTGTAAAAAATTGGGCCTTCCTGGGGTACCTGGGTGGCTCAGTCAGTTAAGCATCTAACTCTTGGTTTTGACTTAGGTCATGATTTCAGCGTCATGGGATCAAGCCCCACATTGGGCACCTCACTAAGCATGAAATTTGCTTGTCCCTCTCTTTCTGCATCTCCCCCCAATACTCTTTCTTAAATAAATAAATAAATAAATAAATAAATAAATAAATAAATAAAATCTTTAAAAAAAAAGAAAAGAAATTGGGCCCCCCTTTTGTAGGAAATAGGGTGTTGCCTGTGAATAAATTATACTTCTAAAAATCTCAGGATTTCATGCCCAAATCAACTTAGACAACATGCCCCTGAGAGCTTATTCTTAAGTAAAGATCAATGTGTAAATGAAAATGATTCTGTCACTATAGCAGAGCACAATAGAAACCATAAAAGTCTCTAAATCCTTTGGTTCTGCTTAGGGAACAAGGGAGCACTGAGGGGTTTAAGGAAGAGTGAAAAAAAAAAACAGCTGCCAACTTACTAAGCTCTGCAAAGTCTAGAGCCTTCTGGTACGCCTCAGCCTTATTTTTTGCAAACCATGATCTATAGAGGTCCTATGGATATTTGGTTCATGAAACAAGACTTGCATAATTTTTTAAAAAGTTCTCATGTATCCGGAGGAATATGTAGCCCTCTCCAAAGTAAGTTCATTCTCTGTGCACTTTTGGATTTTTAATTGTAAGCACTTTTAATGACATATTTATTAATTTAGTGATTTTGTACCTAGGTTAAACAAAATATATTTACCTCAGAATATTTATACATTTAGTGTAATCTATACTTTCTTCTTGAACCACTACATGAAGATTTTAGTATAAGGTTGATCTGTTCTCGACCCCAGTGTTTTCCTACTACTACTGATTGCCTTTAAACAGACTGAATCTACTTTCTTATATCCACATGCTTCCCAGAAAATACTATTAATATAGCAAATATCTAGCAGAAGTTGTGAAAGAGATGGGCTCTGGCATCACAATGCTAAGCTTCAGGAAGACCTATCCTATCTCAATGGAGTCTGTAGGAAATAGATTGTAAAGAGAAACAAAGAGAATGAAACTTGGCTTCATTTCATGAGTTTCCCCAAGGCTATTGCTTTATTTTATGTATTATTTTTGGAAATGGGTGGAATCTTATAAGTCAGGCTGACCAGATTCTTAACATGTTCGCTGTCCAACAATTAAGATAGTAGTTGTATAATCTTGGACCAGGTATATAAGGACCAGGTATATAAGAAGGAAACTTGCCTAACTTTCCTAATTTGTAAAATGGAGTTAACAATACCTGTCTTACAGAATTGTTATAAGAATTAAATGTGTTAAAAAAATATCTGTGTAGGTGTGTTTAGGGCAAGACCTCACATATAATAAGTACTCAGTAATTGACAATTATTATCATAGTGAAAACTGGGTAAAATACCATAGGGGCACAAAATCCAACCCTGGCTCACAGAGGGCACTCCATGAATATTACTCATGCCCTTTTCTCTTTCACCTCTGGAAGGATCTAGTTGCCCAGTCTGAGTCAGAATAAAATAGCATCTTCATATTCTAAAATCATCCAGAACCATGTGGTCCTGAATCTCACTAAATCCTAGACTAAACTGATTTATTTATATTCGCAAAAAGCAAGTCTTCCAGCTCTCTTCTATCAGACATGGTATCATCATGCTTGCAGTCACTGGAAATAAAGTTAGAAGTCAATTTCTTTTATTCTTGTCTTTCACCTTTCTCTCATATATTCAACCTATCCCTGAGCCTTGACATTTTCTCCTTAAAATATCTCTCTCAGATTTGAATTTTTGTAGCCATCATTCACAGCCCAAGTGCAAACTCTTAGCACCTCTTAACTAGATTAGAGTCAGACTCCCTTGGCTTATCTCCCTAACAGAAGGTACTTTTCCTATAATGCAGGCTGCAAACCACCTCCAGAATCATCTTCTGAAAATACTAGTTTGTTATCATCTGCCACCTTCAGCACCCTATAATAGTTCTGTGATAATAAATGCAGCCCTCACTTCCTCCTACCCGACCTGGTTTTCAGTTCCTCAAATATCAGACCCAAACTGAAGCACATGACGTATATGTTATTCCTTTCTACACACAGCCCCTGCTGTAGCTGCGGAGAGCTGTTGGCAGTCTCTTGGGAAGGCCACGCTTCACCCTTACCTGTTACTTTGCTGACTCTATTCCCTTGAGTGTACCCACCTTCAATTCTAACTACACCTGAAAAACCAAATTAAGTTCCGTATCTGCCTTGAAATTGTCCTTGACACTAAGAGTTCTCTTTTTTTTTTTTTTGAATACTTTCTGTACTGCTATTCCATACCAGAAGAAAAGACTAAACGCTCTCCAGAGGTTTCATGTCTGCATATTAAGGTCGTGCACACTTTTAGATTACAACATGATTGAGCTCCTGGTCAGAAATATACATTTTTTTCCCTAATCAACTAATCAACTCTGCTTGACAGAGTATGGAGCTTAGGGGAGGTCCTTGATAAGTTCACTTTAATGACTGATATACTTGTTTTCTTAATGTTTTGATATGGAATTTTAAATGCACGCCTTAAATTCTATTTTTTAGAAGATCATCCTGTAATTCCTAAATCTGCCTCAGGTATACAAGTAGGTTTAGACAAATATTAAAGATAAGAACTCATTTTAACACCCCATTTTTAGTCAGCACTTGTGACTTCTTGAAATGATACTAATTTGCCATCTTGAAGACATAAAATTAAGGTCTTAGGAAACTGAGTTTTAACTCCTATTTCAAATTTAACCACTTAAAAAAATAAAAACAGAAAACTCCTAAGAAGACTGTGAACTACCCTCTAGCATTTATGCAACCATTTTCTTGTATTTTATAATTCGGTCAGCCAGGCTAAATAACTTCATTGGTTCTCTCTTCCTTCGCTTGCTTATGTTCTCTGTTCCTAAGATCCCACTGTGAATTTGATTTCATTTCTGCTGAGAGTGTATTTCCTTGACAGTCTACTTAAAACAAGTTGTAATTTGCTCCTAGTTGTAGTGAAATGTCCCCAGGTAGGACTCAGCAAGATGGGAGGGTGGTCCATTTCATTTGAACTTGGCAAAAGAAAGCCTACAATGGCTATCATTTATTTACTTGTGCCATCATGTAGGGCTACTCCTTTCTTAAAATATTAGGCTATGAGTGGTAGCACACCAATGCCTTTCCAATAAGATTTATGCTTTAGCAAATATCTGCATTAATGCAGGACCCTGAATTTGCAAAATGTTAGAAACAAAAGAATGTATAAACCAACAATGTTCCTTTAAATCAGGGCGCTTAGTTTTTCTTTTGAAGAATGACTTCTGTGTCTTATTTTCCTATAAATATATACGGAAATTTATTTTCTATTTTTCCCTTCTTTGACTTGTTAGATTCCAGTGCTTTCTTCTCAATATAGTACCCAACTCTTTTCACAACTCCACCCTGTAAATACACACATGTGCATATACACACATTCACACACATATATAGTCTCACATGTTTTCTTTTTCTTCCAACTTGAGACAGCTTTTCTCAATAAACGTAGATCTGGCTGTACATTAGGTGCCATTGGAAATTGTCATAAACTCTGAAATTATTTCCAAGTATTTAATTCACTTCCAGGAAAAGCCGGTTCATATTTTATGAATTTCCTGGTTATAGCACTGATTCATTTAATACAAAAGAGAATTTCTGTACATACAAAAATAAAATGACCTAAGGATTTCTATGCCTTACTCTTCAAAAATGCAAAGACACTCAGGAACTGAAATAAAAACACTTAAAAGAAGGTAACAATTTCTTACTCCTGAGGCTCCACTGGCCATTTTATTGAAGAGGCAGGATTCATCAATGCTCTAGTTTATTTCTATTCCTGATGAGGATTTTTGTATTTACACTTTTGCTGATTTGGGATCTGGGTTATCTTTAAGACAATATTCAGTCTTCAGCACTTACTGACAGTGAAAAGGATTCAGCTGTGTCTTTTTCTTATACGCTTGTCTATAAAATGTCATGGTGACAAGTTTAAGCAAATTGTTTTTATTGCTGATTATGTTCACCTTTTTCCTTTTTAAAATGATATCGAAAAGTAACATATATGCAGAAGAGTATAAATATCCTAAGGGTAGAACTGAATGAATTTTGCATAAATAAACAACTCATATAATAAGAACCTGATCAAGAAATAAAACATTAGCAGTAATGAAGGGAAGGAACTTTTAAAATCTATCATATGGCTTGTATGTTTTGGTATTTGCCATTTTTTAATAGACTTTTTATTTTTAGAGCAGTTTAGGGTTCCAGCAAAAAAAATGATCCTATTTTTTTAAAAAAAGGTTTTATTTATTTATTTATTTATTTATTTATTTATTTATTTATCTGAGGATGAGGGAGAGAGCGTGCGTGAGCGGGGGAGGTGTGGAGGGGGAAGACGAAGCTAGAATCCAGCAGTCTCTTCTCTGAGCAGAGAGCCCAAAGCAGGCTCCAAGTTGCTGGAGTGGGGTGGGGGAGGGGGGGGAGGCTTCAAGCTGGGGCTCTAACTGGGGCTCTGCTCCATCCCATGACCCTGAGATTATGACCTGAGCAAAAACCAGAAGTGGGTCCCTTAACTGACTGAACCACTTAGGCTCCCCAAATGATGTTCACTTTTCATCTTGATAAATAGTACTGAGAACTATAAGTTACTTTTTTTGGCTTTCACATTTTGTACTTTGTCTTCAAGTGTGTCTCTGAGCAATATGGTGAATAAACTAGACCTGCTATACAAATTTGTCTTCTCGCTTTTATAATGATGAGAATGATCAGTAGTTCCCATAGGGTGTCCTTCGTTTTGACACTTTCGGTTTCATACGATGTCATAGTGTTGTTGATGGCCACCCAAGTATATTTAGCAACTTTCAGTTTCCAGTCTTTAAACAAAAATATAAGGTATCACTGCACCTTATTGGTTAATATAGACTTTTGGGGTAGGTGATTTTTCTTTGCACCGCATGTCCCTGCTTTACCGATGATCACATGGCTACCAACTTTCTACTAGACTCTGGTACTTGACCATGTTCCTATAGGATTCTGCCTCACAGCTGCCTGGACAAAGCTCAGGAATATAGACAAGACAGGCAAACTAAAAAAGCCCATGCTAGTTTTCTTTGGCGCTTATATTCTGAAATCCTCAAACCCAAATATGAAGAGTTATCCCCTCTACACATACTCTATTCAGCTCATCAATTGTGATTCTATCGGAGTCATTTGTTCTTTCTTTTAGGCTGGAAAACAGTCTTAAAAAAAAGAAAAAAGAGAAAAAAGCTGTCATTAAGTTCATTTTATGTTTACCATCTCTTCTTATATCTGGTAACCCTCAAATAACTACACAGAAAGGATAGTTATCCTTTATCGTATCAGTTGCAAATTGTTGGAAACTCATGGACTGGAGGTGTGGAGGAGGCTGAGGCCCTCAGATAGCATATCTGTGGTCAGTTCAGGCACTCAGAGGGCCCTGCCCCTTGGTCCTTCAGAGTCCCATGTGAGGCTTTACGAACTTCAGCGAAGAGGAAAAAAATTCAGAACTCTCTCATTCTGTACACGCAGGATTTTTATTGTAGATCATGCCTCTACAAATTAGAGGCTTCTTGGAATCTGCATTCTCAGTTTTAAAGAGGTTATACAGGATCAAAAGACAAAAGCCTTTTTTGCTGCGACACTGTGGTATAGAAGAGCCTTAAGACTCATCATTTGTCTTTGGTTTTGGTTCTTTTTTCATAGTGATTGAGATGTAAGCATCCCAGAACTGCCATAACAAAATGCCCCAAAATGAGTAGCTTAAAACAGCAGAGCTTTATTCTCTTAAAGTTCTGGAGGCCAGAAATTTGAAATCAAGGTCAGCAGGGTCATAGTCCCTCGAAGGCTGTCCGGGAGAATGCTTCCTTGCGTCTTCCTAGGTTCTGCTGGGTGCCTGCCCTCCTTGCTCTTCCTTGGGTTATGGCTGCATCACTAGGTCTTCCTCTGTTGCCACATGGCCTCTTCCCTCCATTTCTGTCCCTCTAAGTCCAGATTTTTCTCTTCTTATGCGGACACCAGTCATTGGATCTGGGCTCCTTTTGATCCTGTAAAACTTCAGTTGAACCTGAATGCATCTACAGAGATCTTATTTCCAAATAAGTTCACATTCACAGGTACCAAAAGTGAGGACTTCAACATGCCTTTCGAGGAATCCATTGTCCATTATGTCCAAATCCCAAATTCCAGAGCCATGATTTATTCTAAGGAAATTGATTAAGCCCAATAAATTAATAATACATTTCACCACCAAACTTTCATTTGCCAAATCAGAACATCCATTTATTTAGTTCTTTTGTACTTGTGGCTTGAACCTCTTTGTCTTTAACACCTCTTGCCTCTTGACATAGATCAGCAGCGCTCGGTAAGAAGACTTAAACCACTGTCTTAGAAGGAATTTACATGTCACTGAGAAGCAGCTGCTAACTACAGATGAATATGGAGAGGTTCTTTCATTTCATAACGTGGCCTAATGTGCAGTAATCATTGCCCAAGTAGCCTTAACTCAGGGCAAGGAGTTAGTATGACAGATGTTTTAGATTGAAGGACAACAGAAATATCCCTTCAGGGGAGTTCTATCACCAACAGTAAATCAACACTCTTTAGGGGTTTACGTTTGATTGCTAATTAACTGCTTACTAAGGTAAGCATGTTTTGAAAATTAATGTAGCCGTGACTTAAATGGAGTGACTTTGGTTCAAAACTGAAAAATTATGCCACTCCATTTTTGTTTTGAACAAAACACCTTACTTTATTAACATATATAATTGTTCTAAATATTACTATATTTTATATCAAATATTCTATTTTAATAATTTTATATTAATTAATATGGAGTGAGAGACCAAGAAATCCCTAGATGCCTTTAGCAAATTTGTATGATTCCAATAAAACTACCACCTCAATTTTAAAAATCACTATTTAATGCACTATGTTATAATACCTTAATTTAAACTTGTGACCAACATGGATAAAAATACCAGTTTAGATTCATACACGTGAAAAAGTAAATAACACATTATGTGATGATACACTAACTTAATGTAGAGCTGATAAATACAATATAAAGATAAATTTTTATAATCATAATCATCTTCTTATATTTATATCCTGCTCCTACTGAGATGAATCTCTGGTTACATTTACATATTGAATTACAAAGTTAAAACTAATGATGGGATCAATTATGCCCCATACTGAGCTGTGCACTTTGGAATGACTTTGAGAAAACAGGAGGGTCAAAAAAAAAAAAAACATCCACAGTGCATAGTGGTTTCAAGATTATGCTAACAGATAAGCAAAGGAAGAGACAATAATTTGCATTTGTCAAAGAAATCAGGCATTTATTGGTGTAAAACCTAAAGTACATTTTGAATATAAACATTTTTCAGAATTCAAAAATATGTAGGGTGGGTCACAGAAGTTGCTGAATGGTGGATTTAAGGTAGATATACAAGGGCAAATGTAACATTACTCCCTTTTTGATCCTCTTAATTGTTCTTGGAATTCTTTTGATGTATTTTTAAAGCATTTGCTGTATCTCAGTTGAAATATCTGCTCCATATTTGCTGTTGTCATGCCAAATGATAGTGTCTTCTTTCTCCTTCTTAGCTGCATAATAAATGTGCTTCTCATCTCAAACCTGAATGTGACTGCGGACCTTTGAAGGACCATATTTTACCACCCACAGCAATCTGTCCAGTAGTACTGGTGAGTTTTTCCTTCTCATCATTCTGCTCTAACTTGGGGTTTCTGTGACGATCTCGTGCGCTATACCACTAAATGCTTCCAAGGCTGACTTTCCATTGATCAAGGGAGTGCTCTATAGATCCAAAATACCCCATTACTGCCAAGGAGACACCTTTGCCCACTATATTTCCTTTTTTCTTCATGGCACAATAAACATTTTAGTAAGGTGTGCTCTAACTGAAGCTGACTCAGGCTTTACCACTTAGTCACGCTGTACTTACCAGAAATTGTATAGGCGGAACACTTCTACATTTTACATGTTTTATAGATCTAGCTTCCCAGAATAATGAAGTTATTCTTATGGGAAGTTTTGCTGGGGATGCACATTATATATCTGCAATGTTGAGTTCTGTTATCTAGGTCAGAGGCTACCTAGAATGAAGACACATATGCTGAAGAAAGTTATGCACTGTGATTAGGTGTATTTTATTTTTTATTAGTGAACAATAAATTTAACCACCTGCAAAATACTTAATTAAATAAATTTGTAAGTGGGAAATGCATAACTGAGGCAATCCAGAGAAGTGCAAATCTCGATAGAAAGGGAAGTAGATAGTTAAAGGTAATACTCATATTACATTTCGAAATCCAAATTGTTTCTAAAGTGAAACACTTATTTTACAAAACAAACTATTTTATATCCATAATGCAGTTCGCATTTTTAAAAACGACATGGAAATTAAGTGGCTGGAACTTTAGCTTGATATAATAAAAATACAACAACTAAGAAATGTTAGACAAATACTTTTCTAAAGGTCAACCTAGAAATTAATCAAATTACTCAATTTGCACCCACTTATGATTCATTTTGTAATTATCTGTAAAATACTGGTTGTATTTTAAATGCCTTTATTTAAAAATTATTTAAAACTCTTCATTTTCTCAAAATACAAATGTAGAGCAAAAGAAAATACCGCCACATTGCTGAGGATAGCAATAACTAATTCTAAGTTTCCTTTCTTCATGTGAGATTCATTAGACATCCTGTAGTAAATAAGATTAATTAAAAATAATGAATGCCACATAAAATTACTTTACATTTTAGATGAATTTGGGGGTTATTTTATCTCTCATGGTGTTGTCTTAAAGAGAAAGGACTTGTACAGTTTTTACATATTAATATTCTTTTTAAAATTACAGTAATTTTACTAGTTTTGATGCAACCTTAATCTAAGATTTTAACCCTAGAAAGAAATTCATCATGTCATCCTAACATCTAGCTGCCTATGTAAAACCCTACTCAGTTCATTGAACCAGGGGACTACTTCCTTCGTCCACTTATGTCAACCTCTGGTCACATAAAGTCAAGTATAAGATGCTCTCTTTTTATTACTCTATCTTTTCTTTCTTTGAGAGAATCAAAGGTAAAGAACATGTGTTACATGAATATTCTCATCTTCTAACAACCTTACAAAACCCTCTCATTTTTTTTTTTAGATACTCTTGATCCTGAACTTGTATTTTCAATCATTAAATCTTCCTACAGTTTTAATCATGATTTGCATCTCAACATTTGCTCTTTTATCATTTCCTTGGGACTACCTACTCTATAATATTTGGCACTGTTGACCACTTCATCCTTCACGAATGCCTACCTTTCACTGACTGCTGTTGTACTGCACTCTCTTGGGCTTCTTCTGTTCCTCTGGATACCTGCCTTTCATGACTTCATCCTGCTCTATGCTGCTGCATCCCTTTGCTCAGCCCTCATATGTCATAGCTTTTCACTCTTAACATTCTTCCCAGTGGGATCTTGTTTATTTAGTTGACTTCATTATCATGTTAATTTATATTCAGTTCATCATCCATCTATAGGTTTGCATCTCAAACCTATAAAGCTGCAACTTGAAGGTCCCATGCTGTCTTACATGCCCAATATATTATCATTATTGAATGTACTAATAGGAGCTCATATATGGAGAGCACTTTTGCCATTTCATCTACTATGCTTAACACATTCATTCATTAATTCAGCAAGTATTTATTGAGTGTTTGGTTGATGCCAAATACTATTATAGGTAGGGCGATAAAATGGTAAAAGCTAAATTAAATCTTTGCTTTTGTAGAGTTTTCATTCCAGCAATAAACAATGAAATAAGAAAATTATTCCATACCTGGTTGTACTTTAAATATAAAGGACAACACTGATGCAGGAAAAGAAGAGAAGAAATGTGGGGCTGTAGTTATGAAAGGGGTAGTGAAGAAAGAGCTCACTAAGGGGAGAGTGGAATGAAGGTTGAGGGAGTCACCCACATGATTACTGGGGGATAGAACTTCACAGAGGAGTCACCGAGGTTGGACAAGTAAAGACTCAGAGGCAGGAGAAAACAGTCATATCTGAAGGGCATCAAGGAGATTAGTGGCTGGGCCTAAGTGAGAAGGTGGAGGAATAATAGAGGAGAAAGTCAACGATGTCATAAAATGTTCATGTCCTGTAGGGCACTTTAGGCCACTGTAAGATCTTTAGCTTTTATTCCAAATGAGGTTGGAAGCCAATAGAGGATTTTGACCAGAAAAGGGAATGATATGACTTATATTTTACAAAGAACAACGTAACTGTTGAGGGGGTAGCAATGAACAAAAACATATGTGACACTTCTCTTTTCTCAGAGAATTAGGAACCTGGGATATTTCTGAGAGAAAGGATGGAATAAACTGAGAAGTTTGAGGATTGGGAAGAAGTTACGTGACAGGCACTGAGGAAAGTGGGATCTTAATGGATCAAGGGAATACAATTTGTTTGGCAGGGAATTTGTTTGTTAATCATCATAAATTTAGAATAAGACCAGTAAGCTTGGATGAGTATATTTCTCTAGTCACATTCAGTTATATTTCTCCAGTTTTATTCTAGTCCCAGGAGTAGAATAGGCATAGCCTAGCCTTCAGGAGATTGTGTTTTGCTAAATATGATAAAAAGAGAGAGTAGCCAGGGAGTTGAGAGTATATGCAATAGAGTGAGTATAAAGATTGACCATGGTGGAATTTAAGCTGAGAGGTGAGGGAAGGAAGGACATGAGAGGGAGGTACAATAATTGGTGTTAGGAAGAATATGTTGTAGGTTATAGTCGAATCCAAGATTGTTGAAATCAAGGTTATCAGTGTCACGTTGTAGCAAACTGAGATTATGAAAGGATGTGGTCACTGGTAATGATATGTATGAATTTGTTTACTCCTCACAGTGACACTGTAAGATAAATATTATAACTATTTACATTTTATTTATGAATAACTAAGAAACAGAAAGATTAAGTAAATTTCCTGTGTCACATGGCCATGAACTGACAGACCAGAATTGGAACCCAAGAAGTATCATTCCAAAACTTGTTCACTGAACTCGTTCATCATTCTCACCCTTTCTCCAAATCCCAAACAGCCCCTCTTCCTCTCCTGTTTGTCTTACCTTGGTGACAAGGACGTTCATATCCTAACTTTCCCAAGACAGAAACCTAAAAATTATCATTGATGACTTATCTTAAATATCAGATTAATAATTGGGCAACCTATTCTGATGTTCGCAATCCTTTTTCTTTTCTTCAGCCCTACTGTAACTGCCTCACATACCACCATCACAAATTGTTGTCCAGGATTGTCCTAATGGCATCCTTACTGAATTGCCTCCATTCCATACATTCTTCATTCTGTGGAAGCAAAATGAATCCACTGGCCAAAACGCAATCTAATATTTTCCTGCTTAAATATTTTAACATATTTAAAATAAGTAAATATCCAGTTATTCTCTATTTGAATTCCAGTTTATCTAGCATGGTAAGCAAGGCTCTAACTTGATCGACTCACCCAATTCCTCATATGCCAGTTGCACACTAGAAATCAAGGATAATTTGAACTGCTGTAGTTCTTTTAAGTACACCCACTTTCTAAAGCTTTTGGAGTTTTGTGTATGTGAATGAATCAGCCTGAATCACTGTACTTTAAAATTTCCCCTGCCTTGCTAAGTAGAAATTAAAGGTTATTTTTTTAGCCTGGAATAAACACTCATATCACTATTAGACCCATTAACCATTTAAATACTAATAATACAATGAAATTATGCAGTTGTTCTGCCCACACAATTGCTTAATCTGTTCTGACTGATGGGCTTTGAAACTTTTTAATTTGTAAACTCTCATTTGACATCCCAGGAATAATTCCACACCATATCACACATTGTAAATTTTTAACTTTTGTTTAAAGAAAATCATTAGTTTTCACAAATAATATAATCTTGTTTTCCTTTTTATTTTTCAATAACAATTTCCTTCTTAAAAATTATGAGTCTCATTTTCTCAGGCTGATGTTCTTGAAGAAGAGAAGGTGAGGTTCAGAATCACTGCAAGATGGCCATGAATAGAAGAAATCTATCTTTATTCTAGGAAATATAAAATGAAGAACTTAAGATACCTATTTTTATTGATTTTTTTTTCCTTTGCCTTGACTATATATTCAGAAATTGGCTATTGAGTGAGTGACGTAAACTTAACATGGAGCTTAATTCCTGGATGAAACACCTAAATAACATACTATAAGGTCAAGGTCCACAGCAGAACTCTTTTGATATCTTAGAACATCTTTTTTGGTGTTATTTACCTTTTAAAAAATCCTACATCACATTTCTCAGTCTCCCAATTGCTCCCCAACACTTGTTATTAACTTTAAGTTAATGATTCAGTAGATATGTGCTCACCTGTTATGGAGATTAGCAAGGTAAGCACCTTCTTTGCACTGATGGCATGCTTTTATTGGCATGTACTACAAACGGCTTCCACACATAATTGGTCTTGATGGTGCCTATTGCCATAAAAATGGATCAAAACCAACTACTCTGAAATTAAAATTGTAATGTGACCAGTGAGTCTATACATCAGATATAATCACTCTTTTCTGGGATTGCAGTTGGTTTCTCACATATGTATTATCAAAGAACCATACTGCTTAAAATTTATGTAGTTTAGAGATTTTGTCAAGATACTTCTGACTGTGTTTGAATACTTATAATGCTTTCTTTGAAAAATCTTCCAGCAAAAATGATGACATTCATGGTCCATTTACTGCCATATCGAAGAAAATTCAGAACTGTTTACAAAGTCAGATTTCTTGAAGGACTTCCCTCACCCTGCCTCCAAACAAATGTAAAGTGATTCCAGTCTATTCAGTGGGGACTCATGATAAGCAACTTAATTTTTGTAAAAGGCCATTAATCCTTCCCAATTGATTGTTAAAATGAATATTTCTCCTTTGAATGGAATCCATTAAAAATATGTTCTTGATTCTCATTATAGATTGAAATTAGAAATTTCTGCTGTCCAATATCAAAGTGACAATGCAAAAAATTGTAATAATTTCATGTAGAACATGACTTGATAAGCATGAAACCCACCTTTAATGTTCTTTGGTGTTCTAAATTTTACCCCCAACCAAAGACAGACTTGGTCTGTTTGTTTTAGTCCCTTAATGAATTGCTTCAATTAAATTTGGACTCACCATTATGTCATTAACCTACATTGAAAGATATTTTAAAAGTCATATGGAACTCTGTGTTGTAACAGAAAAAGCTATGTTTTTAGAGATGCCTTCATTACCTAACAGAAATCCCTCTCAGTTCCCTTTATCATGGTTTGTTATCTTTCAGACTCTATCAATCTTATTACGGTCATATTTTTATTATATATTATTACATACTTATTATTTATACACATACACATATATATAAATATATATATATGTGTGTGTTAGCCCCTCCCTCCAGAAAGGTTGAATACAGTAAATCCAGGCATTGTGTTCAAATTAAATAAAAAAAAAAAAGGAAGATTCCAGATATGAATTTAGGATAAAACACAAGGCCTGGATCTATTACTGTCATGTTTTATATTCTACCCTTAAAATGCACAGAGGTAAATGCATAACACATTTGACAATGATGCATGCATTTATGTTATTTACTTTTTTGTGATAATCCATAAATTTATTACTATCTCATCCATAAATTTCATTATAATGACCTCAGTTAGAAGTTTTAAATTTATTTTTAATAGCTCATAAATTTGTTGGATCACAGAAATCAGTGAAATAAGCTAGATAAAGTCCCTTTGATTCTTAGAGTAATTTCATAGAGGAAGCTATAAATTTGGTCAACTTCTCTAGAACTGTAGTGTAGTCTGTATGTTCATTCCAGGTTTTATATTATTTTTTTATGATCAGTCAAATTGGGTCTCTAGGAGTGTACATGTTTTTATAATGATTCTTCAGTTTAAGGGAGGCTTTTATTACATTGATTCTTTCACTGTCAACAAAAGAAAACTTGAGATGTCTCATGAGGAAGTGCCATTTTAAACTTTATGTTTGAACAGTGAAATGAAGCAGATCATCATAAAAATCATTTTTATTATATTTAGCTCCATGATTTAATTTAGTTTTCTCCATGCATAGAATAATTATTATACATTATTATTTAAAAGAAAGATTCCTTTTTTCTAAATAAGTGATGGATTACTTTGTCATTTTCTGTATCAATATGTAGTAGTAAAGCTAATAAATTAAATGTAGGGATGATATATTATTTTAAACTAGAGTTTAATCTTTAAAGATTTTATTTATTTATTAGAGAGAGAGAGAGAGAGCATGCATAGTTGCACATGCAAGCAGGGGGAAGTGCAGGGGAAGGGGAAGTAAAAGAGGTACAGAATTCCAAGCAGACTCTGCACAAAGCACAGAGCCTGAAGCAGGGCTCAGTCTCACCACCCTGAGATCATGACCTGAGCTGAGACCAAGAGTCAGACGCTGAACTGACTGAGCCACGCAGGTGCCCCTAAACCAGGATTTATATTAGAGATAAGTGTCTACTGTTTAGGTACTATAATGACTGTCTTCATTTTAAGATCATTACTGAAAATCTATGTGCATTATTTTTATATACAATATCTACAGTGCAAGAGTCTTTTATGTTTTACCATCTTCTTCTCCCTACTTCTTCCTTTCTTCTTTCCATTGTCTTTTTAAGTTTCTGGAGCTAAAAATCCAGATGAGAGCATTTATCTTATTTCCCAGAAATTACACTCTATTGGTTAAGATGGGCAAGCTGATTACATACTATGGCAAGATAAATATTAACTTACAGGAACCCTAGAGGTCAGACTCTTAACTCTTCTGGAGGGTAATTCAAAGAGTGAATGAAAACTTTCTTGAAGAAATGATGCCTGACTTTTGAAGAATAAGTGGCAGTTTGCGAAATACACAGTGAATGCCATATGAGTAGTTTCAGCAACCAGAGAGGATAGAGTGAGATACTGAAACTAAGAAATATTTAGTAAGGGTTATGTGTATAGGTGAGGCTTGAAGAGATGGACAAAATAAGGTCTGAGATAGTGAAAATCCTGTCCTGTCTTGTCAAGGAGTTGGGCTTATCCAGTATAAATAGGAGACTACATGATCAGGTTTTAGAAAGAAAATTCTGATGCATTGTTCAAACTATATCAAAAACTAATGATATATGTTGGCTAATTGAAAATAATTAAAAATTATAAAAATTATGCCTGAAATTTAAATAATAGAAAGAAAGAAAATTCTGGTAGCAGTGTGATCTAAAATAGAAGTAAAGCTGGGGGAAAAAATAAAGCTGGGAGCATAGGAGATATGAGAGTATAGGTAGGGGATTGTGATGTGAAAAATCAGAAACCCAAACAGAGTAAGAAAATGGGGGAATCAGGAGAGAAGATTGTAGCAGAAACTGGAATTAGAGTGTCTGATTTCAGAGCAGATTAGTCCCAGAGGATGGTAAAATCCAGTTTGCAGCCATGGATCTGGGAGGCTCAGTTGGTGGGGAGAGGAGGTTCAAGTGGCAGTGACTTAGAAAGAAAAATGGTAATTTGTTTATTTTAAGCAAAGATTCAGAAAGCCCAGTGAAAAGTTTTGGAAATGAGGTGAGATATGGAAGATCAATTTAGGAGAAAGAAATCAGAAATAAGCTCGGGATAGTGGTGATCAGAAAGGATAGAGACTAGAGTTTCACATGAACTCTGAATCTCTGGGCAAGTTCCTCCAAAGGGTTACAGAATTGTAACAAATGATTTGTGTCCAGAATATAAAAATAATTTATGTAAATAAATAATAAGTAACAAACAATCCAATCCAGAAGGGCAAAAGACCTAAAGTAGGCTTTGAATAATATATATATGTATATATTATATATATATAAAATATACATATTATACATTATACACCCCACAGAATTATTAAGATAATTAAAAATCCTATGCTTTGGAAAGGATAGGAAGCAAGTGGATTGTTCATACACTGCAAGTGGGAGAATAAATTGGCTCAGCCACGTTACAGTACTGTGTGGCAATATACTTTCTGTATTTGAATCCTGACTTTTTCACTAATTTTGTGACATGAGGCAAGTTATTCATATTTCATATGTCTGTATTCCACTTGTAAAATGGAATTAAAATAATTAATTCATGAAAACTGCTTAGAAGTATGCCCAGTATATAGCAAGTGGTCAGTTAATATCACCTACTATTACTGTTATTTTAAGTATTATGTTGGAACTTAAAAAGTAAATTTCAATCATTTATTATAAAATAAAATTTATAAAAACAACATAAAAATTAAGAGAAAAATTTAAAAATTAGAGTAAGACATATAAGAACAATTGTTAATATATGGATGGAAGCACTATTAAAAGCTTCCTCTTGATTCTTGGATATATATTTTGACATATCTATAATTAAACTTGATATAGCATGTGACATCTCATTTTTACACTTAAACGAATGTCATTAAATGTGTGTGTTTCTATATACTATGGAATATTGCTATTCATGGCTATACAATATCTTATTAAGTGAAGATATCATAATATAGTTGAAATAATGTTTATGTCTAGCATGTTTCCAATTATTTATTTGTTATGATATATAACACCTTAGTGAACATCTTTATGATGAGTGGCTTTTCCTGGTTACTCTGTAACCGATATTGCAAAGTACCTTTTTTTTGCTCCTACTGTATTATTTTGTTCTACACATGAATCAGATTTCACAGTTGTTTAGATCTTTCTGTACTATTTCTTTCTGAAATGTTTCTAAATCAAGGGCATAATGTTCAGAATGTTTTGTAAAACAAAACAAAAAAAGTTTTAACATAAACTATTAATTTAAACATTTGAATAATTTTAGATGATTTTATCTTATGTTTATACAAACATAATATCAGAATACACAGTCAAAGTAGTATTCATGGACAGAAAGTGATATAAAAATCAAGTGTATGTTCAGTATGGTGCCTCCTTTGGACCAACTGGGGTCTCTTCTCCCCAGAATACTTTATATCCTTATTATAATATTCTATATTATCTTAAATAAACATAGAAGAATGCCAACAGAATCATTAATGAAGTTCATTAGCTCAGAGAAAAGAAAATAAAGCTATTTGGATAATACGAATTCTAGACATATCCTTAGACTTAATTCACATTTTTCCAACTACCTCTCTTCTTTACTGGGACTGAAAACTTGGACAACGTGGTGTTGCTGAAATACCAGTCCATGCATTTCTACATATAACACTCTTGGAGAACCATATGTCTATATTACCTTTTTTTCTTCCAATCTTGCTTGCTCTTCTACAATTATAAGAATTCTACTAAATTATGCATTGTAGATATGGTGATTAAGTCTTGTGTAGCATCGGGTATGTTAAATCTTCCCTTAAAGAATGTGTTTCATCAAGTCATTACTCCTCAACGATGTCAAAAGTTTTGTTGGAGAGTGAAAGCTTGGCAGGTGTGTGTTTTCCTCACAGCCCAGCTATTGTGGGCTCTTTCTGTATTCTCTATCTGTCACTTATCTGTAACCAGAAGAGTTAATAATGACCATTGCAATAGTAAACATTAGTCAATGTAAGGAGGGGGGGAGATGTTTGAATTCCTTGTAATTCTGAAATTTGGATTGTGAATGCTCTCGAACCTTACTTCCTATACTAGTTGTAGGGCTCCCAGAAGTCTGGTGGAGAGGTGTGAACAGTTGGCTAAGGATTGTGACTTGCTGCACTGAGCTTCAGTTTTTATTTAACATCATTTCGGCTGCTTCTCCCTTCTTTGCATTTACCTCTTTAACCTTTAACCACAGTTACTGAACTCATCTATTTTCTTCAAATTCTTTATGTAATGTACCATGGGTTTGTTCCTGTGCAATTTTCTTTTTTGTCTAAAGATTGGGGACAAAGCCCATTGTCAGTGCTCAATAAATGTTTCATCAATGCCATTACTTAATATTCATTTAATTAATATTCATTATAGATCAATTCATAATTGTCATCATAGTAATGATAGGCAAAAAAGAATCTAATTTTTCCATACTTTGAAAACCTAACTCGGACTCATTTTTATGTTATTATTCAAAAAAGATAGCTCCTTTTAATTTATTTATTTATAAAATATAGAGAGAATTAAATTCTGAACATACCTATATTTTTTTGCCAATGGTTTTCTGACTCACATTCCAGTGAGGAACACATTTAAGCACTGAAGCTCTATAATGTTTATAAAATATGTGTACATCCATTTTGGTTGGACAGAGTTTTCATGTATTTATATTTTAAAGGTACATAGGATAAGAAATGGGAAAGGACCCTGCATCACTAAGTGATGATCCCATCATCTACACTTGTAAGATGAACCATTTATCTGTTACATTGTCTTAGATTGATTTTAGTGGTTTCTGAAGAACCCATCTTTGTAGTAGCTTAGCCTGTGTAATATAGATTATGTATACTTACAAATAAGGTCTAATCTAGGAGAAAAAATTCATTACATTGTGGCAAATTATATTTGTTTCTACCTAAATGAGTATGATAGAGTTCTATTGTTAGGATTCTAAAATACTATTTTTAGGTTTTCTTTCTTTTTAAATAGGACTGCAAAGATCTTTTTTCACATTTCTCTGATATTTTTGCCTAACATGTAGCTGTACGCAGAGCGAATTGTAATTTTTTTTAAGGAAACCAATTTGAAGTCTGTTAATTTTGTCATGATTTATAGAAAAGTAAAAGAAAAAAAGGCTGATATGACATAAACTGGAAGTTCAATTAATCAAAAATCTAATGGAAATCTAAATCCTATAGGCAAAAAAAATAAGCATTATCTAAAGAAGCATAAAAATATTTGATAGCTAAAATCTAGGAAACAGGCTAAAGCAAAGAATATATTTTATGTACCTGATTCAAAAGTGAGGCTATGCAATTATGTAATAATGAATTAAGTTATTCTACAACTTATTACCAGTAACATTCAAAGCAGCTTATATAAGTAAGCAGCAATCTAAAATGATAAATGTATACAGAAATCAAATTAGACTTAGAAATTCATGTCACTAATATCCTAAAAAAGTTGACAGAGATATTTTGCAAATTTGTTCCTGTGTTTCTTAGTAGCCTTATGAAAAGAGGGGAAATATAGTCTTGACAGTCTTCACAACATAAAAACAAATCATTCACTTAGCGGAAACACTTTTTATTGTTACCGTTGTTGCTGAGATCTGAGATTAATTTCTCCCATACCAAATTGTATCGGAGGGCACAATGCCTCAACAATATTGCTATAATCGTAGTGATGTTTGTTTCCTTTGGTTTCTCTTTTTTGTAATAACTGTCAATGCAGACTGATGGCTTATGGCCAAAGTGCATTTTAGTATAAAGAAGTCTACCTGTTGCCAAAATAAAATAGTAGTAATTCTGCCATAAGAAAAAAGAAAGAAGCATAGTAGTTAAAAGTTAGATTGATGTCATATGTGGAGATTTATTATACTGAGCAGAAGAAAATGTTAACAGCAATTGTTTTACATGATCAAGAATACTAAAGAAAACATCTATTTTATAATATAGTGATTTAAAAGGAATAACTGCAAGGTTAAGAAAAAACGTAGAGGGAAAAAATACCTTAGCAGAAACCAAAAAGAAACCAGTGTCTATATAGGGAAGAAACAACTTTTGAGGACAAGTGAATCAGTAATTTGCTGGAGAGGATTAAGAAAATCTCCTTTAGTGTAAAAGTGCTATCCCTAAATAAAAAATTAAAATATTTTCTTAAGTCTAAAGATACTGAAGAAAATAAAATTAAGCTAAAAAGAACTGATATTTCTTCAAATTCACTCATCTATTTAATGCGATTCTCATATAATATTTATTTATTTATCTTTTGCTTGGCAAAATGATTCTACAGTTTGCCTGAAAGAATAAATATGCACGAACACATTATAAATTCATAAAACCATAAACAATAGTATGGAAAGACATTTTGTAAAAAAAGATTTTATTCATTTATTGGAGAGAGAGCACAGGCAAGAGAGCAGCAGAGAGAGAGGGAGAAGCAGACTCCCCACTGAGTAGGGAGCCCAATATGGGGTTCAATCCCAGGACCTTCAGATCATGACTTGAGCTGAAGACAGCTGTTATTTTTTTTTTAAAGATTTTATTTATTTATTTGTCAGAGATAGAGAGAGCACAAGTAGGCAGAGAGGCAGGCAGAGGGAGAAGCAGGCTCCCCGCTGAGCAAGGAACCCGATGTGGGACTCGATCCCAGGACCCTGGGATCATAACCTGAGCCGAAGGCAGAGGCTTAACCCACTGAGCCACCCAGGCATCCCTGAAAACAGCTATTAAATCAACTGAGTCACCCAGGTGCCCCAGGAAAGACCTGTTTTTAACAAACCTTAAAATTATCCTTATTAAAGTCACAGTAATCAAAATAACGTAACAGTGGCTCTAGAAGTTTTAAGGACCTATAGAAAGTCTAAAACATAGTACACTCATATGTAATAATGTAGTGTATGATGAAGGCCATATATTAAATCTGGAGGGGGATAGTGGGGATCATTGGTGTTGAGACTATTGCATAGCCATATGGGAAACCAAATTAAGATAAATTCCACTTTATACCTATTCCAAAATAAATCAAACATTGATTAAAGGTTTATTTTTGCCCTATAAAAAGATTTTTTTTTTGCCTTTTCACCTTTTTCCTAAAAGGAAAAGGTTAAAGAAAATGTTGACAGACTTGACCAATCAAAAATTTCTTTAATGGTAAAGACCAAAGCTCACAAATCGAGGTAAACATCAGCATTATAACAACAACAACAACAATAAACCCTTGTTTAGTAAAATTAATGCAAATAACTACAAAATAATTTAAGAACTTAACTCTTATCAGTAATTAAGTAAAACAAATTAAAACAAGTCAGAGATCATACATTTTCTATCTAGTGAGACACAATTGCCACCAAGTGTGGCATAAGTACTCCAGATATGTGAACCTCTGTATTGGTATTTTTCTGCTTGTGCCCTCCAGAGGAAGATTGGGGTTAGGGCAGGGCAAATATCCTGAACTAAGTGCATTACAGTAGAAATAAATACTTTAAATCATTTCTGCCTTCTAACTTTAAAATTTTGAGTGCTATTAAAAGCAGATCCCTTCACCACTAGACATTTAAGGATAAATTCTACCTTGCGAAGGTAACCTGTGGTTTTAATGATTCCAGAGGAAGTGGCAGTGATCATCAAGTATTTATATGCATGCTTTTCTCTGTTTTACTATTAAATATAACTTGTCTATTCTCAACTTTCAACTTGAAATCTGAACAAGAATTGATTCATTTAAAACTTTTGGTCTATACACCAATTTCATGCACAATGCAGTGATTTTTGACATCCTTTTGTCTTTTTGCCTTAGTTCAACCTGTATTTCCCCTTTCTTTAGAATAAGAATTGTTTAGTTGAGGCTTCCATACTCACTTCTTGCCTTCCAGTCTAGATGGTAAAATATATCATTTCAAATTCTGTTGCTAACGCTCAGAGAAGCTTTGACCAATTTGGCCTTATTTGCCCAAGGAAACCCAAATCCTGTAGGAATACTGCTCACCACGCCATATTCTATTCCCTATACTATTATTCTTATTTCACCCCAACGTCAAATATTCCTGAATTCTTCCATTTGGTTACCGTTACTCCAACATCCTTGAGTCACTAATGCTTCCAGTATCCCTCCAGTTTCTTTCATTCTAGCACTTTCTGCTTCTGTTCTCCTTTCATGGCATTTGTCACAATATGTAATAATATATTGACTCACTAATTTACAGTTGAAACCCTCAAATTAGGTGTTACCTAACATGCTTGTGATAGGTAGCACTAGACAGCACCATGATCTGAGTCCAGCACTGGAACTTCTCTATTTCTACTTACTGATGTCTGCCCTTGAACCCATACTAGAGGGATGGCTGTTCTTTTCTGCTATTTTTCTGTATTTGTATGTGGATCTGACCTTTTCTTCTTCTTAATGTAGCCACGAGTATATGCAGCTGTGAAGATACACTCACTGTGTCAGATTTTCCTTCTCCTTTTACCTCAACTCACAGTATTCTAATTCCTGACTGTAAAATGGGCGGAACACTATTCTTGCTATTCACCCCAAATCCAGTGGCAGTCTTGTATGGATTCCCAAGGAGCAGAGCTTGAATCAGGGGTTTGGCTGTTTGTGGTTTATAGAGGGGGGAATGTTTTTAAAACCATCGGCAAGGGAGGGAGGAAGCAGGAGAGGAAGGGGGCTTTGTGCGAGAAAGGGGTTATAAGGACAGCCTAACCTTTAGCCTGAACCCCGGGAGCTCTGGCATAGAATCATACCATAAGGCTGTTCTTAACTCAAGACAAGGCGCTGCCTTTTTCTAACCCAGATCAGTCATTCCTGAGCTGTGTCTTCCTCCAGGATAGGAGGTGCTCGCTCCTCAGAGAGCCTGCTCCTGGAATCAAGAATAACTGTTCACAAAATGTGAGAAGTGGGAATTTTCAGCAGTCCACACTCATAGCCGCTGGGGATCGGTCCTTGCTTTGGGCTACCAACAACATCCACTAGACCTCCTTTCCAAGAATCCTCTTTTTTGAACCCCCAGCAGCACTGACATTGTTTTAGGTGCTCTGTTCTCACATTGTGGCACTCACCTCACACGTTTCTACTCGAGTTTATTCTACCTCTGTAGCCCCACTCAATCCATATTGCTAAATTCCTAGTCCTCCTTCTATTCTTAAGTATGTTTCCATTTTTAACTATATACTTATACCATTTTGCTCGTTGTAGATGATCTCATCCAATTCCATGACCCCAGCTACCACTTTTGAATACATCTGTGTGAGCTTGTTCTCTCTGGCCTCTCAAGATCCAAATACTCAGCTTCACCTTGTGATTTCCTCTTGGATGTCCCACAGAGGTCTCAAGGTCACACCAGGAACTGAGCTTGAGTTGTTTCCTGTGAAGCTCTTCCCTCTGCTCACTGAACCCCCTGGCTTCACTCTCATCACTCCCATGAAAAGAGTAGATCTCCTTATCTCTAGCACCTAATTCAATGTGACAAATAGTAGATGCACAACAAATATTGACTGAATTAATGAATAACAATCAGTTGTCTGTTTTTATCCCCATTAGTTGTCAATTTCTCTTGAGTCAAGGAGAAAATACATCAGCGACAATAAATATCCAATAACAAATTAAAATGGGTATGTGGCAGGGAGGCTTATTCTTAAAAATCATTCATAACACATGGTAATTAAATCTTATTTTTACAAGCTAATAAAATTGAGTTTAAAGTATGTAAAGATGAGGTAATATTAGTGGATGTCCAATGAGCATTGTGTTTAGTTTCTAGAGTGGCACTTGAAGTATTTCGTAATTATTATCGAATTTCAGAAAACTTGTGATTGTTATGTTATTGTAGTTATATAAAATATCCAATAGATGGTACTGTGAAATGCCTAACATTTAAAATAAAGTGGCATTGCAGGTAGAGAGTTTAAGGGAACATTTCAGAATTCTGAGGAGAATCAAGGCATTTTTCTCTGGATGTCAAATTATATTTAAAATCTAATTTTTAAAAATATAGTTTAAGCAATACAATAGTCCATGTAAAATATCATAAATATTCATTCTTAGTCTAGCTAAGAAAATTAAAATTGATGTTTACAACTAAATGGAACTTTATTTTTTTAAAAGATGTTATTTATTTATTTGACAGAGAGAGACACAGCGAAAGAGGGAACACAAGCATTGGGGGTGGGAGAGGGAGAAGCAGGCTTCCCGCTGAGCAGGGAGACCGATGTGGGGCTCGATCCCAGGACCCTGGGATCTGACCTCAGCCGAAGGCAGACGCTTAACGACTGAGCCACCCAGGCACCCCTAAAAGGAACTTTAAAATTGTTCCTATTCTATTAGTAGGATTTTTTTGTGTGTGTGTGGTGATTACTCAATGTTACTCAAATAATAGCATTTTAAGCAAGAAATTATAGCAGCAGCATATCATTTTATGTTAAAAATAAAGCAGGCCTGTGTGAGATAACCTCCTTCTTATTTAGAATGAGTTCATTATTTCTTCTTATGTTAGTCTCTACCAAAACCAGTCTAATAGCTGAATAGACCATTATACTGTTTTGTTAATATAACATGCTTTCAGAACATTTAAAAATATGTATGATCTTATGGAGTTAATATATTTTTAAAAAAGTAATAATAAGAACTGATTAGAGTTTGTTCCTAAAGAGCATATGAAAAGTACCAATTTGTAAATAGTCTTATTTATCTTAGTGCTCATGGGTATTTCCATTTTAAAGAGGTGCTTGTTTATATGTAAGAATGAATGCCAAATATTGATTATCAAAACAAAGTTTTACAGAACCTATTTCTAAAGCTAAAACTGCCTCAGGAATTATGTGATAATGTAGAAAGCTTGAAGATCTCTGTATATCTTACTTTAAATATTACCTGTAGCTTTTTAAAATTTTTGCTACTATTCATGATACTATTCTTCAATATTGGGGAGTATTCCTTTGTATTAGGGTTATTTACTTAGTTTATTCAGTAATCTTTTATTGCATATGACAATATGCCAGGTCCTGGAGAAACCAAGATAAATAGCTTTTAAGAAGAATGTTTTTGCATGAATCAGCGTTTCTTGTGAGATATGCAGCTATGCCCTTTGGTTCCTTTATGCATTTACTGTTTTTTCCATGTTTTAGATAATCTGAATATGCTATATTATGCCTCCTTTTAAAAAGAATATAGTCTTAGTTGCATTTGAATGTACTGCTTAAGGAAAATGTGCTCTTGAAACACCTTTAGCTAGCTTAAGTAATGGAGGTTATTTCCTTTATTATTAAAAAAAATAATAGTTCTTTGGTAAGTATAGGTTTTTGTGACCATTATCTCCTAAGCCATATCAAAACAGATATGCTAGATTTGTAGTAGAAAAGTGTGGGATGAACAACTATTTTCTTGGATACTTGGAGTTAAACATGATTTCTGTCCACCACTATGTAATCATAACATCTTTATGGGCTCATTAGGGAATAAAGGGGCTTCTAGAATCCTACTCAGGTCCTTTAAGATTTTGTGTGTATTTAGTATTATGTTCTTTTCAAAAACAGTAACATGCTGATTCATTTACTCGGATTTCCTAGTATTCTGGATGTATATAACATTACACGTCCAAGTTCCTACTTGAGCTAAATGGGTTTAAATATAAACTGTGCAAGCAGATCTCAAGTGATAGTCTCTTAATAGATGTCAGATACTCTTTATTGCTGCCCTCTTTTATTTCAGTAACATTTTAATTAATTCACACTGATTGAATAAATGTACATTGAGACTTGTTTCCTAATGAGCGCGCATTTAGAGGAAAGGTTTTGCATCATTCTGATATCCTGTGGGTAATTATATTCTAATTATATGGTCGGGGGAAAAGAGTCTATAACTCAGTACTGATATTGTTCGTCGGACCCAATTAATTACATGCACATAATGAAAGTTCATGATAAGGTTGACTGGCAGTCAGTGTAAAATTTTAACTCAATTGAATCTTAGCCTAATGTGAGTGCAGAATTGGACTTTAACCTAGTTAGAAAATGCTTTGGTGTGAGATCAGTGGATATTTAGAGGGGTAAAGGATAAGAACAAATTTCATTATAACCTGTTTGTTTTTTAATTTGAGGTCTTTTACAAGATTGATGAAAAGGAAAACTTAGTGGCCTAATGCTTTAATTCTAAATATTATTATCAATATTCTTTCACTACCTGCAGTGATTTTTCTATATTTTAGAAAGCCAGAGTGATACATTTTGAGAATGAGATTGTGTTGAGAAAAAGAATAGTCAGAACAGGAAGTATTACTGATTAATTTTATTCACATGAAATTCAATAGACATTAATTTATTATATAAAGGGGTGGTTTTTTTAGGAGTCCTTTTTGATTTAAAACCACCAATTGCACTCAGATCCATGTCCCAAACATCACAAAGAAAACCACACATACACATACATACTTAAAAATAGGTATGTATTAATTATCTTTATGTAAAGTAAGAGTTCTAAAGAATTATCTCACACAAACAAACAATCAATAAGACATGTGCATTTCATCCTGAAATGTATTTTTGAAGATGGTTGAATCTGATGTTTAAGGATTTTGCAATACTTCAAAGAAATGCTAAGCCATGGAGCACCTGGGTGCCTGAGTCAGGTTAAGCGGCCAGCTCATGATTTCAGTTCAGGTCGTGATCAAGTCCTGTATCAGGCTTTGCATTCAGCAGGAAGTCTGCTTGAGTTTTCTTTCCCTCTCCTCCTGCCCCTCTCCCCACTCACAGGAGAGTGCACACACACGCTCTCTCAAATGAATAAATAAATCTTAAACAGACAAACATTAAAGCCACGCTCTAAATATCAGCTCCCATCCTTCCTTTACTCAATGTCATTGTTTTCTTTGAATGAAAGGACATTTCGTCTCCAAAATGGTAGCTGTCATTTGATGGCCACGGTCCATTTGAGGGTTGAGGAGTATAGCAAGGAAGACTTTGTTCTTCTTTTCTTTTTCTTAGCCTCTTGTCTCCCTCTCCTTTTCCTGTGTTGTTTTCTTTCTTAGATCTCTTCTCACCCCTCCTGCATCTTTCCTTCTTTCTCTCTCCTGTAACAGTCCTAACATATATACGTCTCATTAAAAAAAAAAAAATAAATCTGTTGGTTCCATTTACTTATGAGCAACAAGCATAGTTTCAGATGAAGAAAGTGTGATTAGTCCTTTTTTGCTGAGCTCTAGACAGGCAGTAGAAGCTAGGGGAACCACTGAGGTTCTACAGTTAATAAAACAGTTACCATTTATTGGAAATATAAATTTATTAGATACACTTCTAAGTAGTAGAAGGTAGCTATAGTTATCATGCTCACTGGACATGTGAGGAATGTGAAGCAGAGAGACACTGAAGAAATTTACCTGAAGTCACACAACATGTAGGTGGCACAAGCAATACATGCCCTACCCAAATTCCATGTTGTAAACCCATTTTTGGCATTCATGCTGTGTTCCTCAACAATTGGTAAGGCATGAATTCACTTAGGGAATCTAGATCAGCATTTCAAGAAGGAATGGAAAAAACCATTACCAAAGTAGAGGAGAAATAGAAGTGAAGAGAGAAGAAAATAGAATATATCAGAGAGTGGGGCATACAAGGTAGATGGTCTTTGCAAAATTATTTTACAAGTATGTAAAGATACACATATTCTGACTATGGTTCAGAGCTAAAAAGAAATTAAAGAACGCTTCTTCAACCATATGGGCTTCTGATGATTTGATGAGACCTAAGCAAATAGGATAACATTTCTAATGCTTTTATTTCACTAGCTGGTCAAGTAGACAAGACAATAACAATAAAAACAACATTAGAAGGGGTTTAGTTGTTGGTGATTGCTTTTACATGTAGAAATCTATCTTTGAAACTTGGGTATCTTTATAAAGATACAGTTTTAACATATTTATTGAAAACATTTTGTGCCCCTTAGTTTCCAAATATCCATTGCACTCTGTGTACTTTCCCTGAAGGCTCAGGGTCCTTCCTTTCTGGACACAAACATGCATACATACTGGGGGAGCCATTAAGGAGAGAGCCTCACAATCCCTTCTGTGTAAAATCTTCTGAACTAAACTCTGCAAATATGTGTAAACAATCACATTTACAAGAATACGATCAGAACCTTGTGAGAAATTAAAATTATAAGGGTAATGAAATGATCTCAATTAAAAATATTCTTACCATTAAATTTATCTTGGTGCAAGCTTAAAAATTTGGCTCAAATGAGAAGTGGTTAGTTAAGGGACCCTGAATTAAGATTATGTGTATCTTTCTTTATTTAAAGATTTTCTTTATTTATTTGTCAGAGGGAGAGAGAGTGTGTGTGCACAAATGGCGGAGAGGCAGGCAGAAGGAGAAGCAGGCTCTCCACTGAGCAAGGAGCCCGATGCAGTCAAAGCAGGACTCAATTCCAGGACTCTGGGATCATGACCTGAGCTGAAGGCAGATGCTTAACTGACTGAGCCACCCAGTTGTCCTATATGTGTTCTAAAATATTTTATTTTTGATAGTTACATTTTAATTAAGTAAGTCAAAGTGCTGCTGAAAAAATAATAATTAGTGATCCTTCTAATTGAAAGACTAGCCATACATTGAAATAATCATTGGTTATAAAAATTATTTGTAGCATAAAAATTATTTCAGTCTCAGGGCACCTGGGTGGCTCAGCGGGTTAAAGCCTCTGCCTCCGGCTCAGGTCATGATCTCAGGGTCCTGGGATCGAGCCCTGCATCGGGCTCTCTGGTCAGCAGGGATCTGCTTCCTCCTCTCTCTCTCTCTCTGCCTGCCTCTCTGCCTACTTGTAACCTCTTTCTCTCTCTCTCTCTCTCTCTCTCTCTCTCTCTGTCAAATAAATAAATAAACAAACAAACAAATCTTTAAAAAATTATTTCAGTCTCTCTTCCTTTTTAAAATTTGTTTTGTGGGGCGCCTGGGTAGCTCAGATGGTTAAGTGTCTGCCTTTGGCTCAGGTTATGCTCTCCATGTCCTAAGAACAAGCCCCATGTGGGGCTCCCAGCTCAGCGGGGAGTCTACTCTCCCTCTGCCTCTCCTCCTGCTTGTGTTCTCTCTGTTTCTGTCTCTCAAATGAATAAATAAAACCTTTAAAAAAAATAAAATTTGTATTGTGTTCAAATGTGTGGTTACACACTTAAAGACCTGTAAAAATCATAAAACTTTAAACAAATTATGAATCTGGAATGGGACAGTAAAATTCACGAAATCAAATGTGTTTACTCTCTATGGGAAAGATGGTAGAGATGCCCTTGATAGTTTTATCAAGTGTGAGAGAACAGCTTCTCCCCTTCAGGCTGACAGGGAACCATGTTAGGAAGACAATCGATCTTTTGCCAAACTTGCTTTACTTTCCCTCACTTCTTTTCTGATGCCAGAGATATCCAATTGCATGTAAGGAAAGCAGCTATTTAGAATAGATTTATTTGACCGCTTCAATTTACCACTCTACTAGAAGTTATTATGTTAAATTACCTCATGTTGATATTCAAGCCCCTTTTTTCAGGCAGAACACATGTATATTGTGGTCTCTAAATCCTTCCCAGTGTTCACTGTCTTAAAATAATTTGATTTTCAAATCACTTAAAAAATAGAGACATGGACAGAAAGGTTACAAAAAAATTCATGTTGAACTTGTTGTTTGAATAGATGGAGCCCAGGACAGAGATGTACTATATTTGGATTCTGTCATTGCCTTTATTTTCTTAGGCTGGTTGTCTGGTCTTTCTGATTTTCAGTTTCTCAGTCTGAGAAGTGGAATATCTTGGCTTAAGAAGGAGGATGAAATGAGACGGTAAACATAAAAGCAATTTTTCAAAAAAAAAAAACATTCCTCTATGGGTATAGCATATAATTCTGTTAATTTTATTTTAGTCTTGAAATAACTAATAACCCTTTTAATGTGAGTACTATGCTCTTTTTATATTTTTAACTCAAACCTCCCAACAATCTCTCCACCAAAGATTTTTCTTTGTCCTATGACAATTTGGATTAAATTGTCAATTTAAAATGATTATATGTTAGAAACTACGAAGACAAGAGAGATATCAATACTTTAGAATAATAGGATTTTTAAAAATTCTTTGATATTAGGTTGAACTTAATAAGTGCCCTGAAGACAAATGCATCTTTTAAACTAATTATCTGTATTGTGTATTCTGTTTAATATTAAAATGATGCTAATTAAATAAAATCAATCACATTCCTCTGTAGTCACACTTCACATTTGATTAAATACAAATATATAGTTTCTGTATTAATTCTGATTAAAAATATATTACATTTAGAATTATACACTCATGATAATTTTAAAAAAACTAAAACATTTATTCTGCTCATTCTTGATATTTGAAAATCATATACAGAAGAGTGTAGCTGAAGTAACATAATATCTGAATTTGTTCTCTAATGTGTTACTTTTACGTAGATACCATAGTTTTCTTATCGTAACTTGAGGGTAAGCCACTGATGGGCATGTTAATTTAATATACACTCCTTGCCTACACATCTTGATTATAAGTGAACTTGTATATACATTGTTTCATCACTTCTATTCTTGGAATGAATTTTTAGTGTTGCTCTCAGACGTCTAAGTGTTGCTGGAGAAAATTCTCTGAGCTGGTGGCTTTCTTACATATTTATGACTTCTAGCCCCACTTGCTCTGAATTTTGCTTGATTCTGTTACTCATTCTTTGTCAGCTGCTTTCCCATTCTCAGACAGGTGGTGGCAGACTCTACTATTGCCTTGCTTTATTATTATTATTATTTTTTAAGATTTTATTTATTTACTTGAGAGAGAGAAAGTGAGAGAGTAAGAGAGAGCATGAGAAGGGAGAGGGTCAGAGGGAGAAGCAGTCTCCCAGTGGAGCTGGGAGCCTGATGGAGGACTCGATTCCAGGACTCTGGGATCATGACCTGAGCCAAAGGCAGTGGCTTAACCAACGGAGCCACCCAGGTGCCCTCCTTGCTTTCTTTATATCACTATCTCTCTGCCAACATTACTCACTCTCAGTAGATGACCAATATCCCTACTACCTTAAGAAGGAAGAAGCCTACAAACATCAATATCTGTATAATACTAGTTCTCCTCACAGGTGGTAGCAAAGTGCCAGCCAGGGTTTAATTTCATCCTACAGTCTCTTTTTGGGGGAGAATGCCTTAAAAGGGGTTTTTATTAACTGAGTTGGCATGGATTTTGCTTTTTGTGACATAGGACACATGAATCCAGTATATCCCCAGCTATATTAGTATTTTGCCATTATACATGCAGAAATATATATTTTATCATGTTCAACCTTCTGCAAATAGATTGCAGATAGTATGACACTACATCTCTAAATATGTCAGCAGGCATCTTCCAAGATTAAGAACAGTTTTCTGTACAATTACCATACTATTATCACACCTGGGCATATTAACAATAATTCCATCATATCAATCATTATCCTATTTTCAAATGCTTAAAAGTATGTCAAATTTCTTTTATGAAAAAAAAGTATGTCTATTTCTTTTATAGATTTTTTTGGTGGTTGAGGTGGCGTGGACAGTATCTGAGATTTTTGCATCACACTTGGCTATTTTTCTGAACCAATTTCACAACTATAATCTTCACTTGGCTGTCCATTGTGCTACTCTGTACAGTGAGCATTGATTCTTCCCAAAGTCAAAGTCATCTGTGACTCGTGCCATGGAGACAGCTTGATGGACATCCTAGTTTGGTTGCTTGAGAGTGTCTGGACTTTCCTGGACTCATGGCATAGGATAGGATAAAGAAACATAGGATAAAAACTTGCTTCAACAAGCTTAAACTTGATTGGAGGGAGAAGAAACATTTATATGTTATAATAAATTGAAAGAACAATATTCATGTCTTAAAATGTTTATTCAGATCTAAGCTTGAACTAAGAGCTGAGAAAGAAAAATAGGAGAGCTGACAAAAAATTTGAGGTGACCTAGATTGAAGCTAGCACATTCTTCCCACCACCCATTACCCCGTGTGCAATGTAGACTGACTTGGACTCAGAAGTCCAGAGTATTACTGAAATCAGAAAGCTTTCAATAAAAGTTCTTTTAAGTCTGTTTTCAAACCATCTGAGAAATAGCAATTCCTTCTATAAGGTTCTCCTGTTAATGGGATAGTTAACCCGAGTTCATCCTTCCAGACTTGATGACTTCCTTTGATGAAAAATCTGCAGCTGCAACATTATTTTTTTAACTTATATTATAAAAATATCTTTGAAATAGAGTTGCATTTCTGGACACTTTAATTTTCTCTACGGCGGCCCTAGACCTCTTCTTCCGATCCACTTTCGGGAGCGTTTTATCTTTCTTGTCCTTCTCTATCCTGAGTCACTGTGAAGTTGACTGCTTCTTCATTAACCTCAGTATACAGCATAAGGAAATCAACAGATATCTGTGTTCTCAGATTGTTCAGACCCATCTTGGACTTCCATTTAGATTCACCTTCACATAGCTCAGTCCTAGGGAGGCAAAAAAAAGGCTGACCACTCCCTCCTTTTCAGAGAAACATAAGTGTCTCAGTACTCCTAGCTTCACATTCAGCTTTCATACTTCTCCTCACCACTCACAACTCACCCCAGGAAAACTTTGGCTAGTACTATGTGTGGGATTTGTCAACAATTTTCCAAATTCGTTCTGAGTCCCATAGGATGTAGACTTTTGGAATTTGGTAACCTTTTTTTCTGTTTCTTGCCAGAAAAAAAGCTTCCCAGTGTGACTCAGAAAAGGAGGGGTAGTGAATAATTGAAGATGCACTTTCACGAAGACCAGCTTCAATGTATTTAACCTAATTTTTTTTGTTTTTTCTAATCACTCTCAAGTAAAATTTTTCTACATATTTAATAATATTTTTACTTTTTACTAATACTAATGGAATTTTTTTTCTTATTTCCAGAAAAATCACAAAATAAAACCAACACCATAAGCTATTTCTCCATCAAAAAGACACTGAGTATTTTTAGGAAGGAATGAGAGTTGGACTGGAAAACGAAAAAGTGGGACGAGTAAATGGGCAACTTAACAAATTAGTAGGAATGGTTTATGAAGGATAATGGAACTTGGAGATGAATTCTTATTGCAAAATATAAATGTAACACCATCGTGTTGTTTTAGAGAGGTCTGTGAAGCCAGCCAAGTATGTTGATCAGTCTGCTTTGGGTGATGAAATTGCATTTTGGATAAGTAATTCACAATCTAACCCACTGTGTATTGAAGCATTCCTTATTTTGTGAAAAGATATTCATGTATTTAATGAAATTAAGGAGAACAAATATGACAAGGAAATGCATTTTATATTTATTCACTTATTTCACAGAATAGTGATATAAGAACCTTTATTGGCATTTGTTTTCAGTTTGATTTTTGTTTTTTTTCAGTTTTAATATGAACTTCTCTTTTTCAGCAGACTCTTCCCACTTCAGGAGTTTCAGTCCCTGAGGTGCGTAAGCAAAAAAAAAAAAAAAAAAAAAAAAACAAAACAAAAAAACTTTCACACTTGGAATTATAGGTCATTATACTTTTCATGTTAGAAAGAACATTTGTGGCTATATCAGTGACATACTAATATCGGTTTGTATAGTTCATTTTGCTTCATATTATGGTATTTGGTTTGGGGACCTTGATATTTTCATGATGGGATAGACTTGAAACTGTTCCAGTCTACTTTTGTGACAAACATTAGGAAAGCAAAAGTTATGTACAACAAAGTATACAGAGAAAAATGAAATTTACTTTGCAAAGAGTTTTGCCCTGCATATAAGAATAGCATCATTCCTATTTATCAAGTTAAAATGTAAATACCTTACAGAAAACCCAAACAGTTCAATCCTCTGTACCACTAAAATACAGTTTTCAGCGATAGGTTGAGAAACTCTTGTTCACTTTGAAACGTCTGTCACTTTAAAAAGAGTATATCTGCATTTATCACTTAGCATATGACATTATATAGAAAGTCATTGGAATAAAATATAGCGACAGAATAAATGACTTTTGTTTTGAAAATAAATGTAGGCATTGCCACACCATTTATTTTCAGTAATGTGCTAGCTTTACCTTTGCATAACAAAGTGAAGCCTCCACATTTTCCTGTGACCTTATCCTATTCAATTGTTTTTATCTTTAAAAGATATGCTCAGATGGTATTGTTTCTCTTAAAACTCTCATTTGAATCCGCTTGCTTAGGAAAAGTATTATTTATAATATATGAATACTATATAAGACTATGAATTTATTTAGAGGAAAACATATAATTGCACAAAAATGTATTAACTTCTCTCCCCTGCCCCCTAAAAAGTTTTTGAATCAGTGTAGACTGCCTCATGAAACTTTAAAAAAAATCATTTTGTAGTCAGAGATGTACTTAAAAATGAACCGGAGATATGCTTGAAAAATAATACTTCTAAGAGAAATGTTAAACTATTTTTGTATGCTTTAAGTCCATTGATACCATTATTATCATAGTTATTATAAAAATAAAAATGTTGAATTACACACTTAATCAACAAAGGTACTTGGAAAGTGTATCACTTAGTTTAAGTATTTAAGTGTAAGATAATAAATTTTGTGTATTCGGGGGTTTGAGTTTATTTTTGTCCCTATTATAGCCCATCAAGTGAATATAGGCACTGTATTTGAGATTTAAAGTTTTTTCTTTAGACTTGTTAATCTCTGTAGGTCTCCCACATTCAACTGTATAATCTATATCATATAGGTAGAACAAATAGACCAAAATTGGAGTTTTCAGTAATACGCTTTTCTCATTCTATTAAAAAAATATTTCTTCTTCTGTAAAGTAATTAAAAGTCTTCCTATGCTGATTTTTTTTTTCTGGCAAGATATATTGATTTCTATGAACTTAGAATTTTCACCATTCTCTCAAGTGTGTAGGCACACATATAACTTTTAGAAAGTCACTACTATAATACTGGTAAATAGCCCAAAGTAAAAGATTTTGACAAGGGCCTTCTCATTCCTAAATTTGAAGTCTTCCAATCAGAATTTCTTGAGCAGAAATCTTGGAAGTGGTTTATACCAGGTATGAAATTATCCCAAGAGAAAATACTCACAGCATGTGTGATGTGTGAAAACCAGGACTTGGAGATGAAGTTGCAAATTGTACCTCCAGGTTTAGTTGGTGAGTAACGCTTCCGGGTACATGAGACTAGCTGTCATTCTGTTTAATTTTTTGCCTCCCGTCTGCCCCAAAATACCCCACCTGGATCATTACACCACTTATCCCCCATTATGGCGATTGAATGGACACATAAATTCCTACAGAGTAAATGAACTTCTTCCAAACACCCATCTTTAACTCCTGTGGTCTAAGCAGTATACGCGTGATAACTTAATGATAACATAGAACAATGTACCTTTTTTATATTTTAAAAATCACTGCCATTTACTGAGGGCCTATTTTATGCCGATACCTTTATCTACATTTTCTCAGTGTATCATCACACAAATCTCCTCATTTTATAGACGAATTAAGTAGTGGCTTAAAGAGTAAATAACTTGTCCAAGTTTGCACAGCAAGTAAGAGACAAAGCTGGGATTTGGCCTCCAAGCCCATACTTAGGACTTCGCTCAAAGTAGTTGGTGTTTTTAATAAGCACTTACTTAACTAAATTAAAAAAGAAATGTAAATCTTTATATCAGTTATTATATTTATGTTTTAAACTATGAATTATTATTTTTTTAAAATCAAGACTACTTTGCTACACAACAATAATAAATTTTGCTGCAACATCCAAGGATTCCTGTAGACGTAGAGTCTTTGCTATTTTCCAAAGGAATTAGTTCCTCTCGGCAGGAAACTACTCCAATTTCACAATAAGGTCACAATAATTAAAAGGGCAGCTTTGCAGCTGTGAGTCTTGCTTTCTTAAGCTGTAACCCTTATAAGCACCGATGAATTTGGTGACACTTCTGCTTTGGTGAGGGCTTTTATATTGGGAATACCCAAGTGTTACCTTGGGTTCAGATTCTAGAGTTTCTGGGAAATTCTTGTGGCCTCGCTCCAGTGGCAGAAAAGGGCTAAGTCTCCTTTCAGGCACGTGGGGTGTATCAGATAAAGTGAGTTCCAGGCCTCACGGGAAGGATGTTGTGGCAGCAAAGCACCCCCTCCCCATGCTTTTGTGGCTTTGTACCAATCAAGGTGCTTGGCTGCTGCCTGTCCCTCATGCTGAGATCGCACAAAAAGAAGAAAACTCTGTGCTTGAGGTAATCATCACTTGCTGCTTGTAGTTTGTGAGTGATCGATAACAGCAGGCTGAAATATTGTGGTAAACATCCCTTTTGTGAAAGCAGTTTTCAGCAATGCACAAATACTCTACCTCTGAGAATCAGCATGATATAAAAAAAATTTTTTTTAGAGGACATATTTAAAGTGAGGTCTTTTTATGTCATTTATTTCATCTTTCTGCTTTCTATGAATGGGCTTTTCGGCTTTTCTTCTTTGTTAATTATGGTGATTATTCTTTTGGAATTCTATTACAATGTGTTCCCCAGTTAAGATCTGTTGAGCTACTTTATAGAGTCGAAGGATCACAAAACATTAAATTCTATATTTAAAATGTCTGCATAGCAAACACAAATGGTTCATATTTGAAAATGCTGAAATATCAATAACTATATTTTATGTTTCTTAGTTAAACTTTCTATATTCTTTTTTGTGGTCAGAGTAGCTCTTTTCAGTGTTTGAATAATTTCTATTGATTAAAGCAATAATTTTTCAACTCTTTTTGTATCTGGGATAATTTTTCTGGCAGAACAAAATTTGCTTTAATTATAATAAGGTATTTATTTTGTGGTTTAGAGCCCAAAAACTTTAAAAAAGAAAAAGAAAAAAACAAAAAGGCATAAGGTGAGTGGTGAACATGCCCCCTGTTACCAGAGAGCAATTTCTTCCTTAATAACAATGCAAAATCAGGTTGGTGATCTCTTCCTGAAACTTTTCAATAATTTCAGCCCTGGGAGTAAATTTCTTAGCTATCATAAAAGAACTCTGCTATTCAGAGTTAATTAACCCCCCAAAACAGGCTAGTGAAATTTTTGTGGACAGCACATCTTTCAAGGGTGCAATTGATTCCACCCTTCCTGTCCCTCATATAAAATATGAAAGAAGTAAAGATTTTCTCTATGGAAATAGGGAAAAGTATCCAACTATCCTACTGTGAGCTTATGCTGCTTAAATAAAATATAGTGAATAGCTCAGGGAGACTTCTATACAATTTGGAAATAAAAGTAAAACAAATGAGTGTAAAAATTAAATGCTTCTGAGTTTCTCCTGTTTAAAATTTTTAGCCTTGATTAATTCCACAAATTCCACCCAGTAGGCCTATTTCCCCCCAAGAAAGAAACTACTTGGTTTTCTTGCTGTGTTGTGTGTGTGTGTGTTTAAATAAATGTTTACTATTTTTTAGTAATATCTAAATTATATAATAAAATTCCCATATTTATTTTGTGGTTTAGAGCCCAAACACTTAAAAAAAAAAAAAAGCAGAAGGTGAAGTGGTAAGCACTGCCCCCTGTTACCAGACAACAATTTTATCCCTAATAATGACGAAAATCAGGTCGGTAAGCTCTTTGTGAAGCTTTTTGACAACTTTAGGATAGACTGAGGATTTTTCTGTTAACTTGTTATATACCTCTTTCTTATAATTTTAGATTTCAAAAATGATGCTTAGTTGAACATTCAATTTAGGATTTAAAATTGTTTTTTATTTTATAAAGGTTCCTATAAAGCATTTGTTTCATCAACTCTAATTTACTCAGAAAGGTGACTCCCTGAAGAGATCTGAAGCTACTTAATCAACTGCTTTCTTCTAGTTGGAGATTCTTACCAGGAAAGGGATTCCCCTCGCTGTGAGCATAGCTAAGAATAAAATCATGTTCGTAGATGCTATAGTAGCTCTTTAGAGACATATATGTAACATGTCTTAAATTTCCAGCACTACATATATAAATAGTTTGGTTATAAATACCCAGTTCCAGTGTGACCAACCAACTTAAATTATACTTAATTCTTATAAACTAAACATTTGAAGAATTCAATGACAAATAGTAATTGTTGGATTTTATGGCAGACTACATAAAGGTATAAGGTATATAAGGTGTGATAAACTATAAGGTATATAAGATAATGTATATCTTCTACACTGTAGATTTTTATAAAGTGTTGTTACATTGTGTTATATACCTGCATGCAAGAATCCAGAAAGAAATTATTCCCTTACTTTCCACTAGTATTACATTTTTGAACTCTTAATACAAGCCATGGATTTTTAGTTGTAAACATTGAGCCCTGTATTTAAACATAGTATATTATACTTTAAAAAGTATATTTTAAACATATACTTAAGTGTAACTAAGTAATTTTTTCATATATATATACACTTGGAAATATAATAAACACTGCATAATCGTAGTACTAATGAGCACTCTAATGAGAGAGCCACACTTTATTATTCATAAAAACTTTCATTTATTGAGCACATATTCTAATATAGGAACAATGTTAGGAATTTATGTGTTTTCTCTTAAACTTTACAGAACTCTGAGAAATACTATTGCTGACTCCATTTTGAATAAGAGTTAGGTTCTCTAAGATTACATAATATTTAAGTAGCAGAGATGGGATTCAGCTCAGGCTTTCTGACTCTAAACTTCATCCTATAACCCACTCTTTCTGTGCATTATACTCTTGACTCTCCATGGACAAAATTATAATTTGCAAGTTTAGAAAGAATGATCTATCTTTTAAAAAAATCAATATTTTTGCCAGAAATTTTACTTCTATGAAAGTGTATCATTTTCCAAAGAATGTGAATTTCAGGAATCCTATTACACCCTCCATTTTTAGCCACACAAAAATATATTCAGTGATTTTACGCCATGAAATTGCAAGGTAAATGGACTATATTGATTAGCATCTATTTTGGTCTGAGAAGTTTTCTGATCCATCTGGTCCTAATATAGTTAAAAAGAGCTTTATTTTGGGGCATCTGGGCGGTTCAGTTGGTCAAGCATCTGACACCTGATATCTCAGGGTGTGAGTTCAAGCCTGGTGTTGTTGGGTTCTACACTGGGCATAGACCCCACTTAACAAAAAAAAAAAAAAAAAAAAAAAAAAGCTTTTAAGTCCAGTTAAAATATGTTCCAAAATGACTGAAATTGAAATGATGCTCTATAAAGTCAATGCAGAGACCAGAAAATAAATATTCGCTCAAGTATTTAAGCACGCATGGAAGACAGTGCTGTTAGTTCAGAACAACTTTTCATACCAAGCCCAGACATGACCCAAGATTTCCTCTCAATGCAATATTTCAGCCCTTAAAATTTTTTTAATGTCGATTCATTTATTTCTCCATTCATTTATCCTGACTTTTGTCAGGCACTGATTTAGGATCTGATGTACAACAGTGAAGCAAAAAAGGCACTTTCTCTTATGTAAGCTATGACTAAAGTGGGGAAAGACCAACATTAAACTAATTAAATAAAAAACATTTCAGGTTGTAATAAATTATGTCCATATTTTATATATATAATATGTAATTATATATAAATATATTTTTATGTTTCTATAAAAGGAGGCTAAAAGGAATAAAGAAGCCTACCTGACATTTGAACAGAAATCTGAAGTAAGTGAGGAGTGAGCACAACAAATATACTGAAAAGAACTTTCCAGCAGAGTGAAGAGTGATTGCAAAAACTCTGAATTAAGAGCATGCTTGTGATCAAGGAATAATGAGGAGGTGGGGGTAGCCGGAGTGGAGTGAAATAGGAGGAGTGTGGCTATTGTATGGAGAATCTACTGTAGAGAGACAAAGATGGAAGCAGATTGACCCATTAGCTGATGGCTACAATAATCCAGGCAAAGGAGAAAATAGACCTAAAGTATGTAATGATGGAAGTAATGAGTCATCATCCAGTTTGGGATTTGTTTTCAGGGAGGCTAGGCAGGAAATTAAGAAAAAAAATGGGGGTATTTTAGGACCAATGTGTGTTTTAGACACTCATGGAAATATAGAAAGGGCATGTGCATATATGAGTTAAAGTTCAAGGGAGAAATATGAACAGTGACTATAACTGTAGAAGTCCTCCTCATGAAATTGAAAATCAGAGCCTTGGGATTTACTGAAGCTACCTGGGGAGTGAGTGTAGAGAGTGAAGAGGAAACGTTCAAGGAAGAGGTTAAATGTTATGGACCGTAAATCTGGAGGAAGAAAATGGAAGAGCCTCTGAGGAAGCAGTTAATGAAGGAAGAAGAGAGCTAAAAGTAAGAGAAAGATGTGTTCAGGAGCCCAGTGAGGCAAGTGTTCAAGAGGGAAGAAGAGGTCAGTTCTGTCAAATGCAGCTAACAAGTGGAAAAGATGAAGGCCGACCAATAGATGTGAGAATGAGAAGATCATTGATGATTTTAAGAAGAGCAGATTTGGTGGATTAATGGTGAAAAAAGCTTTTGGGTTGGGTCAAAGAGAGAGAGTAGGGGTAAATAGAAACAGGAAGCAGAAACTACAAGAAATGTTTGCAGTATGGTGAACAAAGGAATTAGCTGGGATGGAATGTGTGTTTTAAATTTTATACCATCCTGAATATAAGTAGCAGCTTAGAAGTTCGTCATATATTCATTTTTGATATTACCTGTATTTATAAGCATTATTTTTAGCACTCAATTACGAATCTTTTGTAACTCCATATTATTTATTTCTACCGTTCCTTATGAAAATAATTAGCATTAGTGGTCCTTGAGAACTTCTGATGAACAGTCCTCACTGGGGACATTAAGGGGAATGCCATCTGGTTTTCTTTCTCATAGTCTCTTTAACTGGTATTTTTATTATACATCTATCATATGAACTAAGCCAGTTGAAAGCAACAGCATTCTTCGTATTCGCTAGGAACTCCAAATTAGGAACGTGGGCCCAAGTTTGTAGCCACAAAGGTTTTCTTGGTGTTGCCCTTTTTAGTAAAACAACCATCTTATAAAAGATTTCCTCCTTCTAGGAAAGACAGGCAACAGTGAAAAAGGAAAAAGGTGGTTCCCAGCAATCAAACAAAGTGACAGATAAGAACAAAATGCAAAGAGCCAACTCTGTGACTGTGGATGGGCAAGGCTTACAGGTATGACTTTTTAAATCCAAGTTTGAGTAGCTTTCACATTTGTAATTGCTATGCTCTTACACACCTATGTCCAGCTAGCAGCACATTTATGTAATGTGCAGATTAGCTTAGCAGAGGACTTCGGAAAGATCTTAATATTAATTTATCAAGATGTCAGTTTTATATTTGATTGACAGAGTGACACTCCAATTATATTAATCATTTCTGATGTTATCTGCATTTGAACTCAAGTTGGTACGAAATCTTTTGTCAGTCTGAAGGTTTTGCAAATATCACTAAATATACACATTTTTATGTGCACACATATTTATTTACAAGTTTACTTTCTTCATATATATCGTTTATGTATTTGGAAGAGGCATTTTGGTGGTAAAAAAATGTTGAGGAAAAAATAAAATGAACTTCAAGTATGCGGATACTTTTGTTCCTAAGTAAATAATAAAATAAAGGATTTATTGTAATTTATCCATATCCTCTGAAGTTTAAATTCAAAATTAAAAGCCCATACATATTTCTAGTTTAAGTAAACATAGGTAGCTCCAAATCGTATTTTTAGTACTTTAAAAACCTTTAATATCCCTAGGATCTCTGACTTCAGGAGTAAGATTTCTTTCAGTCTGCATTTTAAGACATTCTATAGATTGTATGTATTGTATTTATTTGCCTCTGTTCCTCACTCCAACATAAAAACAATCAGTGAAGTTGGCTGCATCAGTGAAATTGTGAGTTCATTTTTGTTTTTTGTTTTTTTACCTATACACTTCTCTCTTCTAATTTTCATTTCCTTTCTTTATCCATATGCTTCAAGTTTCATGTTCTCTAGGAAAAGTTACCAACCACTGACCAAACTAAAATATATTTTGTCACATACCTGCCTTCAATATGCATAACTTTATATGTTTTATTTTTATTCATTATTTTACCTATGAATTGATGGATTATGTGTTTTATATCCCTTAATTGGGAAGTAGAGTTAAGAGCTCATACTAGTTGCCAACTGCATGTTTCTTTTTTTTTTTTGAATGTTTCCTCATTATTTTGACTATCTCATTGAAAATTTAATAATGATTGCTTAAATATTGATAACCAGATTACTGATTTTTTTCTGATCTAATAAAACACTTGTGAATAGAATTTTTTAATTTTTTAAAGATTTTTATTTATTTATTTGACAGAGAGAGAGAGAGAGAGAAAGTACACAAGCAGGGGGAGCTGCAGGCAGAGGGAGCAGGAGAAGCAGGCTCCCCACTGAGCAGAGAGCCCGATGTGGGGTTTGATCCCAGGACCCCGGGATCATGACCTGAGCCGAAGGCAGACACTTAACCATCTGAGCCACCCAGGCGCCCCATGAATAAAATTTTTTAAAATAATTATTAAGTTCAAATATAAAAAGAAAATTCTAAATGATAAAATTATTACATTGGTCAGAAAGTTTAGAAAATAGTTATCAAAAGAATAAATCAGGATTTACACTTTTTGGTAGTCATCTCTGTATGTTTACCAATCTCAGTGAGAGACACAGATATGGAGTCTATCCACTTTGATAGGCAAAAAAAAAAAAAATGATGGCAAAAATATTTAAGTGGTCCTATAAAATGTTTAGTGAAAAAAAATTATAAATTTAGTACTCCAGCTACAAATATTGATTAGTTAAATCTTTAGTCACTCTGAGTTCCAGTGGTGAAAATATTAGAAAAGAAAATTAATTTTAAAATTCAAGTGCATTTCACACATGGCTAGACATTTCTCAACATGAAAGGAAAACATGTACCATTTGTTAAACAGTATTGTTAGACACTGATAGTATTTTATGCCTATTAAGTAAATGAATGCTCTCAATAAACATATGAGATAAATATTCTTAATTCTCTCAATAAACATGAGATAAATGTCATCATTATTATCACCACTTGCACAATGTTCAAAGGTAATGTTATTCCCAGGGCCTCACAGTTAATCAGTTTGTAAAGACAAAGTTTAATAAGGACCATCTTGCTCAGAGTGTATGTGTTTTATTCTTATAATACCTGGTCTCCTTGATTAAAAATGTTTAACATGTCTGTAAATGCTAACTTTCTGACCACCTTGTTCTGACCACCTGCCTTTCTCTGTGAATGTATTGCATTTCTCAAACCAAATAATAACTTTTAATAACTTTCTTTTGCATATAAATTTATCTGGTCAAGTTGATAGCACAGGTAGACATCAGACCTTATAAAACAACATTAAATAAATACCATGATTATTATCATCATAATTTTTTTGTATTTTAACTATTGGTTTATAATCATGTGCAACAATCTGTTTCACCTTAGTAGAGTGAACTAAACTATGATACACATAGGTATTCACATAATTTTGAGGAAAGCGTAGAAAAGGTAAAAGAATCAATTATTGGGTAACTAATGCAAAGTAGAAAAATAAATTTTGTTGTGATAATCAACTTTAAAATTATAAAATGGTTGTTCTTTATCAGGAAAAGTAAAAAGATATGCCAGAAAATTAATTTTTCTATGACTTTTAAAAAATGTATATCATGAAAAAGCATTGAGTTGCAGCCTGGTTTGCATATAAGTCTGTGACAGAAGAGATCTACACTGCTTAAAGAAGACTATTAATCATAGTTAAGCACATTCATCTTACTTCTTTCCAGGTAACCAGCATAATGATCAGGATTATTATTTCTAATTAGAGGAAGTAATAGATCATGTATAACCTTAGGATGAGTCTCATTAATTAACCTGGGTCCTAGGGGACTTCAAATAGAGGTGGTTAAGCACTCTGTCTTTGTCACCGCTCACACCATAGGTTTACACTTAATACATATGATCAAATGTAATTGAAACTACAATTTCTAACATGCATGAGATGTAAAAATGCAGATAACTATTCACATGTGAACAAACAGGTGAAACAGAACCATTGTGTAAACTGTATTAAACAGAAGTTACCTTGTCCCTAATTATTCTCTGAGAAGAATTTCCAAATAAAAGGGTCACTGGAGAACCAAAAAGTCTAGTTTGTAATGCTCTTAACACCAGAAAAAAATGGGGAACCTTTATATTTAAACACCTAAAACTGAGCCAGTACCATCTTCTACCACAACTGCTTCTCTCTGTTCTTATTGTCTTTCTTATTTGCAATCTCATTGTCATAATCCCCAAGACTGTAAAGAAACATCTGTGTGTATATGTATATTCATGTGTACTATATACAACTATGGTGTGTATACAATTAGTTCCCTTTATTTGATTGATGTGTGTGTGCACATACATATATGTGCCCCTTGACTACTTTAGGATCCTCAAGCCAGTTGGCTCTTCCATAATTAGCTCGTCATTGTCATTCAACCCTACATCCAGAATTGTTACTCTACACTTTAATACAATACCCTTTAAACTGAATCCCTGTTTCCAACATATAATGTGTAGATTATAAAAAATGGGGGAAAAATGGAGCTCAGTAATAAGTGTCAGGACAGAGAGTTCGCATTATCTCTAATTTTAAATAACATGGCCAGATTGGGCCTCATTAAAATGTGATATTTGAGTCAAGACTTAGGTGAGGCCTTTGGTCTATGGATACCTAGGGGATAGACAGCCCTAAGACAGGTGCATGGCTGGCAAGTTCTAGGATCAACAAGAACAGCTGTGTGGCTGGAGGAGGCGGAGCAATATGGAAACTGGTGAAGAGTACTTTAGGGAAGGAATAGGAGCTAGATGCTACAGAGCCTTCGAGGTCTATAAGAATGCTGACTTTCCATCTGAAAGAGATGGTGACATAGAACATGGTATAACATGATCCTGACTCAAATGTTGAAAGGGTTACCCTTGTTGAGGTTAGATTGTTAGGGAGCAAAGAGTCAAGTTTGGACTTGATACAGCTACCAGTTATTTAGGGATTATAGGATGAAGGCATATCCAGCATAGAGCAGGGTAGGTGAAGAGATAGTTTCTCCATCCATTTTGAAGAGAGTCAACAGGGTATGCTGATAGATTGGATATAGGGCTTATTAGAAATTAGGGAATTAGGGACATCTCTTAAAGATGTTTGGCTCACTCATCTGAAATGATAGAGTTGTCATTGACTGAGATAGAGAAGAGTCTGGATGAATAGATTTTGGAGAGAAATTTCTGTTGCTGTTGGACATCTAAATGGAGATATTTAAGTAGCAGACAGATATGTGAATCTAGAATTCAGGGCAGAGAGGTAGATACAAATTTGGAAGTGAAAGGTATATATATTGATGGCACTTAAAACCATCAGATTAAATGAGATTACCAAAAGAGAGAATATATAGAGAAAGGAATTGTTAAACTGGAACCCAAAACCAGTCTGACTCAAGTCATGCCTTTTAATATTTACTATCTGAAATAACCTTTTTATGTGAGTAAATAAGTTTTCACAGGATTAGCTCTTTCACTATAGAGAAGAATCCTGTATAAACTGTCACCTCTTGGAAAGCTGTTTGTACCCAGTTTCAAGGTTTTAAGTATCTTGAACATTTTTCCCCTTTGTCAATATTTTCTGCACTATACTGTAGTCCCTATCTCAATGTATCTTAAGACACTGGCCTGAGAAACCCAGGGCTCTGTGGAGGTGCTTCATATGTGATGGAGTCTGAGAGTAGGTTCAAGGTTCTTCATGCTTCAAACAGAGCAACTTACCTTCATCTGTCTTATATACTCTTCTACTTAAGATTATTTCAAGTGCTGTATAAATATTTTCTTCCAAGAACAAAGAGGTTTAGGCTGACAGAATTTCTTTATATATGTATGTTTTAGTTTTCCCTCCCATTCCACCAAAATCTGTAACAAAAAGAGTATAATATTTTAGGATAGCAGTAAGTCATTGTTCAAAATGACTCAATTTTACATGTTATTTCAAAAGTTTGTATACAGTAAAAATTGAAAATTCATATTAAAGATTATATTAGATATAGTTCAAAGAGAATTAGTAAACTTGAGTATAAGGTTAAAATATTAGTGCTGTTTAATTCCAGGATTCCATTCAGGTTTTACCAGTTGACCCAATAATGGCTTTTATAACACCAGTGGTTGGTACAGAATCATGTAAATTTCCTGGTTTTGACAGTTGTGTTTATGTAAGAGAATGTTCTTGTGTATAGGCTATCTTAAAGTTAACAAAAGTGATAAAATATCATTTTGGCAACTTAGTCTCAAATGGTTCAAGGAAAAAAATGTTATTTGAACAGTCCTTTGAACTTTTCCATAAATTTGAAATTGTTTTTAAAGTATAAAAATAGTAATAGCACTTCAAAATATTTAAAAATTGTAAGATATTTCCACACAACTTTATTCATCGAAATCAGATATACTGAGTTTCAGAAACTAAGAAAACTTTGTATTATTTTAACCTCTTTATTTTCAGTACAAATGATTTACATTCCAATACAAATTAGCTCTACTAGACTGAATTCTGAATTCCATAATTTAGTTCTTACCTGATTTTGACCTCTCTGGAAAACAAAATGTAGAAGCAAATAGATTGAATTAAGTAATTGAAGTATCACATCTAGCAATAGCTATGTATTTTTTTCCTTATTTCAGACTCTTTAAATTACAAAAGAATTAACTGAAAATGATTATGCCTCTACTTGATGAGGAGAAAAACATAATGTAAAATAAAATGAAATATTGAATATCTTCAGGGATTTTGATCTGCACTCAGGGTCTAGAAATATTTACAAGTTTGATAAAGTATAAAATTTCTATGCTTGGTTCCATTTGTATTCAATTCTGTGCCCTTATGGATCTTGTCTTTCATACCAGTTATAATTTAGATCTGCAGCTTATAACAGGGAAATAAAAATAAAAACAAATAAAACATAACAGTGGTTTAGATAAGATATGTATAAATTTTTCTCTCATGTAAATGAAGTCCAGAAGTAGGATCTCCAGAAATAGGGCTAATAAAACAGCTCCACATTTTTGTCAGGGCTGGTACCATCTTTCCTATCCTTCATCTGTAGTATCTTCAAGGTCACCTGATTATCAAAGATGGCTGCCAGTCCTTTTAATATCAAATTTCATCCTGGCATCCAGAGGAAGATGACTTAAAGTTCTCACTTTTCCTTTGTAAAGATCATATCTTAAGTTTCCATAAAACATTTCTGTATAAGTCAAATTGGACTGCTATAATAAAGTATCATAGATGGGTGATTTAAACAACAGACATTTATTTATCACAGTTCTCAAGGCTGGAAAGCTCAGGATCAAGGTGACAAGTTAAATTTTATTCTGAGTCTTCTTCTCTTGGCTTAGAGGTGGCAGTCATTTCTTTGCTCATATGACCTTATTTTTGTGTGTGCAGATGTGGGGGTAGATCTTTCTTTTATGAGGGTACTAATCCCACCATGAAGCTCCCATTCTCATGACTTCATCTAACCTTCCTTTCTTCCCAAAGGCTCTGTCTCCAAATACCACCACATTGGGGGAAGAGGGGAGGGTTTCAACATGAAATTTGGGGAAACACAATTCAGTCTATAGCAACTTCCAATTATAGACAAAATAGAGACACATTTTTTCCTACTTAGACTTTTTATTGGCATTCTTATATGGCAAGACACCAAAAGTCTTCTTAAAGCTCTTCAAAAGAAATACATATTTAAATTCTGCAAACAGCAGCAACAGTTTCCAAGATGGGAGCTGCCAGTGTTTTGCAATTACCCTTTGCTCAGGGTTCTTTTACCAAGGATGATGAAGAATATATGATAGTATATTTCTCTTTCTCCTGCTTTCTTTCTTTCTTTCTTTCTTTCTTTCTTTCTTTCTTTCTTTCTTTCTTTCTTTCTTTCTTTCTTTCTTTCTTCCTTTCTTTCTTCCTTCCTTCCTTCCTTCCTTCCTTCCTTTCTTCCCTCTCTCTCTTATCCTTCCTTCCCCCCTCTTTTCTTTTCTTTCCTTTCCTTTCCTTTCCTTTCCTTTCCTTTCCTTTCCTTTTCTTTTCCTTTCTTTTCTTCCTCCCTTCCTTTTCCTTCCCTTCCCTTCCCTTCCCTTCTTCCTTTCTTTCTAGATTTTATTTATTTTGAGAGAGAGACAGCATGAGCAGAGGAAGGGCCAGAGGGAAGAGGATAAGCAGACTCCCCACTGAGCATGGAGGCAGATGTGGGGCTCAATCAGAGGACCCTGAGATCATGACCTAAGTGGAAGGCAGACACTTAACCAACTGAGCTCTCCAGGTGCCCCATGGATTGGCTTTTTCTTTTTTTATTAGCAACAAAGTTTAGCTGAAATCTAAAACTTTTTGAATGGGCATTAAAAAACATGCCAGATTTGCCTAAAACCTTGTCATTTCTAGTATAACATCAAATGATCCTTTAACACCAGAGTCTCAGTAGTGCTGATGTTAAATCACATATCATCCCTTTAATGTAGAATGTATTAGGTCAGGAGTTTTATCTAACATCATCATCAAAGGGGCTCACTTCCACAGAGCCTGGTGAACCTACAAATAGACATCTGAAACTTTTAGCGTTTTATTCTTATATAGTCTTATTTTGTAAGCGTAATTTGTGATAAGAAGATATATGGGGAAAAGATTGCCAGATGATTTTATTTTTCATTTTCATTTGAAATATTTGACTTTTGTCATTTGTAGAGCATCATCATTCTTCTAAATTCACTCTTTATCTAAATTATCTTCCATTTTCCTAATGCATTTGAACTATGTATCAATTTACCCACCTCTAAAAATGACATCTTCATTTTTGGATTTTGGAATCCTCTATAGCCTGTGTTCTAGTGGAATATTTATTTGCTGGTAATAATGTGCACCTTAGAGTGCAATTGTTCTGAAGCTTGGTACTGACCTTTATTAATAAATAGTTATGATGCCTTTAAATATTCCAATAAATATTCATTTCTGAAAGGCACTTCAAAACATATTTTCAAATAAATTATAAATATCAGACCCAGTGTGAATTTAATATAATCTAATTTATTTTAACAGAATGATAAGCTAAATGTTGAGTTTGGGGAAGATCATCGTAATGAATGTTTGGGTTCAGATTTAATGTTTTGCTCAAAAACCTCTATTTACCTTGAGATTCTCACCTTTATTTAAAAATAAGGAGTAACAATTCAAATTAAGTGCAGAAAATCAACTAAAATCCACATGTGTTAGCATTCCTTTTTCTGCATATGCAAAACTTTAGGAGTTCTATCTGATTTTATAATCAGTTGAAAAATAAATTGAATGCAAGTCTTTAGATAAAGTTGTGTTTTAGTGTTTCTGTATTTTAGCTTTTAAATGAGGGGAGAAAGGCAACATTGCAAGTCAGTAGCTTAACCTAGTAGGCACGTTCTGTATATTAATTGATTGAGCACATTTGGTTCAGGAGAGAACTGGGAAGTTACTATAAACCCAGCTCATCTGTCTTACCTCCTAACTGAATTAGAGTCAAACTAGGAACAAGGAACCTTTGTCCTCTTTACAGAGGAAGGTAAAATAGAAACAGATACAATAGATTGTAATGAGGACAAGTAGAGTCAGAATAGAAAAATTAAGAATATTTTAATGTATTATAACTAATGTGAAGATTTTAACAGTTCCCTAGTACCTATATACTCATTAGAAAAGTTACATTTCACCTAAGATTGGAGGAAAATATATTAGAAGAATATTTTAATTTATGTTTTTTAAATGAATAGGAAGGAAGGACATCATATGTTTATTATATTTATTTTTTATTTTAAAAAAGATTTTATTTATTCATTTGATAGAGAGACAGAGCACAAACAGGGGGAGCAGCAGGCAGAGAGGGAGAAGCAGACTCACCCCGCTGAGCAGGGAGCCCAATGCAGAACTTGATCCCAGGACCCTGAGATCATGACCCAAACTGAAGGCAGAGGCTTAACCATCTGAGCCACCCAGGCGCCCCCATCATATGTTTAAATGGGTGTTTTTGTCTCATTACATATTTAAGAATACTTTCTAGAAGAGAAATTCAGGGCACCTGGGTGGCTCAGTCGTTAAATGTCTGCCTTCAGCTCAGGTCATGATCCCAGGGCCTTGGGATTAAGCCCCACATCAGGCTCCCTGCTTAGCGGGAAGCCTGCTTCTCCCTCTCCCACACTCTCTGTTTGTGTTTGCTCTCTCGCTGTCTCTGTCTCTGTCAAATAAATAAATAAGGCCTTTAAAAAATAAAAATATAAGAAATTCATAGCAGTAAAGGTTACCTTGAATCTACTTTCAAAAAGTAAACTGATCTAGAACTATTCAACTTAATTTTAAGAGGGCTCCAGCAGTTGCATATTTTGTTATAAGTATTTTTTGTCAAACTATATTTAGATGGGATTTATGTAGTGGTAGACTGAAGAGGAACACTTGTATTTACTATTAACATTAAACTCAGGTAAAAATGGGAGAGCTCTTCTTTACCACCCTATTAAAAACAACTTTACCTCCCCACACACCAATAAAGAGCTATCATTTTATTTGATTTATTTCATCTCCTGGAGTGTTTAACTGCTAACTGTATATTTGTTTGTTTATTGTCTATTTCTCCATTAGAATATAAGCTACATTAGAACAGGCACTTTTTCTTGTTCAACCAAGAAACCAATAGTGATGAAAGCAGTGAATGGCAAAGAGTAGGAGCACCATCAACTTATGGATTCCTGTTTAGCAAACAGACTTAATAAACTGGCCCTCTACTTCCCAAGCAGGGAGAGAAAGCACTGAAGAAACATTGTATAGAGGCAGACAGGTTGAAAGAGACCTCAGACCATCTTACTGAGATTCTAATGGACAAGTGATTCGGTAGATGGATTCCACACATGCCACAGAGCTCTATAGTAGGTGTTGTCTGTCAGATCAGGGCTCTCTACCATTTGATCCCTTTCTTCTAATCTCCACCCCCCCACACACTATATTCTGCTTTATTCTGGTTGCTTTACTCACTGGCTGCTGCTTTACTACAAACTATCCCTTTAGTTTTCTTTTCATGGCTATTCAAACACCATTCCCTCTTCATAACTGCCTTCCTCTCTACCCTATACCTAACTAGACCCTCTCTCACTTTGTGGAGTGAGTATGCATGTTAATGTATATATAGTCAATGCACAGGCTTTAATTGAGTTACTAAGTAGATCTATCCTTCCATATTATAGAACTTTAGAGCCGTATTTTTAAAATTGTTAATTTGTATTTCATGAATTAGAAATAAAAGGGTCCTCTTCATAGATAATGTGAATAATTTGTCCATCTATCCAACTTTTCTTCTAGATTACTCCTGTTCCTGGTACTCATCCGCTTTTAGTTTTTGTGAACCCCAAAAGTGGTGGGAAGCAAGGAGAACGGTATGTTTTTAGAAATCAGGTTTATTTTCTGTGTCATATGTAGGTAAAAAGATAAACTAAAATTACAGTGTCAAAACATTTTAAAACATTATTCCCTATGGTTAACAATTTTAATGTCAAATAAATAATTCTAGCATCTATATGTAATATATTGATATGATCTCTCCTTATATATACAGTTCAAATATTAATATAATAATGGCCTTTCTAGATGCTTTTATTATCATGTGTCGGGTATCTGAATTCCATCTACTCTACCTGTCACCCCAGCCCTTAACAAAGAGCATTGCATACAACATGGCTCCAAAAATACTCTGAATGCAGATTGGTTCTCTAAATGGTCAACCAGATGATTTCAAGTAAATCATCATTCACGAGTAAGGAACAGAATTTATGTCAAGCTTCTAGACAAATTACATTATAATGATTTTCTGCGTGTGTGTTTTTGGAGTACATGAGGCCATATATCCTAGAGGAGCACAATACATTTAATCTGAATTATAATGAGCTGCATTATCAGGTGTCCCAATATATTGGTGGACAACACAAATTTTTCATTTTTGTAATAAATTAATGGTTAAATCATAATATTTAATAAAAATCTGAAAATCACCACATTGAAGTGTAAATCCTATATGCTTCTTAAAAGGGGTGTCATAAAAATGCAGTTGCACCTGCTTTGATAATTTCTAGTAGTCTTTACTAATCTCAACCCCAAAATGAGCAATCAAATAAAAGCATTTATTTATGATAATAAAATAGAAATTTCCATTGTGGTTCATCAAATAATGAAGTTGAAAATTGAAATGTTTTCATGATAAGTGGAATTTTATAATTTCCTTTCCAACCATCTAACTTTCCAGCTTTATTTCAATGAAATGAAGAGTGCCATTCATTTTCCAATCAACAAAATATTATTTCTGCTTAGATTTCTTCCTTTATTAACATGTAGTTGTATATTTTTTACTTTGCTAAACATGATAGAAATTATTTTAAATAATTAGTGACTAAATTAAAATATTTACATAGTTTTACTAAAGAGAATAGTTGCCTCATTTTTTAGAGATACAAAATAGTAATTAAATAACAATGCTAAAATGATATTCTCCTTTACTATGTATAGTCTGTCAACTTCATGTATTACAGACATTTGGGAAAAAAGTAAACTCACACTGAGTTAGATAGGATTAAACTCGTGTTGGAAATTAGAAACAAATGAAGTATCAAAAGAAAGAAAGAAAGAAAGAAAGAAAGAAAGAAAGAAAGAAAGAAAGAAAGAAAGAAAAAACACGTATATTTTCAAAAGGAAAACATTCCCCTCGAATTAGAACATGTATCATGCAGGATGACCCTTAACTGAGTATCTGACTTCCCCTTCTCCCATTAAGGAAAAAATATGTAGATACACTAAAGTCATAAGTAAATTAAATTAAGTGGGGGGGGAGGGATGATATTTGAGTGCTCCTATATGTACACCCACTTATGTTTTGTTCTTCATACATGAACAGGGACCAATCAAAGTCCTAGGAAATGTAAATATGTAAACATGTAAAGGAAACCTATTATGAAAGCAAAAATAAATTTTCCTCAATGAATAAGAGTCATCTTTCACAAACAGTGATATTCCATTCAGGATTTCCTTTAAAAATATTTGGGCTTCTTGACTTTGATATGTTACATAAGTAGCAAAAAGTTACAAAATTATATATTCAAACAGTTTCCCATATCAGTCAACAGGTGTGAAAGTGTTCACATATCATTCATTCATTCAAACAGCAACACCTAAGTGAATCCAAACTCTACTAGGAACTGGGGATAAGAGACCTAGAAGATAGCCATGCAGGGAGGCAGGCACAAACAGATACACCACAATACCACAAAAGTGAATGCTGGACTAGAAATTTTAAAATAAAGTGCTGTGGAAGTTCAGAGAAAGAAAGGGTATCTGAAGACTGAGAAGTCTTTGGACAGGAAGTAACTTTTGAGTTGATAGAAGTGGATTTTTTCCATCTACTTACAGAAAGAGATTTGTGAAAGTGTGTGGTGTTTTTAGGGAACCAATAGATAATCACTAAAGTTAAAATTTAAGGCAAAGGAAGGGAAAGAGAAGACATAACCTATGTTAAATATAATAAAATATTTTTTATTGTAAATAACTTGACCCTAGGAACTTTTCATCACAGAAACACCATGGCTGGACTTAACCAGCCCTGTGTAAGAGGACTGGATAGGCCAAGACTGTATGGAGCTGGTGAGAGAGCTGGAAAGTCTGAGCAAAGGCAGTGAGATAGAATTTCCAAGTTTAATAGACATTACTCTTCGAAGGTGCACGACTGTTCTCCAGTTGGGTTCAGATGCTGGGGAAAATGAAGGACTGAGAATGACTCTTAGGATCTTTCTTGAGACACTGGTTCATATAATTAATCGAGAACTAGAATGTAAGGTTATTGCAGATTTGGGAGTGGATTGACAGAAGCAGATACTACATAGTGAATTTGGACAGTTTCTATCAGTAAAGATAGTCTGAATGTGTTTGTAAAATCTGTGGTAATATTTTTACACTTATGTAAAAACTAAATATATTCCTTCATTTTTAGTATTTCATCTAAGAATACCAATATGGAATGTGTATCTACTTAGAAACAATTGTGTTGCATTTGTTGGACAATGATTGATTTCTTCTGGAAAAAAATGAATTATTTAATATGTGTCCATTGAAAAAATTTAGCAACTGTGTGAGCTGACTGATCAGATGATTGTTTATGTGAAATAATTAAGCAGATGAGGTCACATTCTTTGATTACATGCATGCATACAACATGCAGAGTCCTATTTTGTATGTGGGATAGATTTCATCTTGATTAGATTGGCCTAAAAACCTGTAAACATCACAAGGATCAATTAGGGGAAGGTATATAAGTAATTTTATTCTGATAGTCTTCAAAAATGTATTTGAAATCTAATTAGCTAAATAATATTCAAAAGCAGGATAAATCATATTCTAAATGCATATCTATATTTAGAATGCAAATATCACTATTTCTAATTTATAAGCTTTATTGCCTTTAATTGGCTACTAAGTCTCTTTCTTATTGAGCTGTTACACTTCTAATATTATTAATGTAAAATTTATCAAATATATTTAGTTACAACCATATATATAATTATAACATTAAGAGTGCTATTTATTTAAAAATTGGAGACTATCACTAAAGTCCTTTTTTTTCTTTCCATATTTTCATCTTTATAGAATTTATAGAAAATTCCAATATCTACTAAATCCTCGTCAGGTTTATAGCCTTTCTGGAAATGGACCAATGCCAGGGTAAGTCCATGGATAATTTCATTAATTTGACTCATTTAATGTTATTTAACAAAATATGCAGCCTGATGTACCTAGAAATAATGTTATTTGAATACAGCAGCCAGATTAGTATACATAAAAACATTGAATATCATCTATATAAGAGTATCTAGTACAGATGCTATTTTTCAAGATACCCTGTTTCAAGCAGATTTTTTTTCCCCTTCTAAGTACTGTGAAATACTGCTCTACTGCTATTACTACTACTACTACTACTACTACTACTAATCACACAAACAGATTCGCTGGGTACCTAAACATCCAAACCATCTATTTGAGAAATCACTGCCTCTTCTTCTTTTTAAATATAGAAAGAGGATCTACTATAGAGAAAAAAGCTAGTTAACAAAGAATAGAAATCAAAATATGATTTTTTCATTTACTACTTACAAAATCTAGTGATTACTGCATTTTTACAAGACACTTTATTAATAGGTAAGACATGGCAAAATAAGTTTATTTTTTCCAACAGTAACTGTGTACTTTTAACAACACAAGTATATGCTGAACTCAATCATCATTACTTTGGCCTCGTTAAGTAACTAAAAGCATCTTCCACTGATCTGTTTTCTCTCTATCAACTTGAGTAAGCATTAGACTTAATGTAGTAGATGTAGTAGAAGGAAGCTCTATAATGCTTACATGAGCTTCTTTATTAATAAAAAAAAAACAGCATAAAACATCTGTGTGATTAAAATAAGTTTTCTGGGTTATTCTCAGAAACTAGAAATCAAATATTGAAATTGGACTCTTTTAAATGTGCAGAATAAGGTATATACTGTTGTGTCTAATGTTAAATAAATGTAAGTAAAATACAATGACAGCACAGGCTCCCGAAACACTTTCCTCTTTCTTCCACTCCCTGCCACCTGCTGGCCAGCACCGGCTGACCCGTGATCTGGAGAGCGTCCTTGCTGTTAGAAGGCAGGATCCTCCCCTGGGGCAAATAAAAAAATAAAAATAAAATTAAAAAAAAAAAAGAAGAAGGTAGGATCATTGTAAGCATTTAGTTCAGAACAGTGTCTTTGTCAACCTCCAGACTCCAGAATCTAAAGGATCATGATCAGATTATTGGCTATTGGAGGCGCATGCAGGAAGTCCTGATCTAGAGAAAGCCATGCAAAAGTCAACTCTTAATGTTAACACAGAGGCTTAGTCAGTATGGCTCTTTTTCTTGTTCTTCAATATCCTCTGAATTTCAGAGTAGTGGCTCTTATTCTGCAGGCTTGAGTAATGGTCTGTTCAAAAGGTTAGCCATTCCTGTACCTCTGTAGTTCTCTGCAGACCAATACATGGAGGACTTGCCTGTATTCCATAATTAAATGCAATGCCTACTGACTGCTAATTATAAGCCCATGTGTCTTCTTTGGCTCATTTCTGTAAAATGTGAAAAATAATACTGTCTCATAGGATAGTTGTGAAGTTAAATGGGATGATACCTATGAAGCATATAAAAATATACTTATTACAAAGGTCCTCAATTAATGTTTGTTTTTCTCAATACTATTTATAGTAATATTAGTTAAAAATTAATAATTGCATGTTTATCTCTATGTAAATAAACTGTAATAATACTGATTTCAGCCTTGTGAAATGAAATCATTTCATTTTTTCCCATTCCACTTTAAATGTGTATTACATGCTTCCTTTCACTCTTTCAATTTTAGGCATCTTATTGTACTGTACTTGATTTTAATATATTGAAAAAACGAAAGTAATATATGTACTTGTGAAAATCCACAGTACAATGAGTATCATTTAGAAAGTAAGTCAACGGCCCCCTTCAAGCACTAACACTCCTCAGGTGATAGCACTGCAAATTGTTTGTGTGTGTCCTTCCAGGACTTCTTACAAGAGCGTAAAACCTAATGTGTGTATGTGATGTATTTACATGTAATGTTTTCATGCATACGGAGTATTCATACACACACACGCATATGTATGTTGTATGAGTAAGTAGATTGTTTTTATATAACTTGGAGTATAGGTCATTTATCGCTTTACAACTTGCTTTTTTTTTAACTCAAAAGCATATGATAGATATTGTTTGAGTTCAGCAGATATTGATCAGTTTATTTTTAAGAGCTGCACAGTATTCCATGGTTTTGTTAGCTATTCCATTATTGATAAACATTGAGGTTGTCTGTACTTTTCAATTATTACCAAATATGCAAAGTTAACATTTATCAATGTATTTATGTTCTTCAAAAGCTTGTTCAAATGTTTGCATAGAATAGGTTGATATAGGTAGAATTGCTTGATTGAGAATATTTTCCATTTTAATTGTGTAAGATTCTGGCAAAGTTTTAATAAAAAAATTTGTATTGAATTATAATCCCAGCAGCAGTATATAAAGCTAATTTCCCACAATGTTCTTTAAATTGGCTATCTTCAGTAATTTCTGTTTTAGTCCAATGTGATAGGTGAAAATATACTTATGTCATTTTCATTTGCATGTGTTTGATCAATTATAAAGTTTAATATGGCATTAATTAGGTATACTTTTCTGTAAACAACAGAAATGTACCCTGCCTTTTTAGCCAAAATAAAGTTCAATTATGAAGTCACTCCTAGAATTAATATAAGAATAAAGAACTCTGTTTCAGTAAAGATAGGGATCAGGACAATTTGAGGAAATGGAGTAGCAGGGCTAGAAGGACAAAGTCCCATGGTAGTTATTACCAAGAGGAATTGATTCCAGTTGCTTTTGGTATTCTTATTTCTCTGCTCAACATTCAGATTCCAGCAAAATGTGTATTTATTGGTTTCCTCTCATTTCCCATGCCACAGTCTTGGCTTGTTTAGTATGGGGATCTTCACGGACAGTCCTGTCAAGGCTTTATCTACATGGTTTGTTCCCTCAAAGATAGACAAGGATCCTATAACCTGAGGATGGAAGAGAAATTCTTGGAGGGGATAAACAGTAGGGTTCAGCACAGTCCAGCCATAGGGCTGTCCAATATCCCTTCTTTTCTGAACATAGCAATAGAAAAACAAAATTATAATCAATATATTGCTACTACCAAATGCATGACTTAAAGCACACATTCTCCTAAAATGTAGACACTCCAAAATTTATTACAGTCACCACATACGACTCCAAGTCCTGGTTTGCAGGAAACATCTGTGGAGATGGATACTTTCTCCTCACTCTCCATACATTTGGGATTAACATACAGAAATGTAATGAGAAAGTTAAAAATTTAATTGCAAATATGAATTTAAGTGAATGATGATTTTAATAATATAAAGAATGAAACACATGTAAAGTCTGTGGCACTGGCTTTGCAACTGGTTGAAAGTTGTAGGTGAAACTTAAAACATTTCTCCTGCTTTTACATTTTTACCCAGTGTAGTGATCTGTTTTTACCTGATAGTTCTGAGACTTTGGTAGTATTGTCTGCATAGTGCTGAATTAGTCTCTCATTTACCGTTACTGAAAGGCATAGTGGTATATGGCAGTATTAAAGTTATCTATCAGATATTTCCAGGTCTTCTCCCAGGTATTTGGTTTATTTACTTCCTTTAACCATAGCAATATGGAGTGTCCATGTGGCTTTCTCATAGTAAACTTTGGGCAGAAAGTAGTTTTTCCATGCTTTCTTATTATTTGCCACAGTAACCAGCAATATTCCAGATATTGGCTCTTTTGTTAGCTTGGATCACAGAGTGAAGAGAGCTAGAAAGACACCTCTGCCCCACCCCCAGCAATACATACTGCTTTACCCATGATCCCCATAGAATGAGGGATAAATAAACTTCTCTAAGGCTGTGCCCTATGATTTTGGGTTATTTGTTATATATAACCTAGCCTTTCATGACAAATCAGTGCTAGAAGGTGAGATCCTATCTACACGCTCTATACTCTATACCCATTGTATGTATAGCAGTAAATCTATTTTTCCTTAGGAATCAAAATCAACCATAGCAGTTAACATCATCCTTTTTTTTTTCTTGTTTGCCTAGTACTATGAAAAGCCTCAAAAATGTCTAGGTGTCAGTTTTAGCTCCTAATTCAATGAAAACTTTATTGTCTTATATGGCAGCATTTTTCACTTTGGTGTTAAAGCATCTTAAACCATGATAGTTAAAAACCGATGGGCTGGGAAGCAAAATTTTGTAAGTGGATGTACTAGTCAGTGTTCTTCAGAGAACGAGATCCAATAGGTTATATAGAGAAGGATTTGTTATAAGGAATTGGCTTATATGCTCTTGGAGACTGACAAGTACAAAGTCTACAGAGTTGATGTTTCAGTTTGAATCTAAAGGCTGGCAAGCTATTTTAGAACCAGAAGGAGCCACTGTCCTAATTTGAAGGAATCAAGCTAAAGAGTTCTCTCTTTCTGGAGTAGGGTCCATCTTTTATTTTGTTTTGACCTTCAACTGATTGGATGGGGTCCACCCACATTATGGAGGACAATCTCCTTTATACATAGTCTACCAATTTAAGTGTTAATCTCATCTAAAAATACCCTCACAGAAATAGCCAGAAAAATGTTTGATCAGTTATCTGGTCATCCCATGACCCAACGAAGCTGACACATAAAATTTAACCATCACAATTTGTTTTAAGTCTAATTGTAAGTTTCATCACTCAAAATTTAACTTTTGGCCCCAGGACCATGTATTTTCTCACATGAGCAGGCAGCATCATATAGTTTAGAGCCTATGTAACAGCAGTTTGTAGTACACCATTTAAGTGTTCCCAATGATTCAGTGACTGAGTCTTTATTTTATTTCTTTTTAAAGATTTTTTTTTATTTGACAGAGAGAGATTACAAGTAGGCAGAGAGGCAGGCAGAGAGAGAGGGGGAAGCAGGCTCCCCGCCGAGCAGGGAGCCAGATGCGGGCCTCGATCCCAGGACCCTGAGATCATGACCTGAGCCGAAAGCAGAGGCTTTAACCCACTGAGCCACCCAGGCGCCCAGTGACTGAGTCTTTAGTAGGCTATTTCAGCATTCTACTGACCCATTGCTTCTGCCGGATGAAATACAAAAGAAGACTTTTATGTCTTAGGGGCTTCAGCCCATTGTCTTTCTTCCTTCTCAGTGAAAGGAATTTTTTGAAAGGATACAGCAGCATGTGAGACACTATGATACTGTATAAATCATTCAATAAATCAATTGCAATTACCATCGTCAAAGACATGATGGGAAGGAAAAGTAAATCCAAATGCTAGAATAAATGTCTAGTGCAATGAGGCAAAGGCTACAGTTCCATTATGAAAGGGGTCAGGTGAATTTAGCTACTCCTGAATATTTGGCTGAGTCCCTTAAAGTAAATCAGCATACTGGAGTTCACTCATTGGTTTCTTTGATGACAACTGAGCACTCCAGACTCAATAACTACCCTTCTTGTTGAAGATTAATTAGTGTTGTTTATCTCTTCCAATAGCCTCCCCTCCTACTAATACAAGCATAAGGCTTTTTTTGCACTCACACTAGGAATAACTAAGAAAAAATGCTGACTGGGATTCCTTAGAGTCATTTACAGTCTCAACTATAGGATCATTCTGAGAAGTTCACTTATATAAGATTTCTTTTCATCACTAATTCTCTATTCTTGTCCTTTCCAAGTCCTTCCTAGTGTAAGACATGTTACTAATCATTACTGTTGCATTGATGTGTTTCACTAACTCTGGACAGCATTCTGCCCAGAAAAGGTAGACAGGTTTTATTGTGTAAAATACTGCCCCCTGGTCCACTAGCCTTCTTTCCTGCCTCCTCATATTACTCCTAGTATAGTTGTACCGCCAAGCAGTCTACTTCCTGCTACTTCTGGCGTATCATGGAGAGGCATTGGTAAACCGAGTTTTTCTTTTTATCCTTAAAGAGTGAGAATAAAAAAATCCCTATGAGGACATAGGTATGGGTTGAGGGAGTGGTGCAGAGTATAGGGAGATTCTGAATATCTGAGTGGTGGTCCCAAGCATTTCAACGTCTTAAAAGCTCCCCAGCTGATTCTATGCAGTCAGCATAGAGAACCACTAAATAAGTGGATCAATTTCTATATAATAGGTGTTATATGCCATATGGTATGGTGCAACTGGGGTAACTTCCCAATTATATTTTTAATAATCATCGTAAATTCTTAGACAATCATTAGTCTTTTGCACTACAATTTTTACAGGCTGTCACATACGGATGAATCAGTAAGTCATAATTATCTCTTAGATCAAAATTCAGATTCAAATTTCAGAGAAAAATTCTCATTGGCCTAGTTTGTCCATATGCCTACCCTATTGTTTGGGTCAATACAGTTGGTTTACTTTTTTGGTACTCTCAGCACTGTTTCCCCCTAATCAAAGGCCAAAAGAACAGATGCTACAAACAAGTAATTTTTTTTTATGTGTACTAAACCTTTATATTTTTTGAGTAAAGCATATGCTCTTTTATTTACCCATTTTCCTTTTGATTTATTTGTCTTTTTTATGTTCATTTCGAGATCTCATTTCATAAGTATTAATGCCATAATTTTATATACACTGCAAATGCTTTCTTCTAGTTTGCTCTGTGTGCTTTCAATTTATATATTTTGTTTTTGTCCATACAAATATTCAAAATTTTCACCTACTAATCCTATGAAGAATGATTTCTCTATTTTATGTTTTACAAAACCCTTTCCTCAAGCCAAGATTATGAAATGTTCCTGTACATCTTCTTTTATTACTTTTACATTTTGTTTTAAACTTCTGACCTTTAATCTTTTTTTTTTAAGATTTTATTTACTTATTTGACAGAGAGAGTGAGAGTACAAATAGGAGGAAAGGCAGAGGGAGAGGGAAAAGCATACTCCCCACTGAGTAGGGAGTCAGATGTGGGACTCAATCTCAAGACCCTGAGATCATGACCTGAGCTGAAAGCAGACACTTAACCAACTGACCCACCCAGGTGCCCCTCTCACTTTCAATCTTTAAAGATTGCATTTTCTCTTAGAAGTGCATTGAAAGATATGGATTAAGTACAGATGGAGCACATTTCCCCCCTAACACTGAAATGTAGTTGCCCAGGGTGCCTGCATGGCTCAGCCAATTAAGCATCTGACTTGATTTCATCTCAGGTCATTACCTCAAGGTTGTGAGATTGAGCCTAGTGTTGGACACCATGCTGGGTATGGAGTCTACTTAAGATTTTCTCTCCCCCTCTGCTTCTGTCCCAATCCCCCTCTCTTAAAAAAAAAAAAAAGTAATTATCCCAACAAAAGCTATTCAGTAGTTCACTGTTTCACCACTGATTTGACTATTTCATATATGACGAAATAATATATATCTTAGAACATTGCTGCTCTTTGCTTTGTTAATCTGTTTATTAATTCTAATAATAGACTGTTTTATATACTTAAATTCCCTAATTAGTCTCTCAAGATTTAGTGACATTTTCTCTCTATTATTTGTTCATGTCTCAAGTTTAAAAAAAAAATGAGTTTGAACGCAATTGCATTGAATTTCTAGTTTCAATGGATCCTTCTGAGAATGCCCTGTTTCTGACACTGGTGCCCACACTGTGCCCCCATTGCCAGACCCGAGCTTCTATGGAGAGCTGTTCCTTGTTATCCTGGAGGCGAACGCCACAGGTAGCTGCTCTTAATGGGGACTGTGGCCAGGCTGTGCTGTAAACCTCCACTCAGTCCCGTGACTGACCTGCTTGCTTGTCATAACTCTTCCCACACCTGTTTCTAGCTGTGCTATCCCTAATGCAGCTTTGTTGACAGAGCTACTCTTGCAGTCATTCCCTTTCAGTGCTTTGCTTTGGAAACTGTTCCATTCCATAAGGTCTCTCTACTCATCTAATATTCATTGTGATTTAGTTTCTTCTTTGTTTCTGGTGTATTACTTTCCCACTGCTAGAAGATAAATATATATGTATGTATGTGTGTGTGTAAATATATATATATTTTATCTGGCACCATGAGCCTGTAGTTATTCATTATTTATTTCTTTTAAAGATTATTTATTTATTTGAGAGAAAATGAGAGAGAGCAAGAGAGAGAGAGGGAGCGAGCATGGCGGGGGAGGGTCAGAGGGAGAAGCAGACTACCTGCTGAGCAGGGAGCCCAAGGCAGAACTCAATCCTGGGACTCCAGGATCATGACTTGAGCCAAAGGCAGTTGCTTAACCAACTGAGTCACCCAGGTGCCCCTTACTTGTTATTTTAATTTCTCCTTTTCCCATTTTACCTTTTTACCACACCCAGTTTTTAAATCCTTTGCATCTCTTCTCTTATCCTGTCTTTATTTTTTTTCCTTTCTGGCAGTTTGTTTATAGAGTAGAAACTTTTCCTGGTGTATTGAAACTATGCTAATCCTTAGTGTGAATTATTTAGTAAATACCAAACTCTTTGCACATTTCTCTTTTTGTCTTTAATTGTTTTCAAGACAGAAATGGCTATTTGTTTATTTCCATTATATCTCCTTATATAAATTCTCTCTGATACTATTCTGTTTAGTGATCTCTTAAACTAGTATCTATGTCATAAAATTGGTTTCTTCCTGATAATGCATATTGCGATCTAATTGAATAAATTATTTGGAGGTATAAACTAGTTGGAAAAGATAAAATATAAAATATGTATTGCTTTCTGGTCAGAGAACGAAGAGGTGTTTTTTCGTTTGCAACATTAAAGTGAATATGCACCTTTTTAGCTGTTACAACAACTGCATATGCTAATGTGGCCTTTGAAAAGTCAGTATCAAGTTTTTATGTACTTGTGACATAGCTTTTTCTTTTCTGACTCAAAGCTTTGTGAAAGTACATGTGGTTTATTTTATTCACATACCATCCCTAAAATATTTCAGAAAAAATATCAAGTATTTATTGAACTGAAATAAAATGTCAGATAAATCTTTTCAATTCATACAAATTATTTTTCCAGATTGTTAGCATAATTATGTATAATGAATCTTTTATGAAAGGTGCTTTATAGAAATCTTTGGTTTCATCTAACTGAACTAAATGCAAAATATATATAATATTAAAAGTAAAATTTAACAGTCTACAAATTCACATATTCTAAGTTTCATACATATTTACGCATAGTGAAATATTTTAATATATTCTATTAAAATAAATGTGTAACTTAGGAAAGATATAACAGATTCCACAGATTTTATTACTCTCCTACTTTAAGATATAATTTTATAGAACAAAGTTTCTACCATATTTTATGTAAATAAAATCCATCTTGAATCAGAACTTATGATCTACTACATATGTCTCTTGTTATGGAATCTTGTTATGTCAGAGAGCTAAACAAAATCCTCAGAAGGCTGAGAAAAAGTTCATCAAAATTCAATCCAGCCCTACTGGAAATTTCCAGAAAAAAATGTTGCTAGTTGTAAAAACGTGTTGGTAATGTAAAAATAAAGCAGTCAGCTCACCCTTTGAATCGTTATGATTAATCATAGTTTATGATGATTTTGTGAGCCAGTTCTTTTTTTTTTTTTTTAAGATTTATTTATTTATTTGAGAGGGGGTGGTGGTAGAGGGAGATGGAGAGAGAAAATCTCAAGCAGATTCCCTGCCAAATATGAAGCCTGATGTAGGGCTCATTCTTAGGACCCTGAGATCATGACCTGAGCCGAAATCAAGAGTCAGATGCTTAATCAACTGAACCACCTAGGTGCCTCTAATAATTCTGTCTTTATCACTAGAGCAATTGAATATGAAAATTGATTTATGTTTTTATATTAAAAATCTAAAGGTTAGTAAAAGTAACAAAACATTAATATGCCACTACAATTAGCAAAGTTATATAATCACTTGCTTGTAGAAGAACCTCCCCATTTCGGATATTACAACTTGGTAGTCACTTTCCACATATATCAGCAAATGCATTATGATTTTAAAGATATTCAAAAATCTGAAATTTTAATACTCATCTCACAAAGAAACAATTGTAGCTGGCTGAATAGCAGTTAGACTAGACATCGATGTTATTATTTAGAGATTTTTACTTATCTAAATTCCCTGAACACTCTAAAAAGAACAACTTCACCTGAATTGGCTGCTAGAAATAACCAATTCATTTGTCTATATCATGTAACCTGTTTCTTATTTTATTCTACAGAAGTCAAGTTTCTAATAAATAACAAACTATTTTATTTGAATATTCACAGTTTTCTAAGCCTGCCCAGAATGTTTCCCAGGCACAACTTTTCCATCAGCCCCAGGCTGGTAAAGGACATGTCCTTCACTAATGAATGAATATAGGGAAACTCCTAGTAGACGATTATCTCAGATTCCTTTAGGAACGATGATCATGTAGCTTACTCCTATAACTTAATTAAAAAGAATAAAAGTGGACAGGGTAATCCACACTCAAATAGACTAATAATGCAGCAGCTAAGTAATAAGTAAACCAATAGCCTAATAATAATAATAATAATAATAATAATAATAATAGTAACATAAATTGATCCAACATATATTTATTAAATGGCCAACAGATGTCAGGAACAAGTCTTAGAACTGCCGGTCCACTTGGAACAAAACAGATAATACTTTCTGCACACATGACCTTGTTACAATGGAGGAAGACAGATTAAACTAATAAAATATACATTATATCAGTGGAGAAGGTAAATAGAATATACATTGGTAGTGAGTGTTCTGTTTGTTCTTTTATATAGCCTGAGCAGGAAAGAACTCACTGAGTATAGACTAGAGGGAGATGAAGGAGCAAGCCATTTGGCCAGCTCATAGAAGAGCATTTGAGGCAGAGATAGGAACAGAAATAAAAGCATCGTGACAGGATAATGTTTGACATGATTGGGGGACATTAGCAAGATGCCCAGGGTGGCTAGAAGCAGAATGGATAGGAGTAGCTTATGAGAATGGTACTGAGGGGCCAAATCACATAGGGTCTTAGGGTAACCATGAGTATAATAATTAGGTTTATCCAGGGGTCTTCTGGTCTATTCCTGGCTTGCCAGCATCTATCCCAATTTAGTATTTAGCCAGGAATTTTGTATTTTTAAGTATTATTATTAGCGGCTGCATTATCATAAGCACTGATGATTATGGGTTTTTCGATCTCTCCAGTTTGTATATCCAGTCTCTACTGTGTTTTCCTCCAGGAGGACATAGGACACATCTGTCCAATGAATGGTGTTCTCATTTTTACATATAATCATTAAATTTGAAACATAACCGGAAAAATAACTGTCTTTTCCCAACCATTCCCACATGAAAAACAAGCAACAATTTCTTCTGAATTGCAGTATGTAGTGAATTCAAAGAAAAAAATAAATACGCACTAAAAATCCTTTTGGCAAACTTGTATACCAGCCCATTATGCTGTGGCCGTGGAATCTCATCTCCTTGTGAGATGCAAAGGAGAACAAATATACCAATCAGCAATGTCCGTGGAGATTGGGGGAAATCATAGGTTAGATGTATGTTAAATAAATATGAGGAAGAGAAGATGAGCAGTCCTGCCAATTATTTTTAATGAGTGCTTTGAGTAATCTTATTCGGTGTTTTTAAAAAACTAAACATGTAATTTAAACCTATAAATATTTATGTTTTATACACTTTTATTTTGCAATAAAACTTTTCAGCACAAATCAGCAAAAATGAAGATGCATATTAAATGAAAAATTCAGTTCCGAGTTTCTATTTTCCCAGAAATAATTGTTAATGAATACATGATTTTTATGAAGTACTTCTAAGCATGGACCATCGACAATGGGAACTCTAGTGGTTTCATTGTACATATTGAAACTATAAGCACAAATATGCTGTAGAAGCATCAGTATCTGCTTCAAAATTAATAGCTAATTATCTGCTCATAACAGCCTTGTAAGCTGCAGAAAATCTCTTTGCCTATCACTCTTCGAAGCATGACTTTTCATTTAGATCAAGTGACCATCCTTAGTTAATATTCATGTTCAATTCCAAGGTTTTTTTTTTATGTGAGTTGTAAGTGAAGTGATTAACTGTTAATATTTTGGCTTCATTGGAGGAAGAACTTTAAAAAGATTCAGCAATCCCATTTTTATGTCAGAGTAATCAGAATGCTTTAAACAGAAAATCCATTAAAAAGTAAAGTGCTAATGATTTTATTATTTATTCCTATAGTGGTACTTTGAATACGGATTTTGTTGAAGCACATAATCATGCCAAAAATATGGTTTTGATTAAAGTAAGAAATAGTAGATAAAAACATATAGTCTGAATTGGTTGTGGTACACACATAAATCATAATTGCATCCAAAGAAATTTTAATATATTATTAATTAAAACATAAGCCTTAATTGTCGAATTCTATGTATGTGCATATGTGAGCATGAACATATATACAAACACACACACAAATTACTCAGTTATTATGCTACAGATTCTATAGTCACTAAGGAACCTTCTGGAAAAATCAAATAAGTAAGGCTCAAATCTCAGACCATTTAAGTAGTGGAGTCCTTAAAGTATCTGTGGATAATGCTACTCTAGTAAGTCTTTTTCAGTTTATAACCTTCTCTTTCATTTAAAACTCTACCACTGGAGAAGTGTGATAGTTTAAAATAATTTAACATAGAGGCCTATAGAAATCTATAATTTGATTTCATCTTGTCATCTCTTCCTAAAAATATTATTCAAAATTATTGTCTTATGAGAAGCTGATCAAATATAAAAAATGTTTAAGTCTATCAGGCAGTTTATTAATGAAATTATTGTATTTGATCTTAACCAAAAGGCCAAGAAATGAACATTAATGAAATTATTAGGCTATTATTCTCGACCTTATGATGTAGTGTCTGTGTGCTCTTAAATTTGCAGTCTGTTGTGATTTCTTATTCTAAGTAAATATACATATGTACACATATTTATGTATAATTTATAAAACCTGATTTTTACATATTTTTTTCTTAAAGAAGGCTTCAAATTTTATAAATATCACATCCCACAAAATCTGTATTCACCTTTGCTCCTAATTTATCAATGAGATATCATGGGAAGGAAATTACTTCAACTTAATTTTGTGATTTCTGCCATAATGAAAGCATCGATATACAAATCTATCTTGACTCCCTCCTCTATTCTCTTATCAGATGTGGCATCTCTCCTAATTGAAGTGTATTCGACTTCCTCTCTTTATTCCTGCTCCTCTTGCTATCACATCTTGAGCTGTTCTCTTCTACTGCCTTTTTATCTTAACTATATAGGCCCTCTTTTTTTTTTTTAAGATTTTATTTATTTACTTGAGAGAGAGAGTTTGAATGGAGGGAGGGACAGAGGGAGAGAATCTTAAGCAGACTCCATGCTGAGCATGGAGCCTTACTTAGGGCTCTATCTCACCACCCTGAGATCAGAATCTGAGCCAAAACCAAAAGTCAAATGCTCAACCAACTGTGCCACCCAGGCACCCCTATGTAAACCCTCTTAATATAAGCCTACTCTGTACTAAAGTGATTTGATTTAGTTTATAAAAACATATACAATGTTTAAAATGTTATTACAAATTAACAATAGTAATGGATAGAGATTCAAGACCAAAGGGAAGGCAGACAAATAATTTCTAGGTCATTGCAGTGTTGCAAAAACGAGCAACATATAAAACTAATGGAGCTGTTATTTTTAATTTTTATAATTTTTGTTCAAATGTAAATCTACTTACCTTCCCATTTCTTTGTTTTTTTCACAACTAAATTCTTAATAAAATGAATTATTTTTCCATTCTTCCATTTCCTCTTCAGTGTAGTTGGAATTTTGACTCTACTCTCTATTGAGACTGCTATTGTCAGTAATAAACTTCTGGGTGTTGAATAAAGACTTGTTTATTTTTATATTTCTTAAAAGTCTCTCTGCCTTGGATATTATTTTTTTAAGATTTATTTCTTTTCTTGGAAAAGAGAGAGAGAGAATTCAGGTGGAGGAGTGGAGGGAAAGAATCTGAAGTAGACTCCCTGCTGAGTGAGGAGTCCAACTCTGAGCTTGATCTCATGACCGAGAGATCATGACCAGAGCTGAATTAAGAGTTGGATGCTCAACCGACTGAGCTACCCAGCCACCACTCTTCTCCCTTGGATATTTATTTAGAGTTGTTTCTTCTTATATAGAGTTGTTTCTTCTTATGTAATTGGATACATCCTTCTTTGTACATCCCTTGAAAGTCACATTTTTCTAGAATTTCATACTCAGAATTCTATTTCATGCACGTATGCTTCCTTAATTTTATAATAAAATAATAGTGATCTGTAGGGCATAGGTCAAGGATTATGCAAAATATAGCAACCTTACATGTTGGGCATTTTCTCCATTTGCAGATGAGGAAGCTCATGATCAGACAGTTCAAATAATTTACTCAAGGTTTTAATCTCATAAAAGAGCAAATCTTTGTTGTATTCCATGGCGACCATTTTAACTTCTGTTCTGTTCCTTCTTCTTACTTCCTTTCCTGATTTTGATAATCAGAAATATTTGGATTGTGTCTGAATATTCTCTTCCATCTCAAGTTTCTCTCTGCAGCCCCGTATAGATTTACACAACTATTAGGCAACATTTCCATATGAATATCCCATAGGTGTCTCAAATTTTACATGTCTAATATGAAACTAATTTTTTTTGTCCTTCCCCAAACTATTCACTGACTTGTATCCCTAATATGATGAAGGGAAAGACCGTTCACCTTCCCCTTTCTTCTGACAATGAATTATTTCACGCTGTCCCGAAATTGTCATCTAATCACTTTCCTGCTTTCCTATATTCACCCTCTTTCTTATATATTAAACTTTCATTCACTTCTTCCTTTTCCCTGTTCGCCAGTTCATCAGGGAATTAACTTACCACAGCTTCAAAATTCAACTCAGGTGTCTGTCTCCACTTTTATTAAACCAACCTTGATATACCTTTCTATTTAATCTGCATCAACTGCTCCCAAAGAACATTCTTTTGTGACCTTAACTGTGTGTTTTTTTATCTGCTTGCTCAGTTAAGCCATTGGGTTATTTGAAGGCAAGGACTCTATCTTGCTTTTCAATCTCTGGAATCTAACCCAGTTTCTGACACAGAGTTGTAGTTAATAAATGCATATTAAATACATGAATTGATGGAGGTGCTGTATCACATATAAAGTTACTTTCTCAGTATATAAATATTCTAGTGAATGTAACTCTCTTTCTTAGGTGTTTATAGCTATTCTATTGTATTTGATCCCTGTCAAAGTATTTTTTTTTCCTCTAGAGAAGTTCATGTGTATTTCCTAATTCACAATACTTTCTTACTTCACATTATAAAATTAACTTGGTGGAATGATCTGATGAATATAGAAGAAAAACTCATTCTAATTACTAACAATAAAAGCATTAGGAGGACAAAATGGATTTGAGTAGATGTGCTAAAGAAACCTAAGCAACCTAATCACTTCTGTTGTTATATTTTAGGAGTTAATTTTAGATAGTGTCCTTTGGACCACAGATGATGTCTTCGTGCTTTACAATTGGAAGTATTAAGAATGAATTCTTCCAAGTTAACTTCTTTTAAAGATCAGGAAATATGTGTGAATTAAAACTCTTTATCATATATTTCTTTTCATTCTTTAAAATTTTCAGTCTTTTTTTTTAACTTATGTTGCAGTCATATAACATAAACTTAGAAGAAATATTTAAATTGCATTTTCACATACATACATATATGTTAGTATGCAAACACATACATATACTTTAGGACTTTGAGAGGTGAAGACACATGTATATGGTCACAAACTTGATTGCATATTTGTAGCACTAAATATAGTTATGTAAATACTGAGTCAAATTACCTCCCTTCGGGGGTGCCTGGGTGGTCTAGTCAGTTAAGCATCTGAGTTCAGCTCAGGGCTCAGGTCATGATCCTTGGGGTCCTGGGATGGAGCCCCATCTTGGTCTCCCTGCTCAGCAGGCAGTCTGCTTTTCCCTCCCCCTCTACCCCTCCTCCTGCTTATACTCACTCTCTCTCAAATAAATTAATAAAATCTTTTTAAAAAATTACCTCCTTTCCATTCTAATGCAGAAAATTATTAACACGTATAGATGATCACCCTTAAATAGTAATTTATGCTTATATACATTTAAAACATCCTAAAAAGGTTTCTATTTTCTACATACCAGAGTAAGTTTATATTTTAAAGTAAGATCTTTATACAAGATCTTTATACAAGTTTTTTATTATACAAATGAAATCATGAATAGTTTCAATAAAAGGTTAAGACTATTTAGCTAAGTATTACTTTGTCTTTAGCCATTCAAAAAGGATCTGAGAGAGGGGGGCGACTGGGTGGCTCAGTCATTAAGTGGCTGCCTTTGGCTCCGGTCATGATCCCAGGGTCCTAGGCTCAAGACACACATCCGGCATCCCTCATCCCATATCCTGCATCCCTCATTGGGCTCCCTGCTCAGCGGGAAGCCTGCTTCTCCCTCTCCCACTCCCCCTGCCTGTGTTCCTTCTCTCCCTGTATCTCTCTGTCAAATAAATAAATAAAGTCTTTTAAAAAATGATCTGAGAGAGTTTAATATTTCGTAATACATTAATTTTCTAAGAATTATGTGCACTGCTCAAAAAGGAAAAAATATTTGGACCACATTGTGGAGCCTAAGGTTTCTTGATTTCTCCTTTCTAATTCATTTTATGCCAGGGAGAACATTAAAATTATTTAATAATTAACAGGGGTTTCCCAGGAACAAATATTCCCTTATTTTCTGTCTCTCATGATGTTTTTGGCATTTCTCACTGCTTTTCTCTCTTCTTCTTCTTCTCTTATAAAATATACATATGCATAAAATATGTCTTTGATATTTCAGAGATAATGAAATTAATGTTTCAATTGTTTTTTTTTAATGTTTCAATTGTTAATGGTGCACTGGGGTATATATTTTCTCAAATACTCTGGAAGTTATTTCTGGCTGTGATGCTAAGTTATACTGTGTTCATACTGATGAGTCCAAATTACACTTTTATGACTATCCCACTTATTAACATGAAATGTCCCCTTGTCCAAAACAGTGTTTCCATCTTTCATACAATATCCTCAAAAGATTAACAAAATTTGTTTAAAACAGGTGCACTTTCTAGTTTACCTAACCTTTATAATTTATTAGTAAAATAGAGTACCTGAGATATGAGGTGACAGGATATGGTTATAATTACTTTTACTCTAAGCTGAAATGTTGGGAGAGGCACATTAAAGTTGATGAGTAATCACTTTGAAGTTGACATTATCAAGATCCACAGGGAAAGATCAAATATAACCCTCCCCAATTTGGGAGTATATAGTATGGAGGAAACTTTTGGGGGACATAATTGCTTCATGCATAGATTTTCCAACCCGATTGCAGCAGCAATAATAGTATCCAGTGATACCAATGTATGTATAGATGTAATCTGGGTATTAGGAAATGAGGTGGAAGGTATTAGGAATTGGTTTTCTGGACTACAAATATGGTTTTGAAAACAATAACAACATCACAAATCAGAAATTTCAACCTAATTTTAGTGAGGCAGTTGTGAAGCCATTTGATCTTATAACTGTAAGAATAATATGTAACTGTGTACATGCAGGTATGAATATGAATTGAGCTGAATAATAAAAGATAAGGATGCTTGTTTCTGGCTCAAAATGCTTAAATCAGTATGCAGAGCTTTCTTAAGGCAAGCTCTTGAGATAAACTATTTTTTCTAAACAAAGGAGGAAAAGGAAAGTTGAGAGCATATAATAAAGTAATTTTCATTCCTTCAACCTTGTGTTTTTTAATACAAAGAAATATGAATAGGTACAAATAAATGAGCATTCATTCCATGCTATTATGATAACAATATTTATTAATCTAGTACTGGTTTCTTCTAAATATCACAGGATATAGTTTTATAATATGTACATTGTTTAATTGCTATACATGTATTTATTTTTATATGTTCAGTCTGATTTCTAATTGATATAGCCCAATCATATATAAATGACAGGATCATTTCTTTTCTTTGAATGATAAAATAGGAGATTGGAATAAAAAGAAATTCCTACATATAGTCATTTAAGAAATCTCATTATAAGACACTTTCCAAGATTATGGAATCAGTACTGCAGGTTTTCTTCCTTCTTTTTAAAAAACATTTTCCCAGCGTGTTTTTAAAATACTATTGTCAAGTACAAATTAAAACTTCCTGAATTTTCTATATTAGTTTTATCTTCACACTTTTTTAGAAATGGAAAGTAGACTTCTAAATCTTAGTATCTTAATTTGCTTTTAGTGGTTCAAAACCTCCTCACCCACTTTTTTATAGGGTGTGCTTTAGTGGTGGCTGTTGAGCAAATGTGAGGAAAGCATCTGACACGGAGCTACTGAACCTGCACATTAACACAAGATCTCTTTCAAATTTAGCTATTGTAGATAAATAGGAAATGCTCCAGGAAAGCATTAATGACCAACAGTGGAAACTCAAAAATTGTTAATCTACTTCATAAGTCTTATTTTAAGTTTTAATTTCATAAATTTCCATAAAAATAGTTTATCTAAATAAATTCCGGGGCTGTGCATGATTACTTAATTATAAAATGTTTATATGCATTAATTCTGCAGGTGAACCTCTGAAATTGGTAACTGAAAGTATACTACACAGTACTAAAGTTTCCACTAACAGACATCTTTCCAGGCACTCCTTATTCTCTCATCCTTCTTGTTATTAGGATGTCCTTTGAAGTGGGAGCCTCACATCTGCTGGTGTTTACAGCTTAAGGAGTGAAAAGTTAGTACCCATGCAGAGCCCTGTATTTTGGTTCTTGTCAGGTCTCTTGGATTTATTTGTTCTCGATCAGACCTATTTTCCTCTGCACTTTCTGTCCCTAACTCAGTGCTATAAGCAGGTCTCCCTTGGCTATAGTTTCAGATTGAAGGTAGGAAAACTCTGTCCATCCAGCTTTGCTTGGTAGGTGAAAATAGAGGAGTGGCGCTCTGACCTATAAAACATATATACTACTTTTAATGAAGGGAAAATAATTGAATTAGTAATAACCTATGGATAGTACAATTTAATTTACATACACATACTGTTTGTTTCTTAGAACAGCCCAACAAAGCAAATGGCATTAACTACATTTTAAAGATAAGGAAACCAAGGCTCAGAATGATGAAATAATTTTCCAAGGCTACAATTCAGTGAATGAATGAAATAAGGAATGAGTGAATCTCAAGGGAAAACAGCATGGATTGAGTGGATTAAGAGGCTGAGATAGAGAGGTCAATTTTTCAATCCATTTAGCAGTCAACTTATAGAGAGTAAGCTGGTCTGACAGTCACATGGGGTTTATGTTTGGGGGTAGGATGCTGCTGAAGAACCAATGATGACAATTTTAAAAGAAACAAGAATGAATAACAGATGAAACATCATCATGGAGTAGAAGAACAATGGTGAGTCAAATGGATGCTTAGGCTTTCACCAGAAACAATGAACTCTATGGTAAACTTTTCAGCTGCCAGGATATTTCGAAAAACTTTTCTAGGTTTCAATGAGACAATGTTTGAAAATTAGGAGATAGACAAATTAAAAGGCTGTGTTTCTGGCAAAAACTGACTTAGGGAGAATTAGAAAATAGAAATTTTGTTCCATAGTCATTAAAGGAATTCAAACAGTTATTTAAAAAAGGAAAGAAAGGGAGAAACCAAAGACTTACCAGGAATAGAATAGCTTATATGCAAGGGCTACGAGTTTTAAGGAACTTCCAAAATTGTACAGATGCTTCCAAAAATGGAAGATGAGGGCATATTCTGCAACTCACTTTCTGAGACAGAATAATTTTGACAAAGAATTAGAGATGGTATCAGGAAGAAAAATAGAAATCTATTGTGTTCATGAATATAGATTCAAAATGTCTAAGCAAAATATTAGCAAATTGAATCCAATTCTCTATAAAAATTTTAATAAACAGTGTACAATTTGGGTATATAAAAGGATGCTTTAATGATACAAAAATATTTAAATGTATACTCCCACATTATTGGTTAAATGAGATAAACTATATTAACATCTCAAAAGATGCCGAAAAAATTTTAACAGATTCATAATAAAAATCCTTACTATATTATGAATAGAAGGAAATTTTATTACCTTATAAAAGTTGTCACTCAAAAGGAAAAGAAAGAATATCTATACAAAAACATCATATTAGATGGGGAAAATATAGAAATAGTCCGTTTAAATTTAGGAAGAAGATAGGAGCTTTGCCTTTGAATATCCCAATTCAGCAATGTCTTGGAGCTCTGGACAGCACAATAGGAAATAATAATTATAAGGATTGGAGATCCCCAATAGTACCATTATTATTGGCATACTATATTCATGGATAAGGAAACTCAATTAACATTATACATATTTTATTTGTCCCAAAAAGTGATCTATAGCCCTAATGTTACTCTGATCAAGTCCTAATTTGTTTTTATTTGTTTTTATCTTTATTTTTGTGGGATAGGACAAATTAACTTTAAAATATATATAGAAACATCAAAGAAGGAATAATAGCCTAGATTCTTCATGCTCTGTGAAATATAGACTTACTGTAAAATTACTTAAATAATTATAAAACTGTGGTACTGGTACAGGGGTGGACAAAATATGGATAAAATAAAATAGTTCAAAAAGAAATGTAATCATATATGGAAATCTGATTTATGTTGGAGCTTGCATGGTAAGAAGTGGAAATATCCAATAAATAAAAGGATGGATTAAAGAAGAGAGAAAAATCAGTGCACAATAGCGACAAGGAAGAAAAGGAAGGAGGAAGAGAAAAAAGAAAGAGGGAGAAAGAAAGAAAGAAAGAAAGAAAGAAAGAAAGAGAGGGAGGGAGGGAGGGAGGGAGGAAGAGAGGGAGGATGGGGGAAAGGGTGAGGAAGGGAAGTGAATAAAGGGATCCCTACCTCACACCACAACATATAACTGTTAAAAGTAAAAGTGAAATTTTAAAAAGAGTATATATGAAGTATCTTCTGACTTTTGAGTAGGCAAACTTTCCTTACACAACACAGGTCAAAGTGCTAACCACTTATGAAAAGGTTGATAAATTTGAGTACATTAAAACCAAATCTTGTTTATTAAAATACACATTAAAGTTAGAAAATTTCAATTTGTAGAAGATATTTGCAAAAAAGCATTAAAATTAAGAACAAGTAAGGAACTTTTACAAATCAACAAGAGAAAAAGTAGTAGAGNTTTGAGTACATTAAAACCAAATCTTGTTTATTAAAATACACATTAAAGTTAGAAAATTTCAACTTGTAGAAGATATTTGCAAAAAGGCATTAAAATTAAGAACAAGTAAGGAACTTTTACAAATCAACAAGAGAAAAAGTAGTAGAGAAAGGAAACAAGTCATGAATAGCCATTTCACAAAAGAGGAAACCCATGAAATTAAGAAGTATAACATTAAAAGTGTTAGAGAGAATGTACTCAGTCAAATATCTATATTGAAAATGAATACATGCATCGGTACAACATTTTTGAGAAACAAAAAGTTGCATAAAATTATACCCTACTCTGAAAGTAGCCACTGTCCATGAGTACTAGGAAGCATGGCCAATAATGCAGTAATTATAAGAACATAAAATAACCAATCCAAATGTCCATTGACATGGGCTTAAAAAGGCACACTCATATATATGATAATTAACAGTAGAAACTAAGTAACTTCAACTACGCACGGAGAGAACTTCAGCTATCACATGATTGAGTCTTAGTAACAATACTAAGTGGAAAAAGCAAAAAAGTGAACAGAATGTTGTCTATGGCATGTGCATGTTAACTGAAAATTTAGAATAGTGCTCACTTTTGTGGATGAGTAAAAAGAATGCCAAAGGGAAAGAGCACAGAGGTCTATGTAAGTTTTTGGGAATGTTCTCCCATCGGGGTGGGCACTTGATACATAGGTACTTAAATCATGCATAATATGATATTATACATGATATAAGCAGTCAAATGGGAAAGAGACTCAAAGAAAATATTGCAGCATGTCTAACAAAGTGTAAATGTCCTCAATATAATACCTAAGGAAATACGTGAAATTTTGATATTCTAAATATTCATGGCTCTTAACATCAAATGGTGGGATTTTAGTTAATTTTTATACATTTTTATTATGTTTACGCATTGTTTGTATTAGTTTAACAAAATGCTTTTCTAATAATGCTAACTTAAATAAAAAACAACACTCAGAATATGTAGAATGTATAAAATAATAGTAAAAGACATCTCAGTGGAAAAGATGGGCAAGAGTTTGAAGCAGCAGCTCACAGAAGAGATCCCATGCCTGTAAACCTGCAAAAATATGCTCAACCCACTTACCCACTTGCAAACAGGAATGTGTGATTTTACATTAAAAGCATAATTTGATTTTTCATTATTATTGAAGAAATATCATAAAGCTGTTTACATGTACTGCTTTGGAGTTGAAAGAAATTGACACATCTTTTATAGCAGAAGCTGTTCAGGGAGTAGTAAGATGGTATAGTGGATTTCCCTTCTAGAAGAGTAGCCTTCAAACCATGCATATGTTCACAAATGTACTCCAAATAGTGTTAACTATAACACTTATTTTTTATAACAGTGAAACACTAGAAATAGTTTAACAGTACCTGAAGAGAAATGGTTTATTTGATCACACAGTGAATACCTTATGTAATATTCACTTATTGTATATCATGATGCAACATTGTATGAGCTGACACAGAAGGACCTCTTAGACATTTTTAAATTAAAACATGCACACAAATTAACAGGATGTATAGCATGAGCCTACTCATGTTAAAATGTGTGTATAATAAAACTCATATGTATATTCACATATGTACATATATAGAAAAATTTCTTGGATGATTGCATATTACATTACTCCCAGTGATTATCTCTGGGCGAGGGAGCTAAAAAGACATATTCCACATATTTCTGTCTTGTTTCATATTTTTTTTATTGCAAGAAAATAGGCACGTACAGTTGTATAACTGGCTGTGTTACCTGCCTTTTTAACTTTCTCCAAGGTACGTTGCTTTAATAAGCGTAGTGCTATATGCAGTAACAACAGAAGCTATGGGCACCCAGCAGTTAGACTTGAGTGTTCCAAGGTAGCAAACACTGAGGGCCATGTCAAAAGACAAGGGGAGGCCTGCCTCCCATTTGCAAATTCTAAGTCAAAGGAATCACTGAAACAGAACCCCAAAAGCAAGTGTGATCAATTTCTTCCAATAATGGAAAAGTCTGAAAACTCTCAAAGACATATTTGCTGGCATAATAGTTGTACGTATATAATGATTCAAAAGAGAATTTTTGATTAATAACAATTATTCAATTATTCGTAGTAAATGTCACTTTGGATTATATGTGAAATGCAGCTCACGTTTGAGAGAATATTAATAAAAATCATTATAATGTGTAAGTTTTTTTTAAACTTTGGAGTTGATAAAAGAAAAAATATATTTAATATATGTTCAAATCAAGATGTTAATTCTTTAATTTTAGGATTTTATTCTAGATAAGAATTTAATATTTTTCAATAAATTCATTGGGATTGTCTTACAGTTTGTATCAAGTAAAAAAGTTTCTTATTTGATAAAATGCTAAAAATACAAAACTTCACAAGTCCAGATATTAAAATATCAATCATGTGCCATAATGTGCTTTTTTTTCAGGTTAAACTTTTTCCGTGATGTTACTGATTTCAGAGTGTTAGCCTGTGGTGGAGATGGAACCGTGGGGTGGATTTTGGACTGCATAGGTAATGAAGACACATACTTAACATAGCTGGGTGAGAGTGGAAACCTAAAATTCTGTATATTTTATTTATTTTATTAATGCATTGATGCCTTTGGATGCTACACTGCTATAATCAGACATCTGGCATTATTGTACATTACTTACTGGTTTAATGGGTTTTCTATATTTCAAAGTTTTAATTGACAAAATAATTTGCAAGTATCTAGAAATCTTCCTTTTTAAATCTGCTTCTCATGGAATTTACTAAACCCTCAGCTATTTTCAAGTCAGACTCTACAAATTCCATTTGTTTCTTTGCTCTGGGGAGGGAGTCAAAGAGAATCTTAGCATTTGTGATAAAATTTATGTCAAATAGATGTACTTATTTTATGTAAGCCTGGCACCTCAAAACCTTACCCTCTGTGGGCATTCTTAGCCTATGTATCGATCATTATTATTACCATAGCTATTTTTTTATTTATCATGTACTCTCATAGACGTTGTGCTAAGATTTTTACTCCCTATTCATCTTAATTCTCACAACTCTAGGACACAGTATAGATAATCCCATTTTAGAGAGAGGCTCTAAGATATAGAAAAATTAAATAATTAGAATGGAATTGGAGAGCTACAAATTGACAGAACTAGGATTAGAGCTCATCTTTTAACATTAAAATAGACTGTGTCTCTAAGTTTTTACAACTTTATTTTCATGAACAAACAAAGCAGATACATGACTGAGGATAAAATGTAGACATGTACACAAAATCTTGATGATTTAGAAAAATTATTTGGTTTTTCAGAGACAGTTTGCTGTCCGAAGTGATTACTAATCTGTAAAATGATCATGAATTGGCCTTCATTAGGAGATAAATTCCAAACAAATATCAATTTCTTTATTGACCTATTATTTTTTAAAAAGGAGCCTTTTCAGGGGTGTCTGGGTGACACAATTGGTTGAGTATCCAATTCTTGGTTTTAGCTCAGGTCATGATCTCAGGGTCCTGAGATCAAGGCCCATGTTGGGCTCTGCATGCAGGGCAGAGTCTGCTTGAGATTCTTTCTCCCTCTGCCTCTCTCCTTCTCTCAAGTAAATAATTTTTTTTAAATGGCCTCTTAAGAGGGCCAGAAGGGAAATAATTTGTTCAAAAGAAATTTTACTGCCTATATAAATTGAAATGCTTTTGTTTAATTTATGCAGGTGAGCATATTCTATCTTTTCAGGCACAAGAAAGTATTCAAATTAAAAGTAAATACATGTCAGCATACTTTTGGTAAGGATCTTATGATTTTAGTCTACTAACTCTTTTTTTTAAAGAAACAGTGAAATTTGTGTCCTTTGGCCTTCCAATAAAGGACGTAAATAGTATAATATGCAATATCTAAGGAGAAAAATCAGAATTTGGAAACTGCAGAAATTAGGATTGCTGGAACAGAGTCTGAATACTTGTGAGATTTTCATGAAAACAGTAAGATATTGTGAGTTTATTTTAGCTCAAATCTAAGCCTTGGCTATTACACCATGACACACCCATCCCCAAATATTCTATTCCCTCCCCATTTTTCCACATAGCCGCGTACTCATTTTGAGGGACTAAGATAATAGAAAAAAAAAATAAAGTAATATATGTTTGTGAGAGTCATTCAAGGCATATGATGGTTTAAACAAAACTGTGTGGGGGTGCCTGGGTGGGTCAGTTGGTTAAGCATTGACTCTTGGTTTTGGCTCAGGTCATGATCAGGTTGTGAGATTGAGCCCCACATGGGGCTCCTTGCCCAGCTTGGAGTCTGCTTGAGATTCTCCCTCTCCCTCTGCCTCTGCTCCTCCCCCTGATCCCCCAGCTTGTTCATGTGTGTGCATGCGTGCTCTCTCTCTCTCTCTCAATCAATCAATATAAACACAACCATGTGGAATTTTGGGGTGTCTGGGTGGCTCAGTCAGTTAAGTATCTGCCTTCAGCTCAGATCATAATCCTGGGGTCCTGGGGGGGAGCCCTGTGTCCAGCTCCCTGCTCAGCAGGGAGTCTGCTTCTCCCTCTCCCTCTGCCCCTCCTGCCCCTGCTCGTGCTGTCTCTCTCAAATAAATAAATAAAATCTTAAAAAAAAATGTAGAATTTCAACGGCAGAGATCTTTACTGCTCTCTAAGCCCAAAGTGTTAGACATTCTGTAAAGCTTAATCTCAAAGAAAGCCCTATCTCAGAGTTATCCAGTTCTTATATTGTTTACTCTGACCCAAAGCAGCACCATGGGTAAGAAAAACACAGTGAAACATTTTCAGCATTTTACTAGCTTTTAGAGTTTGATTTTTCAAAATATCTTATTCCTTAAAGTGAAATATACCTAGAGTTGGTGTTGTAAAAGAACTTTTTTATAGGAACCCACACCTCCACTTTGGTGATGCCCCTCAAGTATATTCTTATGAANCAAAATATCTTATTCCTTAAAGTGAAATATACCTAGAGTTGGTGTTGTAAAAGAACTTTTTTTATAGGAACCCACACCTCCACTTTGGTGATGCCCCTCAAGTATATTCTTATGATGCATCTATCCTGTATCCTTGAAATATCCATGATGTTAAATCCACCACAGTTTTTAACTGAGTTAAGATTTTATTTTATTTCTTTAAAGATGTTATGATTTATTTGTCAGAAAGAGAGAGAGAGAGAGAGCGTGTGCACACAAACAGGGGAGCAGCAGGCAGAGGGAGAAGCAGGCTCCCCACTAAACAGGGAGCCCGATGCAGGACTCGATTCCAAAACCCCGGGATTATGACCTGAGCCAAAGGCAGGTGCTTAACCAACTGAGCCACCAAGTCTTCCTCTGATTTAAGATTTTAAAAGGCTTTCTTCAGAATCTTGAAAATTTCTCTCACTTAGTGAATTATGGTATTTATCTGTGTTTTATAAATTGCTACAAATACATACAATTTAGTCTTACTTTCTAATTGTATATAGATATAAACCATAACTTTTTCTGCTTTTAGGTACCCAGTGGAATGCCTTCATTTTGTGCCAAGCTGTCTTTTTTACTGTTGTTCCATCTGTGACCAAAATCTTATTTTAGTTTATTTTAATTTTTGATTCCACAGAAAAGGCTAATGTTGTCAAGCATCCTCCAGTTGCTATTCTGCCTCTTGGGACCGGCAATGATCTAGCAAGATGCCTGCGATGGGGAGGAGGTAAAACAGCTAATGAAAATCTTTCAAAAACAGAAATATAGTGCAGAGCATTTTCCCCCCAAAAACTAAGCCCATCATTTTTAGTATATGACAACTGCCATGTGAATGTAGCAAATACAATTGTTGTGGGAGATGTAGTATATAATTTTGAACAGTAGTCTGATGTAGAGAAGGAAATAGTAGACCAGGAGCTAGACTGTGAGTGCTGGCCTTTAATTTGATACTAATTATAGACTTGATGGGGCAAGGCAGGCTTCTCAACCTCCTTGATTTGGGGTTTCTAACTTAAGAAATAAGATAAGCATGGACTAACTCTAAAGTATTCTTTAGGTTTTTAATCTCTGAGTTGTGTAGTGAAATCACTATCAAAGGAAAAAAATGAAAGGCTGAAGAATGGCGTGTCCGGGAATGAATACATTAAGTAACGCTTATTTTTTGAGACCCACTTTATACCAAGTGGCATGTTCTGTTCTTGAGATATAGAGTTAAGGACAGAAAACAAGTCTACCTTCAAATAGTGTCACATAGTAATAAGTAAATAATAAGTACTAAGTAATAAGTAAATTGTGAGACTTCCTACTAACAAGTAAACCTATAACCAACATAGCAAAAGGTCTCTTGGAGGAAATGACAAGATAACATAGGGAGAACCCTAGTGGATGGAATATTGACAGCCATATAGAACAGAGGGTAGACTTTAGAGGCAGAAAGAATCTGAAATAAGAGGCCCTGAAGGGCATACATAAGGAAATCAAAATGAAACAGTGTGGATGAGACAGGGTAAGGGGGGAATATTTTAAAAGGTCTTAAAATAATTTGACGTATCATTAATAGGCTCTACTTACATGAAGATGCCAAAGAAAAGAAAAGCAGGTTTTGCTAAAGAAGCCAGAATTAAAACTAAGGAACTTTCGCTTAGAGTTTTAAAAAGTGTCTACTTAGAGAAGTTTAAAAAGTGTCTGCTAAGACAGTGCGAATGAGAAGCCCTTGGGGAGCTTGTTAAAAATATAGTGGCCTGACCTCACCCCAGATTTGCCGGATGGAAATCTCTGGGGTGGACCTGGGCAGATGATTTTCTTTTTAAACAAACTCTGTCAGTAACTCTGATTTACAATAAAAATGTGAGAACAACTTTTCCATGAGTATCTAACCAACTGGTAAACTCTTAGCTGTGTTTTGTATATGTGTATGTGTATGTGTGTGTGTGTGTGTGTGTGTGTGTGTGTGTGTGTGTGTGTGTGTGTGTGTATATATATCTGACAGATTGGAGACTAAGTTAAAAACTGCATATATGATATATTTATAATTTTCATTAAGGGTATAATTTAGTAAAAGAATATCATGTAACACTGAGTTAAATCTCATAGAATCTAAAGACAGACAGATAGATGGATAGAACCATTGCTTATCAGATGCTTGTGTTTGCCAGTGCTTACCTATCTATATTGATTAAAAGGAAGAGAATCATACATGTGGCTTCTTGTGTATTCTTTTGAAAAATATTTTTGATATTTGATAATTAATGATTTCATTTAGTTTCCAAACTCATAAATGGCTCCAATCCCAAAATTGACATAGAAGTTCCATTTGGGACATCTTATAAAACAATTTAAGATATATTATTATCAGTAGTCAAAGACACACAAATTATAGTATATGCCAAAGTATATATTAATAATAAACTCTCTGTGTGTGCCTTGCATGGGTTGACACTGTCTTAGGTGCTGGGTTTAGAGTGAAAAAATAAATAAAATGTTCCTACCTTTCGGAGATTATGCTTTCATTGAATACACAGACAATAAATCAATGAACAATAAAATACATAATTACAAAATAAGATCAAAGCTATGTGAGACTCAAACACATTTAGAGAATAGTGGAGGGAAACTATTCAGCTAAATGATCAAGAGGGCCTTTCTGCGGAAGTAACATTTGAGCTGGGTTTAATATGTAAGGAGGGAGAAATAGCTTCTGAAATTGAAAGGGCTGAAGGAACGCTGATGTGACTCTTAAATTGTCTGTGAGGCAGTGGGTAGGTATGGAGTGGGGGTGGGGGAGACAGTGACTAGTATGAGATTCGAGAGACAATCAAGAGCCAAATAGTGCAGAGGCGTGGAGGTCTTGTTAAGAATTTTATTTGATTGCACTTGAAGCACAAAGCGAAGCTTAGAAAGAGTTTCAAAAGCAGCATGACACATGGCATTTATGTTTTAAAAAATAGATTAATTGGGAGGTATGAAATAAATTTAAGAAAACTAAGAAATTGTGAAAATGTAGAGAATCATAGTTTTCCAAATAAGAACTTGTGTTATAGGGGCACCTGGGTGGCTCAGTTGGTTAGGCATTTGCCTTCAACTCAGGTCATGGTCCCAGAGTCCTGGGATCGAGCCCCGTGTCTAGCTCCCCTCTCAGTGGGGAGCCTGCTTCTCCCTTTCCCTCTACTCTCCACTCATGTTCTCTCTCTGTCTCACTATCTCAAATAAATAAAATCTTTAAAAAAAAAAAAGACCTCGTTTTACAGTTTTTGTAATTAGAGAATGGAAATGAGACAAATAGACACAGTGGAATTCTGTTTTTAGAGAAGGACCGGTAGAACCTGTTCGTGGATTAGAGAGGGAGGGGCTTTGGGGAAACCGAGGTATCAAGGGTGATTGCGAGATGCCTAAGTTGAATGATTAGGAAAATGCAGATACCATCTGGTAGAGTTTACTAATAAAGAAACATGCTGTGAAGTGTGATTATTTCTTGCCAGGTGTGTAACTAACTTTGAGCAAGTTGCTTACCAACTGTGGGCTTCAGATTCCTCATTAGAGCTTGAAAAAATGATATAGTGCCTGCCTTGTAGGTTCTTATATGAAACCATCAAATTGTTTGCCTAGTGTTTGTGCTTAGTACTTTATGTATTTGTAGCAAATATCATCATGCTTAGCATTTGGAAAGGAAAGGACTTTATTCAACCAACAATCATTTGGTTCACTCTAGGTTACTAGAATATATTGATTTGAAGCTTATTTTTTACAAGAATATATTTGGGAAAATATACCACCGTAAGAATGTAGGATGTCCTAAGGTATTTGCAAATACTTCATTTACATTCTCTTTGCAATTTTTCTAGTAATAATTAGTCTAAAATTTAGTATTACTGCAGGAAAAATGTTTCATGAAGAGTAAGTGTGTAAGTTTTAGATGGAACACACACTGACAAATCTATATTGTTGCATTTATGTGACCTTTTCTCCTTTTTAAGAATTTCTGTGGCTTTTTAGATATATTTGGTAATAACATTGTATCACTAAATAGAAAATAAATACTAATTATGTTTTTATTTTGTTTCTTAGCCTAGAGGCATTGTAGGTTTAAATCAAAATAAGGGAAGCAAAATAACATCATTCTTTTCTGGGAATAAGCTTTTACTTCTATATTTAGTAAGTTTAATATGTCTTTTTTAAAAAAAATATGATCTTCTTGAGTTTTGCAATCCTAGTTTTAGCTATGAATCGTTATTTAACAATCTTGAGCGTAGATAAATACAAGTAGGGTGTAGGTATTTGTTAAACTGGAGATTACAATTTGGAATTTGTCATCTTTGTAAATTAGCTCTGACCTGCAGATGCTGTGATTCTCAAAATAGATTTATGGCCTATCTCTTTCCATTTTTATTTGGCTAGAAGGCTAATTGATATTAGCCTCTTTCATACTTATTTATAAAAACTTAGAGAACATAACCTGTGCTAAAGATTTTAAGGTGAGTGGCATTAGTAGAATCTAGCTGTGATAATTAATTTTCACTAAAAATTAATTCATTAATTTTCACTAAATCCATTCCTACTTTGTCTTCTCTGCTCAGTTGCTGTTCCTACATTTTTCTAGTGTTATATTGAACCATGCTCTTATTAACTTGAGATGTACCTGGGGACAAGCTTAAAATGTTATTTAAATAATTATTATTTGCTTGTATCTGCTGAATGTGTATATATAAATATTATACTATACTTTATTATATATTATAGAGTACTTCCATGCTATATTATACTATATTATATTACATTAATATGTGTAAATCCATTTATATCTGAAAATCATCATACTTATTTTCAAATGAGTAGAATTTGCAAAAAAGGTGAATATACTTAACTTTTTTTATATTCAATTCAATGAGGAAAATATATAAAATGTATTTGGAGGCTACTATTTATTATTTTTAAAAGAAATTAAAAATTCAGAAGAAATTAAACTTTGAGAATGAGGGTAGACCTATAAAAAATGTGAAATATACATAAGTCTAAGTATTATAATCTTGTACTTTAAATAATTTAGTGTTTGTGCTGGGTCCAGTTATACACAAATTATTATGTATATTTATAGTTTTTGAATTATGGTACCGAAATGCAATATAACATTTATTAAAATACTGTTTGGTTCTTTTAATGCTTATATCTGTCTAGTCATTGTTTGTTGTACTCTTTGTTGTATGTATTAACTAGTACATAACTATTTTACCTGTGTAAGATAAAAAGTAATGGTGGGTACCTAAATGTGCACTCCTACATTCTGGCTGCTTTGAACTTCTAATAATTAATTCAACAAATACACCATAAATGTAATTTATTTATCTTTAGAGAATGTTGGCATATTACAGTGCCTCTTCTCCTAACCCAATTAGTCTTTCCAGTGTTATGTGTGCTAACACTGCTAATGAGGACTCATAGCCTCTGGCATTTACTTGTTCACTGAACACATTATTAAAATATAGACCAGAGTTGGACACAGAAAAAAATCTATAAAAATATTGTTCCAACTTGAAATATCAATTCAAGAATGTGTGTATGTGTCTGTGTGTAGAGGTAGAGAGAGACATATTATTTACCTCAGTATAATAATTAAAGTTCTGTTATCATTACATGGTTGAGAACTTTCTATTCTTATGACTCATGTACTTCTATGCATTTCCTCATTTAATTCTCACAATAAGCAGAAGTTTTTACTGAGGAGGACATATTTAGGGAGGTTAAAAGCAAAACTTTAACACAAGGATTAGGCTACAGTTTGAACTGTAATATTATATATATAGATACATTTAAGAGAAAATATAATATTAAAGAATAACTTTATTTTCAGGCCATATTGACTATCTGCAGTAGATCCATTAAAACTAGATTTGTTGTGGGGTACCTGAGTGGCTCAGTCAGTTATGTGTGTGCCTTCAGCTCAGGTCATGATCCCAGGGTCCTGGGATGGAGCCCTGCATCAGGCTCCCTGCTCAGTGAAGAGACGTCTTCTCCCTCTGCCTGCTGCTCCCCCTGCTTGTGCTCTCTCTCTCTTTCTCACTCTTGCTCTATCTTAAATAAATTNTGAAGAGACGTCTTCTCCCTCTGCCTGCTGCTCCCCCTGCTTGTGCTCTCTCTCTCTTTCTCTCACTCTTGCTCTATCTTAAATAAATTAAAAAAAAAAAACTTAAACAAAAAACAGAAAACAAAAAAACTAGATTTGTTGAGCATTTACTCTAGGGCAGACCTGGTAAAAGAAACTTACAGTGAGAAAGATGTGACTAACTACAATGCAGCATACTAGTTGTAAGGTAGGGCTAGTTTGGAGAACTGTGTGCTGTGGAACTGTAGAGAATCCATTTTTTTGGGAGGGTGGCTTCTGGAAAGAAGTGCTATCAAATATAAAACTTGCAGCAGGAGCAGAAACAAGGCAACCAAAAGAAAAGGGATACTCTGGATATATAGATCAAGAGATGAAATGGCACAAAATGAAAAAGAGAAGGACCTTCTACTTAAACTGAAAATTGTTCTGTATCACTGGATAGTCAAGTGTGAGGATCACTGAGGGATGGAAAGGGAAAAGTCTGAAGTCTCACCCAAGCTTTTTACTTCCGCATCTGAGGGTGTTGCCTGTCTCTGAGGGAGTTAAGAGGAGAAGATAAGGAGATCATTAACTTCTTTTTGAATACATTGATATAAAGTTTTGTGGGAGTATGAAGTGGAGATAATCATTGGCATTTGACTATACTGAGAATTGGCACCGCAGGACAGAAGTATGAGTCGCAAATTAAAGCTAAAAATAAAATATTTCTATGAGTTTACAATTATAGTTAATTCTTTATCTGTGTTAGAATTTGCTGTAAGATGCATTGTTTGGCTTTAGAATGAGACATCCACATACATACACTCAAACACATGTAAATGCAGCTTTTGTTATTTGGTTCCATTTTTTTCTCAAGATAATTTTTTTTTATTAGGTTATGAAGGTGAGAATCTGATGAAAATCCTAAAAGACATTGAAAACAGCACAGAAATCATGTTGGACAGGTGGAAGTTTGAAGTCATACCTAATGACAAAGATGAGAAGGGAGACCCAGTGCCTTACAGTATCATCAATAATTACTTTTCCATTGGCGTGGTAAGACTTTGCACTAACTGTTCTTTTAACCAGTCTAGAATAATCACTGTGTTTAAACACACTCTGATGATTTTAATTGTAAATAATTTATTTTATTTTTGTGTCAGCAAAACACCTCTTCTAATGGGCAATAATAAAGCTAATGAATTTATTCAAAGTCAGAATCAGCAATAGATAAATTTTTCATGCGTTAAAAGACAGGAACTTTTTTTTTTTGCAATTGATTTGACTATTTGTGTTACTGAAGTAAAAGGTAGAATGGTTTGCAAGATAGTTATGTTTTAGAATATAGGCTAAAACTCCACATAAAAAGTTGAAATGTGAAATTGATGTATCAAATTTTATCTTATTTTGAGATATGTATTAAAATCTTATTCTCAGGAAACAAACTGAGGGTTGCTGGAGGGGTGGGGAGTGAGGGGGATGGGGTGGCTGGGTGATGGACATTGGGGAGGGTTTGTGCTATGGTAAGTGCTGTGAATTGTGTAAGCCTGATGAATCACAGACCTGCACCCCTGAAACAAATAATACATTATAGGTTAATAAAAAATATTATAACCAATTAGGTTTTTACAAATAGATATTATTTTAAAATTTATGGTTAGGTCTGAAGTCTAAGAAAAATGCTACTATGATTCTCAAGTGATTAATAAATCAAAGGGCTAACTTTTCACTTGATTTCTTGAAAAATCTTGACTGAAAGTAAAATATCATTTGGCCATTAAAATAGTTATTGTGATTTTAATGCCTAAGGAATTAATAATTTTAACAGTGATTTTATACATGTGTACATATATTACTTGGTAGTTATGAATTCTTAAAATATATTGTGTACAAAATTATATTCCATTCAACATGTTGCCCAATATTAATCTCAAGTCTTTCTCTGTCATGTGCACACACATACACACACACACATCACTAGTAGACTATAAAAGGCACTGATTGAATTAATGAACTTAGGAAGTCAAGCTACCTGAGCAAGGGACCTTTGGCAATATTTTTTCTATTTCTTTTTTTTTTTTTTCGCAGCTTGACTAACATGAATTTATTATATAATTTTGTAGATGATTAGTACAGGTGAAGTCAGCTGATTTCTCTACTCCAGGCCTATAAGACAGCAATATTTTATTGAGTGTACATTTATTTATCTTTATCATGACAGTATTATTATTTTCTCTCATTTTTGCAAATAACGTGTTTATATATTTAAAGAGCCTCAAATAATGGTACATAATGAAGGCTAAATATGCAATCATTACTAAGTACAGTTAGTAATGAGCTACAGTTATTACTATTTGCAAGAAAAATGTAATGCATTTGATCCATAAAAGTCCTCCTACTGATCTTTGATATGAATATGTATAATAATGTTTTTAACAACTTTACTGGCATGTAACTTACACACAACCTAATTCACTCATTTTAAGTGAACCTCTCAATGATTTGACTAAATCCATCCAATTTTAGAGTATTTTCCATTTGTTATCAATTCTGGCTTCTTCCCCTAGCTCTAAGCAACAATTAATCTTTCTGCATCTAAGAACTACCTTTTATGGATATTTCATATAAAGAAAATCATACAAAATGTAGTCTTTTGCATCCGGCTTCTTTCATTTCACATAGTAGTTTTGAAGTTCACCCATATGAACTGCATGAATACTGCATTCCTTTTTATTGCTAGCTTCCCATTGTATGGACAGATCAGGTATTATTTAGCCATTCACCAGTTGATGGACATTTAGATTGTTTTCAGTCTTTGGAGATTATGAATAATGCCATTCTCTTGGGTACCTTTGGTGTAATTTTTTGGTGGTGTTGTTTTTGTTAATATATTACTTTTTAACTTCGGAGTGTCCATTTGGTTCTCTTTTTATAATTTCTATGTTTTTAACTGTATTTTCTATTTGAGAAGTCATTGTTGTTATGCATTTCTTTATTCTTTAAGCATGGTTTATTTTAGTTCTTTTAACATTATTTAAAACAGCTATTGTGACGTTTTTGTCTGATAAGTTCAATATCTGAAGCCCCTCAGAGAGTTTAATAACATCTGAACCACATCCAAGACAATTTTTCCCCAAATTATGTGCCACATTTTGCTATTCCTCTGTATGTCTTGTTGGGAACTGGATATTTTATATAATTTATTGTAAGAACTTTGGATTTTGATCCACTGTTCCTGTTAGTTTAGTGACTCGCCCACACTAATTTTGTGGAGCCTTTCTCTCCTGTGGCATATGAATCAGTTTTTTTTGTTTTGTCTTTTTACATCTTGTTTTTATATTAATCCTGGCTTTCTGGAGACCACCCCTGTGTCAGAATGATTGATCAGAGTTTGTGCTCAGTAAGTTTGAGTCAGTAAGTCTTCCAGTTTGCCATTGGATCTGTGTGTTCATTGGGAACACCCATAAACTTGAGGCATTCAACTTTTAATATCTGCTGACCCTTCTTTCGTCTCTCTTGCCCATGTATAAGAATTCTCTCTTAGCCAGGATATATAGTCTACTAGGGCCCTTTATGGACTTTTCTGAAAATGTGTGCAGGCTTGCACGTGAATAGAGCCTTTCGGACAGCTAGGGATATGTGACACATGATCAAGGCCCATTATGGCTATCTCATTCCCAAGATCTGTTGAATTTCTGGCCCATTAGCTGGTTAGTTGCTTTCCTTAATCAGTTCTGCAAACTCAGGCAAGCTGTGCCACTGGTTTCCTTACCCATTTGCCACTGAGGTTACTCTTGTTTCAGATAGCTTTCTGAGACATGGAGTTTTTCTACCTTCCACTCCAGATCCCATAAGTTCCCCCGATATAAAGTTGCTTGCTTTCATAGTTTGCCTGCCATGGTAGAAAAAGAGCACCGATGGAGCTGGAGGACAAGGGGGCAGCCCAAAGCAGAATCATTACAGATGAGCACTGTTTCCATTGAGGTTTTGTAGTTTTTCTCTAATAAACACTTTTCAATTATTATATGCTTCTAGTCAGTTTCCTTTGGTCCTCGACAGCAGATCATTCCCCTCCATCATAGGAGACGCTTGGCAATGTTCACACACGTTTGACTGTCATGACTGAAAGGGGATTACTGCTGGCAGCTCGTGGGTAGAGGCTAGGATGCTGCTCAACACTCCCAGCGGACAAAGCAGCTCCTTAAATGTACAAGAAGGAATTATATAGCTGAAAATGTCAATAGCACTGAGGTTGAAAAACTCTGATATCAAGAAAGACATATTTAATACAAAACTCAAGGTGTTGAAAAGAGCTAAAATCGAAAGAAATAAGAAGGGAAACTAATAAAAATAAGATGGGAGATATAGTAAAGAATAACAACAAGAAATAAATAGAGAATGTTGGCAAAACTAAATACTGGATTATTGAAAAGAACTGATCAGATCTATTGTATAATTAGTTCTTTAAAATCATTGTAAAGAGAATTACAAATAAATAATGTAGAGTGAAAAACAGCAGAAAAACAAAAAATAAAAAAACCTATAAACATGAAATGTAATAACTCAATTAAAACTTATTACGACTACACATAGGAGAGTAGCAAAATTAAAAATATAAAATCAACTTAAATTTTCAGTAATATTCCATTTTATCAATAATAATTTAGGAAAACAGCAATAAAAACTGAAAATATCTAAGAATTAATAAAGAATATCTAAGAAAATGTTAAAAATCTCTACAAAGACATAAAAGATCAGAACATATATATGCCAAAGTAAGTCAATTTTAATAAGAAGAGAAGATGGAGCACTATTTTATCAAATTAGACACGCAACAAATGGACTGGCAATTAGAATGGTGCTGCGAGATGAAGAGGAGAGTGAATCAGAGAGAAAGAGAGACACATAACTGAAAGTCAGTGTTGATGTGGCACAAAAATTCACTGGAGATACCATAGAGTGCTTAGTTCAGATTGCAAATTTAAAAATTAGTCTCCTAGGAAGAGAAAATTTTGTTAGAACTCTACCTCACATTACATAGGTAATTGCTAGATAAAGTACTAAATTTGAAATGCAAAGTTTAGAACCTAATAAAGGAGTATATAATAAAATATATTTATGATTTTGAAGTAGACCAGAACTAACTAAACAGGTGGATTTTGATTGAGTTTATTTTAAAATGGTCTTGTTTCATTTGACTTGGAGCCTCTTTTCAGTGAGTATAACATGGGAAGGGGGGTATGTAGAGCATCCCTCCCTGAAATATTTGCTTCTGCCCCAGTAAGCCAAAGGCTCAATACTCAGGGTCACAGTCAGAGCAATCAGAGAGTTCAAGCCTTGGCTGTCACTTAGCAAGGCCACCTTCTACTCAGTGACTTGTATTCCTCTGCTTCAACCGATGAATCCAGAAAACAATAAAATTAAATGAATTATCCATCTCAAGCTATTGCTGAGTATATGAGAGTGTGGAATTAGAGTACAGAAAGGATGAGGCGGCATTTCAGCTTTTTGTTATCACCAGCATGGGAAAGATTAAGATGGCATATGTTTTGTACTTGAAATTAGCTCTTGGAACCTCACGACCTTCTAGTTATAGGGTGATCTCAAAGTTTGACTATACTATCAGTATGGTTTACATTATTTCAACTATTGCCCTTCATTTACTGACCATAAGTATCTTATACTTTACACAGAAGTTGCTTCAGATTTTTAGAAAAACCTATGATGGTCAGAAATACATAAATATCACCTTCATATACATTATTATATACCCCTTGTACTAGTCAGAATGGGTTGAGTATTGGCACAAAAATGCCCAAAATATAGTGGTCTGATAACTATTAAAAATTACTTCTTCCCTCACATAATAGAATAGCACAGATTAATATTTGAGAAGAGGTTCTAGTCCACTTGGTCAGTCAGTGACCCAGAGTTCTTCCATCTTGCATTTCCACACTCCTTTAGCTACTCAGCACCCCATCTAGTCAACAACCAGGTGACAGAGAAAGAGTGGGCTGTAGGAGGGGGATGTTTATGGGCCAGGCCTGGAAAATGCTCCACTAATAACCCATTGGTCATATATTAATCATTTTGCTGTGCCTAATTTTAGGGAAGCTGGGGAAGGAAATGTCTGCCTAGGAAGGAAAGGGAAACTGGTAAATAACCAGCTCATTTCTGCTAATTCCTTCTGTGTAATACTTTGCAGTATTAGTCAGGACAATTGTGAATAATCCTGAAATCATAATTAACTCTGAAAATGATATTCTTGTACAGTGGTGGCCCTTCAATAACAGCATAATTACATAACACCTACTATGTGCCAGATACTGTTTGAGGACCGGCAGTAAACCACATAGAAGAAATTTATGTAATCACGAACTTTACATTATAGTAAGGTGAGAGAGAATTGTCATGAAAGGCTAACCACCTGGAAATTAGAAGTGCAGATTATAGAAATTAACAAAGGACAACTGGTATGTGCCAGCTTTCATTCTGATTTTGCATTTTAAAGTAACTATAGATAATCTCAAAAATCCCAGGAAGAAAACTGTCCAGAGAATGTACCACCACCATACCACATATGCTATTACTTTTATCCTCATAATTGAGTCTTCATTCATTTATGTAATAAACAAACAAAACTAAGTCCTTTTTATTTTTGCTCGGGCCCTAGGGTTATAGGAATGGGGAATGAGTTCATTATTAGAACTTGGAGTTTAGGGCGCCTGGGTGGCTCAGTGGGTTAAGCCTCTGTCTTCGGCTCAGGCCATGATCTCAGGGTCTTGGGATCAAGTCCCACATCGGGTTCTCTGCTTAGTGGGGAGGCTGCTTCCCCCTCTCTCTTTGCCTGCCTCTCTGCCTACTTGTGATCTCTCTCTGTCAAATAAATAAATTAAAAATCTTAAAAAAAAAGAACTTGGAGTTTAATGGTAGAGAGAAGCATTAAAAAACAAATGCACACAGATTTTTTTTAGAATTATGATAAACTCAATGAAAGGAAACTAAAGTTATCATGAGCTAGAATAAGGGACAATTTTAGAGCTCACGGTCAGGGAAAGCCTAGAAAATAAGATGCATTTAATATGTAGAAGAGCTCACTTCCACCTTCTTCTGAGGAATACACAAGTGAGATGTACAGAGCATTAGCAAGCAGGTACAACTATATATGAAGAGGTTGAGGTGAGAAAAAACTTGATGTGTTCAAAGACCTGAAAGGTCCATGTGACAGGAACATAGAGAGGCAGGTGGAAGTGACTATTGCGGAGGTTGGCTGCCTGTCTTCAAGACCTTTGGAAGCCAGTGTGTGGTGTTTATCTTTCAAGAGGGGCCGTTAATGATTATAATCAGGAAATGAAGTAGTCCAATTTATCTACAACAGGAGCTCTTCCACATATAAACAGAAAAATAAAGTATCAAAAATTTATACATAGAATTTTAAATATTTTAACTTAAAACTTATAAATGTAATTGAATTGGCCAATCTTCCCTTATAGGCCCAGATAATATCATTTCTTTGAATGTGGATCTGGGGCTCTACAAAGTCTGTCTTGTGTAAATCACACTCCATAATAATCCATCTAATAATTTCCACTTACAGTTTCTTTTAAGTGGAAAACAAATTCAAAAGACACTTCAGATGCAATCTGAGTATAAAATCTGTCTAATTTTTTACAATAGTTAAATCTTTTATAATGATTTTTCTTGCAGGTAATTCTATAACAAAGATTACATAATTCTACAGCAGTTTCAGAATTGCATTTATATCACAACTTTCCAAATCTTTGTTTCGTTACAAAACAAAACCTTTTTGTCTGTAATCATATTTTTCCTTTTATATAGCATGTGATTAAATTATATAACAGAAACCAAAATTGATATAAGCAGTGTTGGAAACAACAAAAATATTTCTTGGTAAGTGTAAACCTCAAAGTGTGGAAATAAAAAGATGCAGGTTTACTAAAAAGTCGGAGCTGAGAGGGGCTAGGCCTGAATTAGGGGCTGTTTCAGTGTCTGCAGTCGGAGGGATGTTGGCAAGCTTGCCTATGGGTGCACGGCTGGGGTGAGCATGTCCTCCTCTGGGTCCTGCGCAGGCAGGGCGACTCCCAGACCACTGCTAAGAGGAACTGGAACGAGCTTACAGCTCTGCATCCAAATCCACGGACTGCACTTGAAGAAGCGGTCAACTCCACTCTCTCTACCCACTGGCTTCCGTCAACCCAGTTAGGGAGTTTGAGGCTCTCTCAGAGCTTTTCTCTAGATGCGCCCGTTCCCCACATCTTATGGCGGGGCGAGGGGGCTAATTCCTAAGATTGCGTGCCTTTTCTCCACCCGCAAAGCCTGCCTGGGCATTGTGAGGCTCCTGTGTGTTTTCCCTAGGGCAGCCCTAGAACGCTCAAATGTACGTGCCTTCCTGCAATTCTGCGGGGTCAACCGAGCGCTGTGCACACGCTCAAGAGCTGGCGGCTAAGGCTTGCCTGTCCGCACGCAAGGGCACCCTCCAGGGCGGGGCACGCTCGGGGCACGCTGGAGGGGGGCGTGGTGTAGTGGGGGTAGATGAGACTCTGCAGGTGGCCCTTGGGCCGGGTGGGATTTCCTCAGTTGGTGGTTTAACACGCCGCTTGTGGGCAGACCTCATGCAGTCTGTGGTTTGAAGGATCCATCACCTTCTGTTGAGTTCCATGTGCATCTTGGCCGTGAGGCGTCGCCTCTCCTGCTTGCTCCCAGCCTCGCATTCCCACTCAGCTGTGCCTATGCCCTCAGTATTCTGGGTGAGGCGTAAGAAGAAGTGGTGTGTCCGGCAGCGTGCGGCAAGGCTTGGGAAGCTGCGCCCCCACGGCACTTTCTCCGGTGAGAGAAACCGCGCTGCTGAGGGTCAGCGCTCTTGGCCCTGAGCTCGGCCACCTTGGAGAAGGGGCCAGGCAGGTGAAGTGAAAGTGTTCCTCTACTCTCGGATTTTTGCTCGGTGGTGTCTCGGAACTTCGCTGGACTCTCTGATGGGCACAAAGGTACTCATCTGTGAGTGGTTGTCACTTTCAGTGTTCTCTGGGGGAACTGAGGGCTCTTACTCTGCCTCTTGGTGATGTTACTCTCCAAGAAGATCTTTTTTTTTTTAACAAGTTAAATATACAGCATAATAAGTTTGAAGATATAACTATAGCTATGAAAAAATATTTAAATAATTATGAGTACGTGGTTTGCATCTTTACGTTGTTAAGCTTTATTATACGGAAGAAATTGAGTATTTTGTGTTCAAATACAAATAGCTGAAATCCGAGGAGGAAGGAGTAGCAAATCTAAGCCGGCAGTTCTCCGACTTCAGTAAATATTAGTATCAGCTGAAGGGCTTGTTGAACTCCTGAATGTTGATCCTCATTCCCTGCCTTTCTGTTTCATGAGGTCTGAGATGGGGCCCAAGGATTTATGGTTCTAACAAGTTCCCAGGTGATCCCAGTATTGCTCTTTGAGGACCCCTGCTCTAAGCATATAGACAAAGACGAAAAAGTACAGCGTAGTAAAAGAACTGCTTTAGTAGTACTGTTGTCATTGAAAATGATCTTGCACAGCACAAATAATTCTTACAAGTTAAAAGTCATTTCTGAATATAGACTAAAAAGGGGATGTCTGGGTGGCTCCGTCCGTTAAGCATCTTCCTCTTGGTTCAGCTGAGGTCAGGATCTCAGGGTAATGATATTAAGACCAGTGTGATAGGGCTCCGTGCTCAGCAGGGAATCAGCTTGAGATTCTTTCCCTCTTCCTCCTGACGCTCATGCGCTCCCTCTCTCTCTCAAATAAATAAAAATCTTAAGAATGTAGATTAAAATGAAATGTTTTCCCATTCATTTTAGATAGCTTGCAAATCTCAATATCAGTACTTCATGAACAACCCCCGAAAAATATGCCTGTAAATATAAATGCCACAGTTACAACATAATTAGCAAATAAATTTAAGTATTATATTTAAGGACTAAAATCTATTGACTAAGATTTTAAGAAAGACAAATGGGTAAATAATAGTGTAATTATTTAATTTAAGGAAAAATTAGGTTTGTCATTTTTCATAATGAAAAACTGTTGACAATATGCAAAACCTTTTCTACAAAGTAGTTAATATCATATTAATAGTGGCTTACTAAAGGAATTCCAAATAAAATCAGGAAGAAGAGAACAATTTTTCTATCACTACTTCAGTTAACACTTTTAGAAAAGTGAGCTAATACTAACAAATTTAAATAAATTATAAATCTTGAAAAGAGACAAGATTATTATTTGAAAGTTCTATAGTAAATATGCATAAACTAAAAATGAATTGATATGCGGTGCCATATATTCTATAAATGTACAAAAAATGACCATGTAGCTTTCCTTTACAAAATTAACAATATATTAATATAAATAGAATTGAGTTAAAAATACCAGAAAACTATAAAATACCAAGGTTTATATTTAATAAGAAAAATATCCAGCCTAGGGAGGCCTGGGTGGCTCAGTCAGTTGGGTGTCTGCCTTCCGTTCAGGTCATGACCCCAGGGTCCTGGGTTCAAGTCCCACATTGGGCTTCTTGCTCGGCAGGGAGCCTGTTTCTCACTCTGCCTGGTGCTGTCCCTGCTAGTGTGTGCTCTCTCCCTCTTAGTCTCTCTCTCTCTCTGACAAATGAATAAAATCTTAAAAAAAAATCTAACCTATATGGGGAAAACTAATTTTATTCAAAATTATAAAATAGAACCTGAATAAGAAGTCATCTCATGTTCCTACATAGGAATATTTAATATTAAGGAATCAAGTCTGCTCAAATTAATTTATACAGTCTGTTGCTACTGAGAATTCTTATAGGATTACTGGTAGTTGTTTTGATAAATGGTAATGTACAATTGGAAATATTGTCTTTCTAATTTTTTGGAAATAATGTCCCATAATGGTCAGTTACCTTCCTATGTCCAAAATGCTACCAAGTTACTATAACTAAAATATAGTGGCAGAAAAACAGATAAATAGAAGGGAATATAAAAAATTAGAGCAAAAAATTACATCTCTACATAGCATTGTGTTAAATTTTCAGATCATTGGGTAAGAATGAAATGCACACTAAGTTAGGTTACATAGTTGGTTACTAATTTGAATGAAAATAATTTTGTATTCTCATTCATATCCATGTGAAATATACATCAAATAGATTAAAATGAAAGTTAATGTAATACAATATGTAATGATTATAATAATATAATGATATTAGAAAATATCGAAGTAAATTGCTTAAGATGGGAGAACCCGTTTCAGGCAAATAAGAAACTTAGAACTCATAAAGGAAAAGGAAATTACAATTATTTTTCATAACCTTTCGTTTAAAAAATGTACAAATTCATTAACCTTTAAAAGTCAATGAAAATATTTTTGGCACAAGTAGTAAACATGGGGTTAATAAACAAAAATAGGAATTCTTTTTTTAATATTTTTATCTTTTTATTTTTTCACCATAGCACATACCCTCCCCGATGTCATTCTTAATAAAAAGTAAGCATCTGATAGAAAAATAGACTAAAACTATGAGAATTACAGTGAATATCCAGATGAAAATATTCCAAATGTTATTAGTTTACAAGGAAATGCAAAATTATGCAGTGGGTATCATATTTTGTCTATGTGAATAAGTATGTGCAAAAATAGGCACATTCATAATTGCATGATCTATAAATTTAAATAATATTTGGAGAATAATTTGATTGCATTTGTTAAAATTTAAAATGTGAATAACTTTGAACCATCAATCCCACTTCTACAAATCCATTTCAAAGAAATACATAATATAAAAGCCTAGGCTGCACCAATTATATTTAATGACATACAGTTGTGAACAACCTAAAAGTCTCTCAATTTTTAGATGTTATACAACAGGAAAAGAGTATCATGTTAAATCACAAAAGCAAATTGTTCATAAGTAAGCATTGTTTCTTCTATTCTTTTGTGAATGGGGATTATATAGAGCCTTTCTTAAGGAAGTTGTGGGGATTGAGTTTACATACTCCAAAGAATACACAGCACTGGTACTTAATAAATGTTAGGGATGATGATGGTGATAAAATATGAATGGTTTTATATAGTTCTGGGACTAGGAACTTATAAAAGAGTCAGTAAATAGGGGCACCTGGGTGGGTCAGTCAGGCAAGCATCCGACCCTTGATTTTGTTTCAGATCATGCCTGATCTCAGGGTTGTGAGGTAGAGCTCCTTGCTCCTCAGGGAGTCTGCTTGAGATTCTCTCCCTCTCCCTCTGCCCTTCCCCTTGCATGAGCCCTTCCTCTCTTTTTCAAATAAGGAAATAAATCTTAAAGTCAATATATGTTCAAAATATTAACCTCTGGAGTTTGGAGGTATGAAAAGGAAAATGAAACTTTCTCTTCTTAATTCAAAAATATCATGGGGCAGTGGGTAACCTTTAAAAATCCACAGGATTGAGGAACCTGGCTGGCTCAGTCAGTTAAGCATCTGTCTTCAGCTTAGATCATGATCTCAGGGTTCTGGGATCCAGTCCTGCCACGGGCTCCCTGCTCAGCAGTGAGTGTGTTTTTCCTTCTCCCTCTGCCCAGTTGTGCTCTCTCTCTCAATCAAATAAATAAAATCTTAAAAAAAAAAGTAAAAAATAAAATATACTTAAAATTTCACAAGAATATTCACATGTATTGAAATATTTTCGAACCTACTACCATGATACTTAAAATTCATTCAAATTCACTTTTAGCCTGCTTTATATCCCCACCTCTTAAAGAATTTAATAACTATTTGAGATTTGGTGTGATTTTATTTGCTTAGATCACATTTTAAGTGGATAGAATTTCCTAAACTATAATTGCTGTTCTGTTGATTCTTTTTTTTTTGTTTTGCACATTTTTATGTCTTTTCCTTTCATTCATTTGTACAATTTAATTTTGTTTATGTGAGTAGCCATTATGTTGCAAATACCCTTCTAAACATTGGATGATGATACAGTGAAAATCAGTATTGAAGAATAAGGTCCGTAAAATGAGTTCTCATTTAGTAGCCATTTGTAGGTACTATGATGAAAGTGACTTAGACTGTCACTTAGTGTCTTTATTTTACATTGCCATGACTATTTTATAGTTGGGAATTTATAACTTTTGACCCTCTTTACCCCCTTTGGCTCCTTCAGCAACCACTGATCTATTCTCTGTATTTATGAGCTTGGTTTTTTGTTTGTTCTGTTTTTGTTTTGTTTTGTTTTGTTTTTTTGTTTTTTAGGTTCCACATATAAGTGAGATTATGTATTGGTTTTTCTGTTTGACTTATTTCACATAGCATAATGCCCTCAGAGGCCATCTATGTTGTTGCAAATGGGAAGATTACATTCTTTTTCAACACTGAATCATATTTCATCGTATGTATGCACTACGTTGTTTTTATCCATTCATCCATTCATGGACTCTTAGGTTGTTTCCATATCTTGACTATTGTAAATAATGCTGCAGTTAATATGAGAGTACACGTGTCTTTCCGAATTACTTTTTTTTTTTTCTATTTATTTTTTAAAGCTCCAGTTTCTCTTTGGCTATTCTCCCTTTGGGGTTGGGCCTTATGTATTCCAAGTGTCTCAGGGCCCTCAGTAGTAGCCTTAAGACCAATGTCTCATTAATTTAATTTTCCAGCTTTCTGTTTTTATGGATAGCTGACTTATCTAGTTTATTACAGCACTGACCCTGACTTCTCATGATTTTGCCATTTGGGCTTTAGGCTGGAGTACCAATTTCTGGATAAAATGCTGATGGGAAGTCCACACATCTGGGAACAATAGAATCCATACTCTGATTGCTCTGTGTTCAAAAATACTCACTTTTCCCAACAATACAGAAAGCAGAGAGAGATTGCGTATTTAATATGCAAGGGATATAGTTCAAATTAATGGCAGATGACTCACAGACACACACACAAAGTATTTTAAGTCCCTTTACGCATTAATTTTTTCCTTCCCTGAGATGTATCCTTCACCCAAGCAACACATTCAATATTGAAGTAAGGAGAGTTTTATATGCAGCGTCAGGGAGAGGAGTGTTAGTACTCATAGGTGTTCCTGATGGAAGATTGAGTCAAACAGATCAGCAAAATATTCCTTTTAAGGGCCTCTTACTAGGATTTGTAAATCATACTGCTGAGTATACATCTCTTAACTTCTGCTGGTATGCTGTACTTGACGTCAATGTAAAAAATCTAAAATACTGAGTTGTCATGGTTTAGTGCCCTAGTGCTGCTTAGTATTTTAGTTCCAGAGGAGTTTATCCATCAGTTCATTCTGTAAATACTGACTGGGTGCCTGCTCTGACTCCTGGGATAAGCATTATTATAGATACAAAGATGTACATTGTGCCAGAAAGAAGTGTTAATTTCAGTATATTGGAGGTAAAATATTAGGCATATATACCTTTGGTCGAAGGTGAAATGAAAGTAATTGTTCAGGGAATTAATTTTTCCCCTTAATCTGTTAGCATATTTGTCTTGATATTATAAAGTTATTATATTGTTGTAAATAGTATAATAATTTGTTGTAAAAAATTTATTTAGTCATACAGAAATATAAAGGCTTTTTAGGGCATATGTCAGCAGTTACCTTACTGTTCTGTAATTGGAGCATCAATGTATCATAAACCAAAACACAAGCATCTGTATTACCTTTCAATTTAATTTGTGGAGAAAAGAATATGATTCATTTTGAAGCAGATTGCTATAGCAATAATAGTATGACTTAGTGTTTCAACCACAATGTTAAAATAATGAAAGATTTAAGTAAACCGATTTCTTACTAAGTGTAACAGTGACCATTTTTGCAACTGAGAATATGCATAATTATGCATAATTAAAACTATGAATTATCTTCCTCACCCCCTAGGTCTCTGAGGTCGAGTCTGAAAAGCCCATGGATTATATCCATGGAAATGCTTCTACCAACATAAATTATATTTGGCTTGCTGACATAGATAGATATTCTGCCACAGAATAGTGCTCATGTAAGACCATCTTAGCCCAATTCTGTTTTCCCTACATAGAGTATTGATTTTGTAGCAGCTGTTAATCATCCCAGTAAGTTCCAATTTGGACACTCTTCAACACAGAAGTCAGCACTGTGAGCAGAAACAAGCAAGGCAATAAGAATTTCAAAGGCTTCTGGAAGGGTCCTCCGATTTTTGTAGAACATATCCAGAAACAAATTAGTATCACACACTGTGTAAAAAGTGAAAGCCAACATGAAAATGAAAACCTTATCCACAGTAGTACTTCTGAAATTGGAGATGGGTCTGTACTCACTGTGGAATTACTCTCTGCGTCTGGAAGAAATCTGACAAAGACAAGTGGACTTTTAGTGCACCATATATATTACCACCCAAATGTTCTATCAAATAGATATTTGCATGGTTATGATTTAATATCCTTCAGCCTTGCTCAGTCACTAAGAGCATCTTATTCCGCCAGTGTAGGAAAAATATGACTGCTTAATTCTCATAACCATAAATTTCAAGTTAGTGGAATAGTTACCAATCAGAATTCCTTTAGCATCAGCCCTTTCTTACATTATATATTTTCCTATGCCTTTACTGAAAATACAAAGGAAATAACTGAGAAATGTAGTTATGATCACAGACTGTAGAGTTCTTTGTCTGGTCCTGAAATCAATAAAATTGGGTCTGAACATGATCAAAATCTGTTTTTTTAAATCTTATTTTCTTTGATTTGTCCACTTCATCTACCTCCGTATTATAAACATTATATAATTTTGAAGCTACCACCTTTAAATTTGTTTTGGCTAATTCTGTTGGTCTAAAGATAATTCCATTGTAATGCAGACAAGAATAATTGTTATGTGATTCCTAAATGAGGAACTTGGATTATATATTTGAGAAATTACAAGTTAATCAAATGAAGGCTATAATTCTCATTGTAGAAAGGCATTGTTTTGAAATGCATTTTTCCCCATTTTATGACAAGAAGAAATTTAGAATGACATTAATGCTATACTGGTATAAAATGTTTTTCCTGTAAAGTCAACTTCATATTTTTGTTGGAAGATGATGTCTCCTATGGCATTTGTTTCTGAAATAGTTTATTTATCTCAAGAAAGTTTTACATTATTTGAATGAATTGTCAATCACAGAAAGATCAATAATCTCAAATACTTGGTAATTTTACCTCAAAACAGTTTATTTTACTTATAGAATTTTAATGCAAATTTAATTCCAACCATTTTCTTTAATTTATGTAGTGTTTCTCTTTTATTGGCCAGGCCACATTAAACTGTCCAGTAAATTATTTTTAGAAAAAAGAATAATTCTTTACTGAGTTATAATTAAGTTATCCATTTAGCATCAGATACAAAACACTGGGATTTTTGTCAAACAGCTCCATCATTTAAAAAACCAATAGTGAATACTATAATTTGATTTTACTGTATTAACTAAAAACCCTAAACTAGAATATCAAATCAGAGGTTGAAACAAAATTGTTGTTCATATTTTATTAGTAAATTTGCAAAAATATTATTCTTTTATTAAACAGTTTATTATATTTTTCATTTGCCTTTTTTTCCCACCAGGTGAAATTTTTAAAAATTTTCAGACTTCAATAATTTCGAGTTATTTTTCCTGTGTTTTCCTTATCACTCAAAAAGGTTTACAGTGGGTTTTGATTATTAAAAAGAATATCTGATTTTTGAAGATGGTATAATGCAAGGTTTAATTTAAAATATTAAAATACAGGGCGCCTGGGTGGCTCAGTGGGTTAAAGCCTCTGCCTTTGGCTCAGGTCATGATCTCAGGGTCCTGGGATCGAGGCCCGCATCGGGCTCCCTGCTCAGCGGGGAGCCTGCTTCCTCCTCTCTCTCTGCCTGCCTCTCTGCCTACTTGTGATCTGATCTCTCTCTCTGTGTCAAATAAATAAATAAAATCTTAAAAAAATATATTAAAATACAAAATATGAAACAGACTATTTTAAATGTGCACAATATTTGGGGAAAGAAGAAAACAGAAAACATGGCAATTTTTTAAAGAAATCTTTATTGCTATCTAATTTCTGAGTATAAAACAATTATTTTTTAGTTGCCACTACTTCATCACCCTTTTGCTGAACCAATGCAAGCTCTCTCTCCTGTCTCCTTACTCTCTTCCATACCACTTGGCTAAAATTTCTCTGGCTCTTGTCACTCTTTACTTTCAAATTTACCATTCTAATAACACTATCTTTCTCAATGTTTTGCTACACTTAACCTGGCAGCACTTTCTATTTCCTTAGTTTCTTTTCTTCCTTGGGCTTCCTCAACCCCATACTCTCTCAAGTCTTATAATTCCATGACCGCCTTGCTGGGTGTGTTTCACCTTCGAGTGCCTTTCTGACTTCCATCTGCCCTTTAATTGTTGATGGTCACCAGGGTTATTGTTCTGTTCTGCTCTTTTCTCTTCACATCTACCTGGGGTGTTTCATTCTCCTCAGGGTTTCAGCCGTCATCTCTGTAGATGACCACATTCTCTCTGTCACCCATCTTGGATCTCCTGGAGTTTCACAAATTCCCACAACCAGTGAAGGAATCCCAATGATTCTATAACTGAATATCTTCCAGATGATTGCTCTCTCTTTACCTGCAGCTTCTAAGCAGAGTCTCATCAGCTCTCATTTGCACTATTGCAGTGTTTCCTTCTTGATCTTCTCTACCTCCAGTCTTAATCCCTGAAATCCAAGCTCCTCCTAGACAGCCTTGCCTGCACTGGCCCACTGTTTCATGTGGACGAATTCCAAACTCCTTAGCACATTCTGAACCTTCTTCATCTCCATTTTGGAAACTTCCTTCAGTTTCCGAAATATTTTTTCTTGACTCTGTTGCTTGCTCATGTCATCAGTGCTGGATGAAACTGACCACTGCCCTCTTTCCCCTCTAATTTCCCCCAAATATATCTACCCTTTCCCAATTCAAAAGTTCTAAGGTTAGCTGCTGTCCATATTTGAGTAATTAGCTAAGGCTGCTCTTCTCTAAAAAAAGTCTTTCCTAAGCTACCAGACTGGGTTTGCCACTCCTTCTCGGTCCCTCATATTGCTCTTCACATCTCTTTATTTAACATTAATCACAATTCCACTTTATTTAGATAGTAATCTATATTTTTTCCCTGAAATCTGAGCTCCTCGAGATCAGGAATATAAATTTTCAAGTATACCTACTCTTTGCCCATATGTTAGCATGTAGCAGTTCTCAGCAAATATTAAATGATCATTTATTATGAATGAATAAATGTTCTACTCTATTCCAATGTACAGACAGATGTCTTTGGTTCTTTCTCTTGCTCATATTTAATTGACAACATTTTCATTGTTAGAGAACAGCAAATAGTATAAAATTCTCATGATTTAAATAACATTCTTTAGGTATATAAAAGTAAGCATGTTATTCTTTTGAATATTTATAACAAACTTAGAAAATGGGAGTATTAAAAAGATAAGCATAAAGGGATTCCTACTGTGCCATACATTTTCTATACATATATTTTAAAGTATAGGACCGTCTAAAAAAATGCTGTAAAGTATCGAGGAGGACTTTGTCTGACTTGAATGATTTTAACAGAATTTTTATTTTCTTACAGTCATTTAATTTCTGAGACATGAACTTTCCTAATGTTCCATAGCTAATTTAATCTTACCTGGTTTTAGCTGTCATGTGCTTTTAATGAGTAAACTTACAAAATGTATCACAGCTAAGGAATTTTTTTTACATTAAAAAAAAAAGCACTCCACTCTTGCTAAGAGCTAGAATGCTGCAAGTGACAATGATAAATGAGAGTGTATTCCTGAAGATGTAATTAATCTGCAACAGGGTCAGAACAGCTCCTTAGGTAAATGAAACTAAATCAGCTGTGTAGTCTATAATTAACTTACAACCGTATTAGTCCAAGTGTAATATTATTCATTATATATGTAAGGTATTATTTTCTCCATATGAAAGTTGTAATTTGCTAAGTAATGATTAACAATTCATCTTAGTACTTTAGTCATATTATCATAATATAATTGTCATATATTTTCATTTAATTCCATTTACCGTTTCTATTTGAAAGCGGAAGTAAATTTGTATTCTTTATATTGGATATACAGAAATGAATACTCTAAAGATAAAGGCTGATTTCTTGTGATTAGATTAGTTCTCACTGGTGCTTGATTTAGCAGGTTTAGTTTGGATTCTCTGAGAATGTGGAGGTATATACAATACATATTACTTCAAAGTAGAGGTATAACATTCGGTCTGCATTGAGGACCTGTTAGTAAGAAAAATCCCAAGAAATAGTGTAAGGAATTTCTGACCTTTGAAACCTCTATCTAGGTTTTTGTTCCATACTGATCATTCAGTACTGAATCTGTAACAGGTTCAAGCACTCAGTGATTGCTGGGGGTATTAGTTAACCAGGAAAGGAGTTTATTTTATGCAAATATGATGCTTTTCTAGACATATCCAAGAACGTTTTAGGGAAGTAGAAAAACAAATGAGACTTAGCACAAAAATAAAACATGTTTTGGTGAGAACTGCTTGGGATTCACATGGCCGAAACCCTGCTCTTGCTAGTTTAAGCTAAAATGGGAGTGTATCGACTGCCATCACTGATCCAGTAGTATTTCAGGCGTTAGGCTGGAATTAGAGGCTTGTCAACATTATCAGTACCATATTACTTATTCTATTTGGTTTTGATCTTTGACTTCTTTTCTAGCTGGGTCTAATTTGGATTCAATTGCTCTCTCAATTTTTGGGTTTGCTTACCTCAGACTTCTGTCATCAGTGGAAAAAAATCGCTTCCTGAAATTTTGGATCCATAGTGCAAAGATAGTCTTACCCCATACTTTCAGCAGCAAACCCTAAAGATATACTTGATTGAAAATGTGTTGGGCGTGTACTCAGGACAGGCTACATAATTAGCAGGGCCCACTGCAAAGTGAAAGTGAAGAATCTCTTGCTCAGAAGTTAAGAGTTTCAAGAACGTAGCAGTAGAACATTAAACTTACTGGAAGGCCTTTTTGAGTTAAGAGTGGAGCTCTTTTGAGTTAAGAGTGGAGCTTTCTTTGTCTATGCAAGTCCTAAGCTCCTGAAGCCAGCCCTGCAGGGATTCATTCCTATGGTAATCATTGTGTTCTAAGCTCCTATCATAAAACAGAAGAGTAGTGCTGTTGGTGATGAGTTTATTTCTACTTGAGCCACAAAGAGTAAGTTCTCTGTTGTTGAGAGAGATTTTATTATGAGAAGGGAGAGAAGGGGTACTTGACAGGCAAGCCAAAAAGATACCCATCAGGAGTCATTTAAGACCTTGGGAAGTCACTTAAGAAAGAAACTGGAAGATTAATTCAAGTAGGATTTAATTTAAGTGGTTGGGTGCCATATACATGCAAGTAAAGATTTTTGTTGCTGTATTTCCTAAGTAGTGTAATAAATGATATTTCCTCTAAAGAAGCTTGTCATCTAGTGGAAAAGATTTAAGAACTTAAGAAAAAAAGTTATGTTTGACTAGTTAGTATTTTTACAGATACAGTTATTACATAAAAGGCAGAGTAATAAGTTAAAGTAATATGTGCGGGCGCCTGGGTGGTTCAGTGGGTTAAAGCCTCTGCCTTCAGCTCAGGTCATGATCTCAGGGTCCTGGGATGGAGGCCCGCATCGGGCTCCCTGCTCGGCAAGGAGCCTGCTCCCTCCTCTCTCTGCCTGCCTCTCTGCCTACTTGTGATCTCTCTCTCTCTGTCAAATAAATAAATAAAACCCTAAAAAAAAAATGTGTGCATTGGCCAAAATGGGCTAGGTAATACTGAGGTAACAGACTCTCAAGATTTTAGGGCTTAAAAAAAAATCAAAGGTCTGTTTCTTGGTAATGTGCATTCATCACAGTCCAGAAGGGACTATATTCTGGGTGTGCTAATTCGGGGACTCAGGCTGATAGAATTTTCTCCATCTGGAACATCTTTCACTATGGCAGGGGGATGAAGAAATGGTGAATTCAGTACTGGATTTAAAGGCTTTAACCCAAGGTTGACACAAATCACTTCTACTTACATTTTATTACTATGGAAGTTTGCAGCCACAGATAACTTCAAGGCAGTAGGAAAATCAACTTTTTCCATGTATCCATTAGAAGAACCAGAATATTGAGGAACATGTCAAATGGTTATCAGAATAAGCACTTCATGTTAGAAAATTTTCGGTTTAATCTCTGTCTAGTACCCACTATTCTCATGCCCTGATCAAGGAAGCTAGCCCAGCCATTCACAACCAGACTTCAAAGTTCAGACTCTGCCTTAATCATACTTGTCTATTCTTCAGAAGATGAGGAAAATAGTCTACCTCAGTTCTTTGTGTGGCCTCTTTTGAGCTGAATACCTAGAATTAAAAAAAAAAGTGTTCTGCCCTCTTTCTCACCTGATGTATGAGATGGATCAGGAACAGGATAACCAAAATACCTGCTCCCAGAAAGGAAAAGAATGGGAGTCATATAGCTCACCTTGGATCGTAGCAATTCTTAAAGGTTGCTGAACATATAACTGTGAGCGTTCCAACTCTGGAAAGATGTGGTGGAAGCTAATTAAGCCTTTTTTTTCCTGCTTTCTAGAAGCCCCACTGAACACTGTTCATAGTCCTTTTGCTCTAGTCTTTATTATCTTCTTTGGCCACAGCTGATATAGGCATTTGGTGGTATGTCTTTTTGAGAGAAATTTTTTTCATTATACTTTCTGCTCATAGATCGTTGGGGTCTCATGGGTCATCTCAAATCTTGTAGACTCACAGTCTGTTGTAGGCCATGCTTTAGAAAGTATATTTTCACTACATAGTTGGCTTAGTAACTGTTTGATTCCATTCAGCAACATGGTCCAATATCCACATCCACAATTCCTTATAATTGAGCATACTTCAGTTATATAAACTTGAGCTGGAGACACTCACCCTTAATCTTTCTTTTTTTTTTTTCTTGAGTCATCTTTTACCATTAAAAGAATTTACTATGGACCACACATATTAGCTTAACTTTTCTCCAGTGCATCTTAATCTTTCAGAGGTTCTAACAATGGAAATGAAGGCCACGAATTTAATCACATCCTTGTCCTGAGGCAGTTTGATAAATTCAAAGTTTTTAATAATAAGTATGAATTAATATTTTTTCTTTATAAAAGCTGGGTTTTAATCTACTTTTGTTTCCCTAAAGCTGTCTTCATGTTTTATTTTGTACTTTATGGGGCTAAGGAGAAGTTTCTTCTTCTAGCTCTAATAAATTCTCTCTCTCTTAAAATTCCTGATGGCACACTCTTCAGGCCTTTTCAGTGCTCACATCTTTCTTGGAATACCCTGCCAAATGCCACTACTGGCAATGACCACATACTACTTACAGTTCTTTGGTTTGTTTGTTTGTTTATTTTAACCTTTTCTCCTAGAGCTCAAGATATTTAAGCACCTGGTCTACTTGTCTTACACCAAGGCATAAGGTGAATCATCACTTTTTTTCCTACTACCTCTGACAATAGTTTCTTCACCATGTCCCACCCTAGATCTAACTGCTGAGCTAATGTCATGTTTTCTTTTTTCTTCTTAAAATCATAGCAACGTCCTGTCTAAGGTAACAATTTCTCCTGGGATGTAGTAATCCAAACCACTCTAAATCTCAGTGAATTAAAGTTTATTTTTCATTCAAGCTATGTGTCCAGCATGTGCTGTCAAGATTCTCTGATCCATATCATCCTCATTCATGGATCCACAATTGGATGTTGTCTCCACAACTTGGAAGGTTGATGGTTGTCTTGGCAGCAGAAAAGCTACATAGTGAATCACACTCTGGCTCTTCAAGGCATCTGACTGACAATGACATGCATCACTTTGGTTCACTTCCCCCCCCACCCCAAGCAAGTCACAAAGCCACTCCTAATCTGAAAGTGCCCAGAGAGAGGAGAACTGAAATATGAAATGAAATTTGGACAAACAACTGTAATGACTATCCTAGCATGGATGCACAGAAAGAAGTAGAAAGAGTAAATGCAATTTTAGAAAAATCTGATGAGAGAGAAAACATTCACAATAGAAGGAGGTTGGAAGGGATGGCGATAGGATAAAATAGTAGCAGGTATAAAGGAAATGGGAGATTTTCAAAAGCTGAATTTAAAAAAAAAATACGTATTTTGGCATCGACTTGAAGAAGCATCTGATAGTAGAAATACAAGTGGGAGTGAATGAGAGAGAAAATTGACATTTGGGAACAAGCCTAGAAAGCAGAGAAAGAACTGACTTAATGGGGAAGAAACACAGCATGCTGGGATTGAAAAGCAAAAATAGATTTCTAAAAGAAAAAACACCACCACTAAGTAATTTAATACCTTGTCCTAAAAGAATTTTCCTGTCAAAAAACATCATGCGAAGCTTTTATCATTACTATTATTATTATTCATGCGCCAGGATTTTTGATTAGCCAGATTATAAATGTGCCTGATTTAATTTAGATATTCTTTCTTTGAAAAATAATCTGAATTGTTTTTCATTAGAGACAAAAATTTGACTTGCATATTAGCACTGTTAGAGAACCATGAGAATAAAAGATGTTATTGGCATTGCACACAAAATTAGTGAATCTTCAAATACGTGTTAATGATTTTTAAATTACTATACTGAAGATTTTTCATTATTTGAATGATTCCGAAGTTTGGGTTTATTTACTTTGTTCTATATGTATATATCTCTTGATTAATACCTTCAAGGCTGATTTAAACCACTGTTCTTCCTCTGAACATTTGCAAATACAAAATCTTAGGTTTTATTGAGCTTTATTGAGCTATAATTGACTTGTAACACTGTATACATTTAAAATGTACACCATGTTAATTTGATATGTTTATATATTATAAAATGATTATCACTATAGTGTTAGCTAACACCTGCACTGCATTACATAATTACCATTTTTTTGTGGTGAGGAAATTTAAACTCTACTCTCTTTGTGACCTGTATGTATACAATATAATATTATTAACTATAATCACTATGCTATACATGATATCCTCAGAACTTATTCATGTTACTGCTGAAAGTGTGTACTCTTAACTGACAGCCCCTCCCATTTCATCCACAGCTCCTGGTAACTATCATTCTAGCTTCTGTTTTTATGAGCTCAGCTTTTTAGATAACAAATATAAGTTACATCATACAGTATTCATCTTTCTTGGACTTCTTTCAGTTAGCACAATGTCCTCAAGGTCCATCTAAGTTGTCACAAACAGTAGGATGTTCATTTTTCTGATGGTTGAATAATACTCCATTGTGTGTGTGTGTGTGTGTGTGTGTGTGTGTGTGTGTGTGTGTATTGTGTGTATACATACTACGTTTTTATCCATTCATCCATAGATGGGCATTTGTGTTATTTTCATGTTCTGGCCATTGTGAATGATGCTTCAGTGAATGTGAGAGTGCAGATATTTCTTCCAGATCCTGTTTTCATTTCCTTTGAATACATACCCCAAGTGGAATTGCTGGATCATGTAATAGTTCTACTTGTAACTTCTACGGGAACCTCCATATTGTTTTCCATAGTGACTGCACTGATTTATATTTCCACCAATTAATGATTTACAAATACACAATCATAAAAAAATGTATTGTGTAATTTTTATTCAATGAGTTTGGTCAGTTCTTATTCTCAGCGATTGTACCTTGTTAAGTCATAAGGTACTAAATATGAGAAATGTTTTCTTTCATTATTACAACCTGCAGCATCTCAAAGGCTTTCATTTGATGTACTGTTGAAATGTCCTAAATGTATGTGATTTTCACATATCTGATGATTGTCTTAACAATTGTAACCCCCAAAAATATAATTATCTTAAGATCATTTGAAATTTCAGAATTAATGACTGGATTATAGAGAAGTAAAAATTATATCCTGAAAGATTATGTCCTGAAAGAACAACATGTTCACAGGCTAGCACAGTTTTCATGGCATGAGATGATAATAAAATGAATTGGAATAGGATTATTAGATTGGGTATATCAAGTCAAAATGGGCTAAGGACAAAAGAACAATTGATACAATTTGGGAATGAATTGAGTTTAATGTGTCTATTATGACTTCGGGGCGCCTGGGTGGCTCAGATGGTTAAGCATCAGCTTTTGGCACAGTTCTTGATCCTGGGGTCCTGGGATTGAGCCCTGCATCGGGCTCCCTGCTCAGTGGGGAATCTGCTTCTCCCTCTCCCTGCTGCTCCCCCTGCTTGTGCTCTTTCTTTCTTTCTCTGTCAAATACATAAATAAAAATTTAAAAAATGTTATGACTTCAAAAACTTTCTCTGACATACTGATGTCCAATTTGAAACTCTTTCAGTTTTGTAACACAGAAAAGAGGGTGTGGTGGGAAAAATTGAGAGTAGATTGACATAGAAGTGATTGCTGGCAAAATCCTGTAGAATGTAAAAGAAAGTAGTCTGAGACTGAGTAAGAGAATATCAGTTGTGTGCTTTGGGAAATCAAAAAAATATATTTGTAGTAGGTTCCTTCTGTGTAGCTTTCTATGAGTATTTGTCTATTGTTTCTTTTTTTTTTTAATTTTATTTTTATTCTTTGCCCAAGGGGTACAGGTCTGTGAATCACCAGGCTTACATCTTTCACAGCATTCACCAAGGCACAAACCCTCCCCAATGTCCATAACCCATCCACCCTATCCCTACCCTCCCACCCCCCAGTAACCCTCAGTTTGTTTTGTGAGATTAGGAGTCTCTTATGGTTTGTGTCCTTCCCCATCCCATCTTGTTTCATTATTTTTCCCTCTCTACCCCCCACGACCCCCCACCCTGCCCCTCAAGTTCCTCATATCAGAGAGATCATATAATAATTGTCTTTCTCTGATTGACTTATTTCGCTCAGCATCATACCCTCCATTTCCATCCATGTCATTGCAAACAGCAAGATTTCATTTCTTTTTATAGCTGCATAGTATTCCATTGTATATATATACCACATCTTCTTTATCCATTCATCTGTTGATGGACATCTAGGTTCTTTCCATAGTTTGGCTTGTCTGTTGTTTCTTAATAAGACCTCTAAAACACAAATAATTACTTTAAAAATGTTTTTATACATGAATCTATGGGGAAATCTCATTAATATTTTATCTTTTATTATATATTCTCAGTGGGCTTAGTTCATTCCTCTATCATTTGTCCTATTTAATAAATAGCAGGGTATATTGCCCATGATTCTCCTTTTCCATTTGGGGTCTATGGCATTGCTAGACCTTTTTATCAAGTGTAGAAGCACTTCAGTGTGGCCCACGTATGAACTGGCACTATAGGTGACCTATGTCTGAATGATTTTCATATTAATTTTTTTAAAGATTTTATTTATTTATTTGACACACAGAGAGAGATCACAAGTAGGCAGAGAGGCAGAGAGAGAGAGAGGAGGAAGCAGGCTCCCTGCTGAGCAGAGAGCCCAATGGAGGGCTCTATCCCAGGACCCTGAGATCGTGACCTGAGCCAAAGGCAGAGGATTTAACCCACTGAGCCACCCAGGTGCCCCCATATTAATTTTTATTTGCCTAGAATCCTAGTCATCATCAAACTCCTGCAGCTGCTATTCACTTGGCAACTCCAGTGAGTGAAGGACTATCACAGATTGTCTGACAGGCCATCACTTGTCACATGATTGTGTCTGGGGGGGGGGGATGAAAGACAACATTTTTAATGCAGTATTAAACTGTAAGCCATGGACTTTTAGTGGATCTTTATATTCTATCAAATGTCAATAAGCTGTCTAACGGCTTCAGTTGAAACCACAATGAAGTATTTTCACATATATTGTACAAATTTGAAGAGTAGCATTAATTACTATATTTATACATACTCTGTGATACTATGAATCATCACTGCATTTGAAAGGTTATACCCATGCTAAAAAGACAGTATTGATTGGTTTGTTTCAGACCGTGTTCAGACAACAGGCTAAGTTTCCTTGCACCTAATATTTTCATATTGTTTGAATTTATTGCTTGTGTGTTTTAAGTGTACATTTGCCATTGTTACTATTATTGCGAGTTTTATCCACAATTGATTGAAAATGAACCAAAGCACTGAAATAAAACATTGGAATATAAATGTATTGATAAAATCAGTCATGAAATTGGAACTCAAAATATGAAACAGACTGTATTACAAGTGTGGCAAGTAAAACTGTATGTTCACAGAGAAGCAAATTAGCATGTGAAGACTGCAGAAGTAGCCACAATGGAAAGTGACATGATGGGAAATATGAAGAAGATGTGAAGATAAAAATCTTTTAAAATTAGATTTTATTGGATTGAATTTTATTTTATTTTATTTTTTTGTCTTCCCCTAGAGCTTTTCAGGTTAGAGATCTCTGCCAATTGGGGTCATGAACTTTTGCTTAATTTTCAAACAAAGTGCAATAACCTCTCTGGTAAACCAATTGAGTTATTTCAAAACAATCATAATATAGAGTTTACAAAACTGATCACTGTTATTTTTGCCAAAGGCAAGAAAGAGACCAACACTTGAAAAGCATCATTGGAGTCACATTTCTGTAGTAAGTATGTCACATGGCCGCCTAGAGTATCAAAACAACAACTACAGGGTTAATAACCAATATTATAACCCAAAAAATGATGTATGGGAAAAGTCCTTTTTCAGATGATACTGTTGATTCTGACATAATATCAGTGGCCTACACCTTGGAAGAGCAAAAATAGAGGGTGTGTGCATGCTATCAAATAGTTCACTTATGTGAGAGCCCTGATGTGGTAGGTTCACAAATGGGTGGTAACTGAGGGAAGCAGGTCAGATAATGTTTTTTTTCTGTTTGTCACACGAAAATCCATGCTACAGGAGATGAATCCAAATTCTTTTGCAAATTGTTATGGAGAATTAACAAGGTGTATCATGGTCAGTAATGAAAAAGCCTGAGTATTATATCCTGAAGTGTTTACCCCTAAAAGTTCATCCATACGTAGTGGTCCAATATGCACCTCTGGATCTTGATGAAGTGTTAACAAAAATCAGTAGTGTGAAACTCTGCAAAAGATATGTACTAAGTATAAACCTTTTTAATTTGTTTTCTGAAGAATTGGATAGCAGCTCTAGGATTGTGCTTTTTATTACTGAAATTACCATGGCTTTCAAGAAGAATGCATTACATGAGTTTTTGAAATTAAAAATGAAAATTTTATTTTTTAATTAAATTTGAGTATAGTTGACACACAATGTTACGATAGTTTCAGGTGGACAAGGTAGTGATTCAGTATCTCTATACATTATGCAATGCTCACCACAAGTAGAATTGCCATTTGTCACCATACAGTGCTATTTACAGTATCACTGACTATATTCCATATGCTGTACCTTTTATGTACATATATGTACCATATGCTTCCCTAATTGGAAGCTTGTGTCTTCTACTCCTCATCACCCTTTTCACCCATCTCTTTACTTCTTTTCTTCGGCAACCAGCAATTCTCTGTATTTATAAGTCTGATTCTGCTTTTTGTTTGTTTTTAGTGTCTACAGATGAGTGAAATCATATAGTATTTGTCTTTCTCAGTCTGACTTATTTCATTTAACATGATATCCTCTGGGCCAATCCATGTTGTCACAAATGACAAGATCTCATTGCTTTTTTAAGGCTGTATAACTTTCCATTGTGTATGTTTATCCATTAATCTATCATTGGACACTTGGGCTGCTTTCATCGCTTGGCTATTATAAATAGTGCTGCAATAAACATAGGGGTGCATGTATCTTTTCAAATTAGTGTTTTTGTTTTCTTTAGGTAAAATACCCAGTAGTGGAACTAGGATCACATGGTATTTCTGTTTTTAATTTTTTGAGAAAACCTCCAAACCGTTTTCCATAGTGGCTGCACCAATTTACATTCCCACCAACAGGGTTCCTTTTTTCCACATTCTCACCAACACTTGTTATTTCTGGCCTTTTTAATTTTAGCCATTCTGACAGGTGTGATATCTGATTGTGATTTTGGTTTGCGTTTCCCTGATGGCTAGTGATTTTGAGCATCTTTCCGTGTTGGCCATTCTGTATATCTTATTTGTAAAAATGTCTGTTCAGGTCCTCTGCCCATTTTTTAATTTTTTTTGGGGGGGTGTTAAGTTGTATAGTCCATTATATATTTTGGATATTAACCCCTTATTGGATGTATCATTTGCAGGTATCGTCTCCCATTCAGTGTGTTGCCTTTTTGTTTTATTGTTTCCTTTGCTCTATAGAAGCTTTTTATTTTGATGTAGTCCCAATAGGTTATTTTTGCATTTGTTGTCCTTGCCTTAGAAGACCTATCTAGAGAAGTTTTGCTATAATCAGTGTAAAAAAAAATTGCTGCCTGTGTTTTCTTCTGGGATTCTTGTGGTTTCAGGTCTCAAACTTAGGTCTTTAATTTTTTATTTTTTTAAAGATTTCATTTATCCATTTGGCAGAGAGAGAAAGAGCACAAGTAGGCAGAGTGGTAGGCAGAGGGAGAGGGAGAAGCAGGCTCTGCGCTGAGCAGCGAGCCTGATGTGGGCCTCGATGCCAGGACCCTAGGATCATGATCTGAGCTGAAGGCAGCCGCCTAACCGACTCACCCACCCAGGCGCCCCAGGTCTTTAATTTTGAAATCAATTTTGTGTATGGTGTCAGGAAGTACTCCAGTTTCATTTTTCTTACATGTAGCTGTCCACTTAAAAGAAAATTTAAAAAATTCTTGCAGATAGTAAGTAACTTGCTCAAGTTTTGTATCTCACAAATAGTTTTTTAGACTTTATTTGAGAGAGAAAGAGAGAAAAGCATGCACATGAGGAGGGGAAGGGGTGGGAGGGAGGGAGAGAGACAAGCAGACTCTGCCCAGACTGACATGGGGCTCGACCCCACGAACCTGAGGTAATGACCTGAGCTGAAATCGAGAGTCCATCAGTTGTTTAACTGACTGAGCCATCTAGGTGCCCCGTAGCAATATTTTTAAAACAAAGTTCAGAAACATAATTTATATACCAATGAATTAATTCATTATAAGGATGTGATTCAGTGATTTTTTTTCTTGTAAACTTCAACAGTTGGTGCATCTGTCTCCATAAAATAGTTTTAGAACCTCTTTACCATCCCCCAAATTCCTCCATTTCCTCAGTTCCTTTGCATTTATTCCCTGCCCCCATCTTCAATATTAGACAGCCACCAATCTCTTTTTTTGTCTCTCCTTTCCTTACCTTTTGCACCGGCTAGAAGTGCCAGTGGGCAGGCATACTTTCCTTTAGCATTTATAGGGAAAAAGCGTTCAGTCTTTCACCATCAAATGAGAGGTTAGCTTCTTATGAGTATATTTTATAAAGCTGAGGAAGTTCAGTTTTAATGCTAGATTGTTGATAATGTTTCATCACGATAAGTTTCATTAGATCATATCAAATGATTTTTCTGTGTCTACCGAAATGATAGCATTTTATTTAATTTTATTTTTTAAGATTTTATTTATTTATTTGACAGAGTGAAAGAGAGATCACAAATAGGCAGATCAGCAGGCAGAGGGAGAGGGAGAAGCAAGCTCCCCGCTGAGCAGGGAGCCCGATGTGGGACTCGATCCCAGGACCCTAGGATCATGACCTGAGCCGATGGCAGATGCTTAACCGACTGAGCCACCCAGGCACCCAATGATAGCATTTTAAAGATTCCCAGTTTCCCTCTATGCAGTGTTTTAAATGCAATCTGTACATTTTTTTTTATGTTTCGATATGCATTCAGTTCAGAAATTTTCTAGTTTTCATCATGATTTTCTTTATGATCGGTAGGTATTTAGAAGTGCAGGATTCAACAAATATTTGGGGAGTTCTCATTTTTCCCCCCCTCTGGTTAATTTATCGCTTTCTTTTTGTTGTGGTTTGAAGTATGTCCTTTGGATGATTAGAGTAAATTTTAATTACTGATACTTTTTAATGATCTAATGTAAGCTCTATCCTGAAGAATACTCCATTGCATTTTGAAAGACTGTATAGCTCCTATAGTTGGGTTTTCACAAAGCATCTGCTTAGGTGGTAGTGTGTTTTACTTGTTGATGTCTTTTACTGGTTTTCTAATTATTTCATCAAGTATTAAGAGTGGAGTATTTAAGTCCCCAAATGTAATTGTTAAATTGTCTTAATTTTTTCTCTCACTTTTGTCACTTTTACTTCTATCTTGGGATCGATTTTTATGTGTTTATACACATGTAATTATTACATCTTCTTTATGTTTGGCCATTTATTAATATAAAGTCTCATTCTCTAGTTCTAACAGTATTTCATATTTTTTTAGAATAATTTATTTATTTGTCAGAGAGAGAGAGAGAGAGAGCACAAGCAGGGGGAACAGCAGCGGGAGAGGGAGAAGCAGGCTTCCTGCTGAGCAAGGAGCCTGATGTGGGACTTGATCCCAGGACCCCAGGACCATGACCTGAGCCGAAGGCAGAGCCACCCAGGCATCCCTAATATTTTAAAGTTCATTTTCTCATATATTACTCTGTCTCCTCCAGTTGTCTTACGGTTGCTGGGCCCTGGTATAGCTTTTTTCCATCCATTTGCGTTCAGCCTATCTATGTCTCTGAATTTACTTATTTATTTATTTAGTTAATTATAACATTAAATTATTTGAGAGAGAGCATGAGTGGGGGTGAAGGACAGAGGAAGTAGAGGGAGAAGCAGGCTCCCCTCTGGACAGGGAGTGGTTGGGGGTAGAGGCGGGTTGCTGGCTTGATCCCAGGAACCCGTGATCATGACCTGAGCTGAAAGCAGATGCTTAACCAACTGAGCCACCAAGGGACTTCTGTGTCTCTGAATTTAAAGCATGTTTCTTGTAGACAGGATATAGGTGGATCTTGTTTTGGATTTAGGCTATTTGATGCCGATAATAGCCCTTTAATATTTCCATTGTTATGGTTGTTTTTACATCTGCCATCTTATCTTAGTTGTCTCTAGGTAACATGAAATTTTGTTCCTTTGTTTATCATTTACTGTTTTTTTTTTTTAAGATTTTATTTATTGACAGAGAGGTCACAAGCAGGCAGAGAGGCAGGCAGAGAGAGAGAGGAGGAAGCAGGCTTGCTGCTGAGCAGGGAGCCCAATGTGGGGCTCGATCCCAGGACCCTGAGATCATGACCTGAGCCGAAGGCAGAGGCTTTAACCCACTGAACCACCCAGGTGCCCTTGTCATTTACTGTTTTTTAAAGGGTATTTAGCAAATTTTTGTTCTATATCATTTATATTCCTCTGATTTCTTTTTGACAACAATTGAGGTATAATTTACATAGTCTAAAATTCATTCATTTTAAGTATACAACTCGGTAGATTTTTTAACATTCATTTGCAGTTAGTAACAACTCATCTTTAGCCACAAGCACGGATATACTTTGTTTCTATAAATTTGTCTTTACTAGACATTTCACATATATGGAATTGTGCGCTCTGCAATCTTTTGCATCTGCTCTTTCACTTAGCATGGTTTAAGTTCCTTAATATTTCGGCATGTGTCAGTAATTTTTTGAAAAATTATTTGGTCGCATTTCACTATATGGCTATATCAAATATTATATATCCTTTCATTAATTTTTTTAAGATTTTATTTATTTATTTGACATAGAGAGAGAGAGAGATCACAAGTAGGCAGAGAGGCAGGCAGACAGAGAGAGAGGAGGAAGCAGGCTCCCTGTCGAGCAGAGAGGATCCCAGGACCCTGAGATCATGACCTGAGCTGAAAGCAGAGGCTTTAACCCACTGAGCCACCCAGGGACCCTATCCTTTCATTAATTAATGTGTATTTGGGTTATTCCCAGTTTGGGCTGTTATAAACAATGTAGCATTTATACGTGTTTCTTTGTGTTGACAAATATCTTCATTTCTCTTGGATAGATTCCTAAGAATAGAATTGTTAAGTTGTTGGACAAGTAACTGTTTAACAATTTAAGAAACTACAAATCTTTTTTTTTGAAAGGGACTGTACCATTTTACATTGCCACCAGAATTAATGTGAACATTCCCATTTATTTCTCTCTGTCATCACCAACTCTTAATATAATCTTTATCATAGCCATTGTAGTGGGTATGTAGGGGGATCTCATAATGATTTTAAATGTATTTCCCTATTGACTGTTGATGGTGATCATTTATTCTCATGTATATTAGCCATTGAAATATCTTCTTTGATAAAATATGTATTTATATTTTTGGCCCATTTTAAAAATTATTGGTTTTAAGAATTCTTTATGCTAGATAAAATCCCATTATCAGATATATATTTGCAAATACTTTCCTACAGTGTGACTTGCTTTTTCCATTTTTAAACAGTGTCTTTTGATATAGAGTAGTTTTGATTTTAATGAAGTCCACAATGGATTATCCTTTTGGTGTCATATCTAAGAACTCTTGCCAACTCAAATTCATAAAGGTTTTCTCCTGTATTTTCTTCTTGAAATTCTGTTCATTTAAATGCATCTATATGCGTAGATACAAGACCCATTTGACTTAATTTTTATGTACAGTTCAAAGTTTTTGTTTTTGTTTTTGTTTTTTTTTGTTTTTTTTTGCCTGTTGGTAGCCATTTACCCCACAGCCAATGACTAAAAATTCTGTCCTCTTCCTCATTGAAATAATTTGATGTCTTTGCAAAAATTGGTTGACTATAAATATGTTTCATTGGTCTACATGCATAGCCTTATGCTAATACACATTTCGGATTGCTATAGCTTTATAGGAAGTTTTGAAATCAGATGGTGTCAGTCCTCCAGTTTTGTTCTTCATCTTCAACATTGTGTTGACTATTCTGGGTCCTTTATTTTCTCATATACTGAAGTTTGTTTCATTAGTTTCTTTAAAATATCCTCCTGGGATTATAATTAGGATTTCATTAGATCTATAGTTCATTTGTACAGATGTCTATCTTGACAATATTGATTTTTCTAGTAAAATATTTCTCCCTTTACTTAGGCCTTCTTCAGTTCTCAACAGTGTTTTGTGGTTTTCATTGTACAAGCCTTCTACTTTTTAAAAATATATTGCTAAATATTTTAATCTTAGGAACTATTATAAATGAAATTATTTTCTTGATCTATAAGATTTTTCAATGGTAGTATAGAGAAAAACAGGTCATTTTTCTAGATAGTTTTATGTTCTGTGACCATGCTATCCCTGTGACCATTATTTTTTGTTAGTTCTTGTAATTAATTTTTTTATTGGACATGTTAGGTTGGGATTTTCTGCATATAGAATCAAGTTATCTATAAATAAAATAGTTTGCTTTCCTCCTTCCCAATTTGTATGTTTCAAATTTCTTTTTTCCTTGTTGCTCTAGCTATAATTTCTAGTGAAATATTGAACATTAGTGGTCAAAGTGGATATTCCCTTTGGTGTAGCTGTCTTTCAAGGGATAGATTCAAGCATATCTGGGGGATATATGTTTCTCTTTATGTGCTTGTCAGTATAGAGATGTAGAAATTCTTGAAAAACATTTGCAGTTGCACTGGTAATGTTATTAAATACACTAAAATTACTTTCCTTTTACTCCTTATTATGTAATAAGTTTTTATATGTTTTGCTTTAGATTTAGATTCCTTAGCTATACTATATATTTTCTTAAGTTATTTTATAGAGGAAATAACCTAGATAAAATGAACTGGGAAACTTAATTTATATTTATTTATGACATTTTTGGTTAGCTTCTTTATTGTATGAGTAATATCATTGTATACAAGAGCGATGAATTAGTGGGGAAAAAGAAATAGGAGAAGCTCAGTTTAATGGTAAATTATATAAATGATTCATGGAGAGATTGTTTAGAAGGCAGTTTGAACCACTTTGCTGTATCTTTTATGATGGCACATTTCTCCTGAAGAACTTAATAGTAGGTTGATCTCATCTGTGTTTTCATGGGACACCCAATATTATATGGTAAACTTACTTTAAGCATCTTTTCACCTTTTATATATGCCGTCCACTTTTCAACTCTCATCCATCTATGAAGGAGGCCGGAATTTTAAATTGTAGGCAGTATCAATTAAGATGTGATCAAGGGAGGAGCCAGTTTGACATGAGTTATTGTTTATACAAAATGGCAAGTCATGTTAATTACTTACTAACTCCTTTCCTCAGGCTGACCAAAGGCATTACTCAATACATGATCTTTATTCATTACTTCCCAATTTTTATACTTCACAAAACAGCGTATAGCAATTTATTTTAAAAATCAGAAGTATAAAGATTCACTTTTGGGAAGGCAATTGTAAATAATTTTTAGTTTCTACATTAGAAAATATAGCCTTAATAAAATGGCATTCTTGTCTTAGATTATTGACATTTTGATATAAGACAAAGACCTTTAATGAGATCTCAATCAAAGGAAATACTTCAGTAATGACACATGAATTAATCGATGGTGATCATATAAATCTACTACAGTCCATTTTAAATTTCACTTTATGAGTAGCTGCTCAGGTCAAAAGATTAACAAGTTCATAAGTGACTACTAATAGCATTCCACTTGACTGTGCATTTGTATCTAGCTAATTGTACAAGACAGTATTTGAAAGTGCTTTAGATTGCAATTTATTTTAGTGTAGAATTCCATGGAGAAGGAACATAGCAAGCAAAATGGTATAAATCAAGGCTTAATCTAAAATAAAATGTGCAAAAAAAATAATAAAATGTGCAAAAATCCTTGAAGGTATATTGTGTTGCATAGCACTGTGGGAGAAAATAGACAAATACTAAAAATAACTAAATTAAGGTTACATTGAAATATACTGGAAAAAATTTGAAAGTTACCAACCTATGTCTTGAGAGTATTATCATTTTGCCAGATGCTTGGCAAATCACCCTTATTCCTTAGGTAAGGAATTTTTATGTATTGTTCAAAGACATTTTTCATGGAGAGTAATGATAATAACACATTCCAGAACTCAGTGCCATGATTACATATAAAATATCATCATAACTATTTAGTGGTGGAATCAGTAAGATCTTTTCAGGGCTCATATTATTGGTGTTTTCAATGATATTACCAAAGAAATAGTTACTCACAAATACACTTTACAGATTATTAATTTTTAGCACTTTTGCACGTCAAAATAGTTGATCATCACCCTTTATAACAAGCACATGTATCAGCCATAGTGTCGCCCCTCCTCCCCACTTTGTCCTGGTGCCCACCTTCGCCATTCTGCAGGCTTGTATTCATTTGGGAAGTATGTACATTCAACCTGTATCTGGTAAATTTCAGGAAAGAATCCTTTATTTATTAACTTTCAAACTTAAGGTAGAAGCTTTGATAATAATTTTAATATCTTTAGAGTATTTTAGCATCATTGTAAATAGTTATCCAAACAGTTCTCACGTCACTTAGTAATTTCAGGAAGAAGAGAGTAAGGGTTTGTAAATGACTCTGACCTGGGTCCCATCAGTTAATAATGAAGTTAAGTTACACTGTTGGTCTGGATTTAGCCACTAAACCCCAGTGCAGTAGACCAATTTCTGAACTCCATCTCTTTGACCTTACAGTATTAAGTCCACTTCTCTATCCTTGTCTCATTTATTTGCCTTATCACAGTTTTTTTATGGACTATGTAGAGAAATTACATAACACTATTAAAACATACAATAAATAGCAGTTCTGTATTTTATAGGCATAGCATAACAGTCCATATTTCAGATACCAGTTACCTGTTACAAAACAAAAATCTCCATTCACATGTTTCTTTAATGAATTGTGTAATATTTTTGGTATTTATATGTTTATGCTCTATTAGTGTAATGTATTGATGATTTTTTCTGTTATCACTTCATAGAATGTATATTACAATATAACTACTCTGCAATTACTGTTCAGAAGAGCTACAATACAAATACAATTTCTATGGATTACTTCATAATTACACTTCAAGTTACCACGTAGTTCAATGACTAATCACCATGTTACTTGCAATTTTTATATCTTGTAAGCCTGCAGTTTAAAAGACAGAAATAATCAGATAATTAGTCTTTGATTACATAGTACTCACCCTGTTCTTAAATGTACTTAAATGGTCAATAATTACCATGTAATTACCAAGCAATTATTGGAGTGCATTCACACCACCATATGTAAGACACTGTCAGTGATTTCATCCCCTATGTTTAGGGATTTATGACTCAGTCATAGAAAGGTCAATGCAGGCTGTATTGGGGAAATTGCCTGAGAATGGGGCTTTTGTAAAGGTGAGAGTATGTGGCAAGGCAGTGGAATAGCCTTTTAAAGGATAGTATTGATAACTGGATTTTAAGGTTTTCTTATATGGTTGATAAATACAAAAGATGTACAGAAAGAGAAAATCCAGGGTTTATACTGACTGTTGACATTAAAAAAATATATTAACATGTTCTTTTCAGTAAGTCATTTTTTCTCAAGTATCTCTTTTCACTTTACCCAGAGATGCTTTTTAGAGGGGGCTACTAATAGGCCATTTAAAATTATATACTATAAGGTTCATAGTAGAACTTTCTATCTCGCTTCCATCTAGAAAGAAGTTTTAAGTGCCAGCACCTGGCACCTCAACAAAAGATCACAGCACATTTTCTTTTTATTGAGTTGTTGCATGACAAGAATTGATAATTTTCCACTCTGAGTGTTTAATAAAGGTTTTGTGGCTTTAGAAATAGTTTTACATGATTGTATCTTCCTACTGAACTATGTAATTTATTTAATTCTGTAATGTTTTATTTTCTACATGTTTGTCTTCATTATAATCATATTTTATTCAATGACATTAGAATTATTTGTGTTAACAGGGAAAAAATACATCTTAAAGCTAACCAGACTTATAACACTTTATGGTAATACTGTCCTGCACTTTCTCTGAAACTTTTAAAGGTGATTGAGGCAGAATTAAGCATATATAAGAATCCCAGGAAAACTTTACATTAAAATATATTCTAACCTTAATTTTCTTAGTGCCTTCTCTAGTGCCAAAATTTGTGAAGTTGTTGGTTTGCCAGCAGTTTGGATGTGTAATTTTACTATTTTTTAATTTTGGCTTGTCTGATGGAGATGCTAAAGCTAAGGTGACCACAAAACAGAAAAAAAAATCTCAATTTAAGTCTTCAAATATTTATTCAGGTTTTATTCTGTCCCCAGTGCTTTTCTGTATACAGTGAGCAATGCTAAAATGAGCTTCCTATGTGTATGTGGTTGTAGAGAGGAAATAAATCAACCAGAGATCAATGCTAAGATATGCAAGCAAATTCAGTGTAGTTTTAGACCCATCTTTGAACATAAATGCTGAGGACATTTAGGATAAGATAAAGATCCTCGAAAACTTAAAAAAAAGGAATATATTATTATTAGTAGGCTTTGTAAATACATAAGAGTAAGGTTAATTAGCTCTTCAAGCAACCCATTTAACAATATCATTTGATTTTTTTTTTGTTTTAAGGAGAGAGAGAAATAGGTGAGCTGGTAAATAAAAGGTGTTTATTTGTATCAAACTGTGTGTGTGTGTGTGTGTGTGTGTGTGTGTGTGTGTGTGTATCTGACCAATTTTGACATGCATGTAAGATGGTTTAAAATTTTTTCTTTTTCTATGGTGAACTGCTCTAGACGAGGAAAGATCCAAGCAATTTGACGAAAAGTGCTTTGTTTGTCATCCTACCACTTCCCCAGGCTTAACAAGCAACTTGAGTTTTTAAACAGCATCTCCTTGTGGTCTTCTCTTGCAGATTTTCACGTTCAGCATATGCTACTTAAAATTATTTAGTTTAAAAAATGTTTGTAATTGAAAAGCTGTCTCTTATCAGACTCCCTTTCTCAGTATCATCATTTCTTTTTCTTGTTTGACTCTTCCCATGATTTGTGTTGTAATCCTTGGGGAATAATTGGAATTTAGGCAGATGTAAAACAAAACTCACTTGAAAGCATCGGTTTTTAATTGAGGTGGGAGGGTGACTTTGCCTCCCTGGGGACATCTGGCAATGTCTGGAGACATTTTTAGTTGTCACAGCTTGGTAAAGGGGATATTAGTGTCTTCTATTAAGTAAAGACCAATGATAATGCCAAATATCCTATAGTATACAGTATAGCCCTCCATAACAAAAAATTACCCAGCCCAATTTCCATAGGGTTGAAGTTAGAAAACCTTGCTTTAAAGCAATGAACATACGTTGACCTTGATAGTCTATAATTAATCGTAGGGAATTTTAGTAGAATTTTTTCCTTCAAAATTAATTAAAATATACACCAGTGAAGAAAAAATATTCCCTTGCAATTGAATTAGAAAAATTTTTAAAATAAAATATGAGACTAAATCTAGTTCATCTGTTTGTTTAGGAAAGGGCACAGGGGTGCCTGGGTGGCTCAGTGGGTTAAAGCCTCTGCCTTCAGCTCAGGTCATGATCTCAGGGTCCTGGGATCAAGCCCCCCATCAGGCTCTCTGCTCAGCAGGGAGCCTGCTTTCTCCTCTCTCTCTGCCTGCCTCTCTGCCTACTTGTGATCTGATCTCTCTCTCTCTGTGTCAAATAAGTAAATAAAATCTTAAAAAAAAAAAGGAATGGGCACATACTTTCTAGCATATGTAAAAAGCTATACTAAATCATTATTTTTGATTTAAAAATTTCAAAATTTTCCCTTAATGCTGTTTTCTTTTTTCAAATATTGTCCTTTTCCTTCATAATTCAACACTGAACCTAATTGTTATGATGTTATTAATATAGATTAATAAGTCCTAGAATAAGGTGACATAGGTAGTTAACTTGAATAATTTAAAAAAGAAAATACTTTCCTGTTTTAAAAATGAAACTATTTTACTCCAGATTTCTTTTGAACTGTCAGTGTCTCTAAATCCATTAGAGTGATTGGATTGTGTCATACCCACAATCAGCAATGTTATGAGTCTAATTTAAAGGTCATCAGAGTAAGTCGCTTAAGTGACCTACCAAGGACGTGTACCCAATCATTAGCCAAATGAGCGAGAATTCCCTGTTGGACAGAATGATTTTTCCTCTGCTGCTTAATGGAGACAACTTGATAACACTCTTTTCAATACATGGTATAAGTGGAGCAAAAGAGTATAATTTCCAGAACAGTCTTTCTCATTTCCAGAACAGTCTAACTTGAACCTCTTAGAATGTCTTCTTTATCATCTGGGACACGTGTATATCTTCGAGTTGCCCTGGAACCAGTCAAAGGTGAAGTTTGGGATCATGCACAAGCAAATTTTAACTGAGTGGGAGTGTTACTACCTAGATTCATTTGTCTTAGAAATGCTTGTTCGGTTTGTATTTGTGGCAGGGCCACTAAACCAGAGATGATAATTATAACTAATTTACAATTTAATCAAAGGATTCAAAAGATTAGTGGTAAATGAAATTAACTTTTTGCTATGGAAACCTTCAACTGTACCACAAAATGGAGAGATGGTTATAATGAGGGTGATGTACATACCATGGAGTTTCAGTAATTAGCATCTTGCCAATCTTCATTTACCTGTAAATATTTTAGTATGTGTGTCTAACTTATTTATTATGTAGCTAACATGATTTTATCATATTTAACAAAATTAACTATTCCCTTAAATTTTCATACTCTCAGTAGAATCCCACATTCAAGTTGGGATCCTTTAAAGCAGAGTTTAGTGAATAAACTATTTCAGAAGATGTAGGTGAATTCAGGGGACAGCAAAATGACAGGGGATAGTTCAATAGCCTGGCTTGTATCTGGATGAAGGACGTTGTTTTCTCTCTCCCCTGGCCTCAATTCAGTGAGGAGTAAGGGCAGTTTCCTAAACTCAGAGAAAGGGACTCTAACCAGTTCAATGTGAAGGCTATTTTCCCGTAACGTGGGATTTTGTTTTTCAAATTTAAATTTAAACTGTTAATGTATCTCCTAAGAAACTATTTTAGAATCAAGAATTTTATAGAGAAATATGGGAGGTCAGTCAGACACAGACAGCTTGATAAACTTTCTGTATATTCCAAGTTGACAAGAGTTTGTATACATGCACAACAGAGCAGAGCAGACCCAAGCCACTCACACCTCCCTAGACTGTAAAGCCTATGTCTGTGTGGCAGCAATATCAGATACCCATATAGAAAGTAAAAGCCTGCACAAACTTAAAAACACAGTTTAAAGCTTTAATGTACCACCTGGGTCACAAATAGATCTATCAGCAGAAAATAAAACCTAAGATGGCTAAGATGGCTGAGCACAAACTTTGTTCAATCGTTGGTGGAACTATACAAACTGTACATATAGTACAGATTACTGTGCTACAGTACAGTATAGTTTACTAAACAGACATTTAGCTATAGGGTCACGCAGTTGTCCTCTAGGATGTCAGGCTTAAAAATAAAAACAAACAAAAGAACTGAGCAGAGATATACAATGTAGAAGATCCTACATTGTTAGAAAGATAGACTGAACAGATGTGGTCCAGGCAAGGTAACTAAACAAGAAACCCAGCAAAACAGCAGTCTCAAGCAGGGAGAGTCATAATCTAGAGTTGCTGTAATATCAGAAAACTCCAGTATTCAAAAATGATGAGATAAGCAAAGAAATAAGAAAGTCTGATTCATACTCAGAAGAAAAAAAAAGTGGTCAGTAGAAACTATTTCTTTTCCAGATTTTGAAAGTAGTAGAAAAAGGTTTTAAAGCAGCTATTCTAAATACATTAAAAAATAAATCTTGTTTGGGCGCCTGGGTGGCTCAGTGGGTTAAAGCCTCTGCCTTCAGCTCAGGTCATGATCTCAGGGTCCTGGGATCGAGGCCTGCATCAAGCTCCCTGCTTAGCGGGGAGCCTGCTTTCTCCTCTCTCTCTGCCTACCTCTCTGCCTACTTGTGATCTCTCTCTCTCTGTGTCAAATAAATAAAATCTTTAAAAAAAATAAATCTTGTTTAAAGAAATAAGAGCACATATAAAAAGAGTGAATCAGTGAATAGATGATCTCAAAAAAGAAAAAAAGTATTAAATGGAAATTGTGGAAGTGATAGGTACAATAACTGAAAAATAAAAAAAAGATGGACTGGAGTGACTCAAGAGCAGTTCTTTGAAACACAAAGGAAAAAGGACCAGTGATCATGAACGCAGAGAAGTGGAAATGTTTTATTCAGAAGAACACACAGAAAAAAGACCTGAAAATCAATTAAGAGTATGAAACTTGTGGGATGATATCATGGGCACCAACCTACATGGAATGAGAGTCCCAGAAGGAGAAGAGAGAGTGAAAAGCTAGAAAAGTATGAGACATAATGGTTGGAAACTCCCCAAACTTTATGAAAACCTATAAATCTACAGATTCCAGAAATCAACAAACTGCAAGTAAGATAAATACTAAATGATCTATATAGAGACACACCGTAGTCAAACCACTGAAAAAAAGTGAAAAACTTGAAAGTAATATGAGAGAAACAACTGTTCACATAGCGGGGAATGACCGATCAGGAAGTAGCTAACCTATAATCAGACAGTGAAGGCCCAAAGGTAGTGGAATAACATATTCAAAGAGCTGCAAGAAAAAAATTCTGTCAAACAAGAGTAGTATTTTCAGCAATGTTATATTTTAATAATGAAGGTAAATAAAGGTATTTCCAGGTAAACAAAGCTGATAGATTTTATATAGGATTCTCTGCTGTACGAGAGATACTACAGGAAATCTGTCAAGGTAGGAAAGTAATACCACCAAATAATTCAAGTTCACGGAAAGAAATTACTGGAAATGGTGAATATGGGGGTAAATATAAAATAGTCCTTAACTTTTTCCTTATTTTCTCTTAATTTAAAATACATAACATACCTTATCTCAATGAATATAACGGTGTAAATGTATTTTGAAATATTTATTATAAAGATATGTAGCAATAGTAGCATAAAATTGAGGGAGGAGAAGGTGATATATTGGATCAAGTTTCTATACTTTATCAGAATTAACTTGAATTAGTTTTTTATAAGTTTGGATATATAGTGTTATCACTAGCAAAATCACTAAAGAGCCCTAATTTTAAAAATCAGCAAAGAGATTAAATGGATACACTGAAGAATATCACAAAAGAAAGCAGTATTGGAGAAACAGAAGATCAAAAAGTCATGAGACAATAGGAAACAATAACAAAATGCAGACATGAATCCAACTGTATCAATACTTATATTAAATGGGAATGGACTAAATACCCAACACCAAAAACAGAGATCTGGCAGACTGAATTTAAAAAATCAACTGAAAAATAATCCAACTATATGTTGTATATAAGAAACTCATTAAATCCAAATGCATAAACAGGCTAATGGTAAAAGAAATGTATACAGTAACCATAAGAAAACTACCATGCTTAAATATGAGATATGTTGCAAAGGGAAATGTTTTAAAATAACAAATGTCAGTGCATCAGGAAAATATAATAGTTATAAATGTATATGAGCCTATGGAGTATGTTATAAACATATATGCATTTCTGAATATATAGTCCCTAAAATTTGTGGTGTAAGAACTAAAAGATTAAAAAAGAGAAATGAAAAAAATACAATATTTCCTGAAGTTTTCAGTACTTTACTCTTAGAAATGTATAAGAAAATCAGACTGAAAATATAAAAAATACAGGAATCTTGAACAACACTATCAACCAACTTGATTTTATTGAGCTATATAAAACACTCGACCAAATGACCATAAAATACACATTCTGTTCAAACACATTCAGGGAGTATTTTCCAATAGAAACCATTTTCCGTACCACAAAATAAGTCTCAATGAAAGTAAAAATATTGTCATCATACAAAGAGTTGTTTTGGCCACAGCAAAATTATATTAAAAATCCACAATATAGAGGAATCTGGGAAAATCCCAAGTAGTAGAAATTAAACAGACACTTCTAATCACCCATGATCAAAGAAAGAAATCACAAAGGAAATTTAAAATATTTTAAACTGAAAATTAAACCTCAATATATAAAAATTTATGGAATGCTGTTAAAGTAATGTTTAGGGGGAAATTTATAGAATTAAATATCTGTATGAATGGAGAACAAAGGTCTCGAATCAATAATCTAACTTTCCACCTTAGGAAACCAGGAAAAAAAAAAGCAAATTCAGAGCAAACAGAAGGAATGAAATAATAAATAATAGAACAAAAATCAATGAAATATAAAAATAGGAAAATAATAGAGAAAAATCAATGAAACCAAAGATTCGTTCTGAGAAAAGATGAACAAAACCAACAACACTTAGCTAAGCTGACCAAGAATTATAATAAAAGGTACAGATTACCAAAATCCAGTATAATGAGAAGTAAAACTATAAACTTCTAGAAGAAAACAGGTGAAATCTTTTTGACTTTGGTTTAGACACAGTGTGCTTAAACACAATAGTGAAGGGCGCCTGGGTGGCTCAGTGGGTTAAAGCCTCTGCCTTCGGCTCAGGTCATGATCTCAGGGTCCTGGGATCGAGTCCCGCATTGGGCTCTGTGCTCAGCAGGGAGCCTGCTTCCTCCTCTCTCTCTGCCTGCCTCTCTGCCTACTTGTGATCTCTCCCTATCTGTCAAATAAATAAATAAATAAAATCTTAAAAAAAAAACACAATAGTGAAAACACAACCAATGTATTAAAAAATGATAAACTGGATTCCAATAAAATTGAAAATGTTTGCCCTTTAAAAGACATCATTAAAGAAATGAAAAGACAAGCCAGAATAGAAAACATATTTGCAAATCATATATCTGATAAGTGACTTGTATCCAGATTATAGAAATAAGTCGTATCCAAGAATTATAAGAAAATCCATTGTAGGGGTGCCTGGGTAGCTCAGTTGGTTGAGCTCAGCTCAAGTCATGATTCTGGGGTCCTGGGATTGAGCCCTGCGTCAGGCTCCCTGCTCAGCAGGGAACTTTCTCTCTCTCCTACTCCTCCTGCTTGTGTGTGCTCTTTCACTTGCTCTCTTTCTGTCAAATAATAAATAAAAAAAAAAACAAAAAAAATCTTAGAAAAGCCAATATAAAAAATGGAAAAATGAATTGACATTTCACCAAAAATACTTTGTAAAAAGCTAATACAGAATACAACTTTATTAATCATTAGGGAAATGCAAATTAAAATTACCATGAGACACTGCTACCAACCCACTAAGAAGACTATAATCAAAAGCCAGATAATATGAAGTGATGAAAAGGATGTGTAAAACCTGGAACGCTCATTAATTTCTTGTAGGAAAAGTAAAATGCCATGCTGAGTAATAGTTTGGCAATTTCTTGAAAAGTTAATTCCACACCTACAAATATACACTAGAGAAATGAAAATTCATGTCCATGCAAATACTTGTGTGTATATTTTACCTAAGTAATGTTTAAAAAGTTAATGGAGGCTCGTGATTTGTTTCTTTTTTTCTTTTTCCTTTTTTTATTTTTTTAGAGAGAGCACACAAGTGATGGGTGTGGGGAGGAGGGTCAGAGGGAGTAGGAGAGAGAGAATCTTAAGCAAGCTCCCTGTCAAGTGCAGAGCCCCACATGGGGCTCAGTCTCATGACCCTGAGATCATGACCTAAGCCAAAATCAAGAATCAGTTGCTTAACTGACTGGGTCACCCAGGGGCCCTGTTTTGTTCTTTTTCATTAAAAGACAAGACCCAACATATAAGTCAGTGGAGCAGCAGCACTGAAGAACTTGAAAATGTAAGTTCTTAAACCCTAATCCAGACCTACTGAATCACAAATTCTTGGCTCAGGGCCCAATAATCGGTTTCTCAACAAGCTGCCTTTTTTTTTTTTTTTTTTTTTTTTTAAGATTTTATTTATTCAGAGAGAGACACAGCAAGAGAGGGAACACCACCAGCAGGGGGAGTGGGAGAGGGAGAAGCAGGTTTCCACCGAGCAGGGAGCTTGATTCAGGGCTCGATCCCAGGACTCTGGGATCATGACCTGAGCCAAAGGCAGACACTTAATGACTGAACCACCCAGGCGCCCCCTCACCAAGCCTTCTAAGTGATTCTTATACATGCTAAAATTTGAGAGCCCCCTATCTTCAAATTCCTGTAGTAGTATGGTTCTCTCTCTTCTTGAGAAAAAAGCTTCTATTTCCTATATCTCCACAAACAAAATACTTAAAAAAAAATGTAAGTGTTGAATAGGCAAGTATTTTTATCCTTATTTATTTCATTTTATTTTTTGTTTGTTTCAAGTTTTTATTTAAATTCCAGTTAGCTAACATATAGTACAATACTAGTCTCAGGAGTAGAATTTAAAGATTCATCAGTTACATACAACATCCAGTGCTCATCACAACAAGTGCCCCACTTAATACCTGTCACTCATTTAGGACAGCCTCCCCCTGCCCACCTGCCCTCTAGTAACCCTCGGTTTGTTCTCTATAGTTAACAGTCTGTTTTATGGTTTGCCTCTCTCTTTCTTCCTGTATGTCCATCTGTTTTGTTTCTTCTATTCCTACATATGAGTGAAGTCATATGGCATTTATCTTTCTCTAGCTTATTTTGTTTAGCATAATACACTCTAACTCCTTCCACATCATTGTAAATGGCAAGATTTCATTCTTTCTGATGGCTGATTAATATTCCAGTGTGTAAATATACCACAGTCTCTTTATCTGTCCATCAGTTGATGGACATTTGGGCTTTTTCCAATAATTTGGCTGTTGTTGATAATGCTGCATGCATTATTGTAAATGCATCCCTTTGAATTAGTATTTTTGTATCCTTTGGGTAAATACCTAGTAGTTCAGTTGCTGGATCATAGGGTAGTTCTATTTTTTTAACTTTTTGAGAAACCTCCATATTGTTTTCCAGAGGAGCTGCGCCAGTTTGCATTCCCACCAACAGTGTAGGAGGGTTCCCCTTTCTCCACATCCTTGCCAACATCTGTCATTTCCTGTGTTGTTATTTTTAGCCATTTTGGCAGGTATGAGGTGTTATCTCATTGTGGTTTTGATTTGTATTTCCCTGATGCCAAGAGATGTGGAGCATCTTTCTAAGTCTCTATTGGCCATGTATGTGTCTTTGGAAAATGTCTGTTCATGTCTTCAGCACATTTCTTAACTGGATTATTTGTTTTTTGGGTGTTGAGTTTGATAAGTTCTTTATAGATTTTTGGATACTAACCATTTATCAGATATGTCATTTGCAGAAATCCTCTCCCATTCTGAAGTTTGCTTTTTAGTTTGTGGATTGTTTCCTTTGCTGGGCAGAAGATTTTTATCTTGATGAAGTCCCAGTAGTTCATGTCTGGTTTTGTTTCCCTTGCCTCAGGAGACATTTGTAGTTAAGAAGTTGCTACAGCAGATGTCAGAGTTTGCTGCCTATGTTCTTCTCTAGACAAATAATTAAATAGAAGTATTACCTATAAAATTCTAAATTTCATGTTTCTTTTGAAAAATCACATGATGAGGCAATAGTTCTTTCATGTTCCCTGCATAGCAGTATTGAGCTGGAGCAGGTATCTCTTGAGACAGCATGGGCTCTTCAATGTGCCTCTGTTTGCATAGCTTTCTTCACTCATCTCTGCTATTTATATTGACCTTCTCTAATTTGTTTACCCTGATCTTTAATGCAGTTCAGAACCATCTGATTGCAAATTACAAAATTTGTAAGGAACATTGAATTCTCATAGGGTACATGAGAAAATATTTTAAGATAGTGTGGCTATAATGGTGCTGAGGGAGAGTGTATATAGAGTTTGATTTTATAGCCATATTTTTAGTTAGTTCAGTGATTTATTCAAATGGTGCACTTCTTTGTTTACTTTCTGTTCACTTTTCTGGTTTACTTTTCTGTTTCATCTGCTGGAAATTCCAACAATAGTCTACTCATTCCCAGAGTAATAGATTGTTTTGTTTGCTTCTCTTGTGCAACAATTATTTTCTTAGAAAAATCTAACTTCTGTGTTAGCAATTTAGAGTGAGAAGTCTTCTTGCCTTTCTGTAATGACCATGTCACGTATTTACAATTCAAGTAGTTTTAACACAAATGGCCAAGGTGATTATTCAAATAATTTAGTGATAAGGTTCTTATTTCTGGATGAAAAGGCAGAATGTTGAGTATGTTGGCCAGATTATAGCAATGCTGTGTGAATACTTTGGTATTAGACACTTGAAATGTGAAATTTATTGATTTTTTTTCCTCTTCCTGATTCATACATTTTTGGATGAGGTGTTTAAATCCTTTTTGAAACCAGTTGATAGGCAAGTTAAATAGATAAATGAAAAGATAGTTTAATAAATTTTAATTATTAAACATTTTAGATGGTTTGAATCAGTTTTTTATTTATTCATAATAATAGGGTGAAAAAAGTGTTTGGTCTGCCTGTCAGGAACACCTAAGGGACAATCTATCTCAAAGCAAGCAACTTCTTTTCTTATTATTGGACGTTGAACACTGCCATCACTGATCTCATTGTTTTCCTGGCAAAAAGTCACAAAATCTGCTATAATCAGTTACCTCGAAGATGTTGAGTAGTTTTCCTGCAGTTGCTAATGGGATAGAAATAATGAAACAATATACTTATGTCCTAATGAGTATTTCCATTTTTTGTGTTACTTGACTTTAATCTGACTTTCTCATGCCCTAAAGATGAGAATTGTTATATAAGAAATTTTTATTATTGAGAGAATGTCCCAGCTCTGAATGGGGGATATTGAGATCACTAATTCTTACACTACTTATCTTTTAAATGGGAAATTAATAGTACCCTCTATGATGTTGTGGTAAAGATTGAGAACATTCATTTTATTACTATTCTTGATACAAGGTAAGACTAAAGTATGTTCACTTGATATAAAATATCAAAATATATGTTAAATAATGTCTTTATGATTCTGATAGGCGTCTATTTAGCTAACAGTAGAAACGTTTAATCACTTGCTTGTTTTATAATTAGATTACTAATCCATAATAAATTTTATATTCAAATATTTAGATAAGGGATTATTTGCAGCTATAATCAAATTCTATGAAGTAACAAGTAATAGTTGGAAATCTGCACACATTGTCCAAATAATGCAGTTAATATTTCTAGAGTTCTACTTCTGTGTAGCTTTTAAGAAAGTCAAGTTAATAGCCTATTTTTAAAAGTTATTTTGAGGTGAGAATATGATCCTCATATATATGTTTTCATTTATCAATGCTGAATGAAAATTTTTGAATTTCGGGAAACAACCTTTGTTCATTTTTTTGTACACGGGGTGGGGGTGTACCTGAATGATTCAATAAGAAGATCAAATTTTGGCTTATTATTTGTATCATAATTTAAAAAAAGAAATTATAGAAAGTATTTCTTTGACTAGAACCATTAAAGCCTGTGATTGAAGTAGTACCCAAAATATAATCAGTTCTCAGTTAATTAGTAGGATTTTCATTGGCATTTTATACATGTTTAACATTTATCATAGATTTAAAGGTTTTAATTTACATTGAAAAGAAGTGGAACTTTAAAAAAGAGAATCATAGTACTTTTTCGGTAATTAACTGCCTAGAAATGTCTGTAGACCAAAGCAATGCCAACAAATTTAGGTACAAAATAGCAGGTAGAACATTTTAGCCACTTGTAACCAGAAGAACATAGTAACTACATAGAATACTTTTATATTTAGAAAACCATCCATATGTTCACCATTTTAATTTCATCCTAAGTCTTTCATTAAATGAAACATTATGCTGTGTCCTGGGTGGGTATACAAAGATGAACAACAGATAGTTCTATCTGTAAAAACATTTATAATCTAGGAGCGCGTGGTCTTTCATTTGTATTTCAATATAAAGTATTTGTAACATAATAAAAAAGACCTTTAGCTATAGTACTTAAAATCCTGTATTTGTACTGAAAAAAATTTAATAAAAATCATTATGTTAGTATAATATGAAGATATAGCTAATAATTATGAGTCTTAATTATTGCTGTAATTAGATTAAGCTTGACCGTGTCTTTATGTCAAGCGAGTAAACTCTCAGAGACCTTCCCATCATCATGCTCACATAGCTAATTCATTTTTATTATCTTTTTTGGGTAAGAAAGTAGAAATTACACAACAAATTTATATTCAATAAAAGCACAAAAATCTGTTGACATAAATGTGATTGTTTTAAATGGACACAGCCATCTACTATGTCTCATACAGATTTTAAAAAAACCTAAAAACTTTTTTAGTTTTATTCTTAATTATATGTAATACCCCCAAATGTGGTTAAACCTACTTAATACATGTAGAAGATAGAATAATAAAGTATGGATTCTGTCTTAATCACTCTGCTCTATTAAATATTAAAGGGCTGTTATTAATAGCACTTTTATAATGGATGTCATTTTCTGCCTTGAATGAAAACCTCATCTCCTTTCATGTATTCATTGCAGAAGTTATATAATCTTTTCAATTCCGAATCTTGAACCAAAGGACTTTTTTTTTTTTTACTACATGCCATATCTTCTTTGTACCTGCCCCAGTTCTTGATGTGTAATAAATGCTCAACAATTACTTCGTGAATGAATAAGTGGCCACATGATTGAATGAAGGAAGGAATAAAAAAGTATAAATGAATTGTCATAGAGCAAAACCTCTTTGTTTAGTTCAAATAGGCTGTTTCAGGGTTTGGTGTTTAAACTTTTGCTGTCAGGGAGATTTTATGGTTTGTGGTGTTTAAATACCTATGTAATGACGACTTGTGTTATAATTGAGTTCTACAATATATTAATAGGGAATTTTTCAGTTTCATTTTTAAGGAAAAATTGATAAAAGTTTTTATAAGTTTATCTTAATTATAATGTGAGAAAACATATACTACTGTACTCACTTCTTTGTTTTAGGAATGACTGTAGTCACTCTCTAAAACCTGAGCTGTCTATATGCATGTTTAAAGACAAATTGAAAATAAAAGAGAGTGAGTGTTCAGGATGAGATTTTAGACAGAAGGTTCCAGTAAGCTAACAGATATGTCTCATATCCACATTAAATTTGAAGGGTAAGCCTATAAACATTTTAGTGTCTTTCAGGAAAATCAGTTACGATAGAGAAACTTGACTCTTTGGGTAGTCTTTGAATATATGTATCGGTTATTAAAATCTTTCTTTGTAATCAAAGCAGGCCACATAATTCCACCTTATAATAAGGATAAAGTGGACTTCTCAAATACCAGTTTCTGTGGTTGTGTTTGATGTTCTGAAAACATGAATATGTTGTTTTGGAAGTATGCATTCAGCATTGATGAGTAGGACAGATACATCCATAGGAAATGGACATAAATTGACCAGGAATCAAGACTAAAGTGGTGGTGTGCTGTCTGATCATAGAAGAGACTAGATGTCTGTGTGTACTAAATGCTATGGAATTTAAGTAAATTACAGAATGTAACATGATTTAACCACCCACTTAGAAAGAGCAACAATTTTCTCCATTCTAGATTGAAATCCTGAGTTTATATGCCAGTGGTCATATAATGAATGCTCACTTGAAAATTGAATGTAATATTCCTGTTCACATCTTAAATGATAAAATTTATATAAATGAACTCATCCAACTCTAAAATGGCAGGATGATAGGATAATAACAGTAGTGCTGGATTTGGGGTCAAGAACCATATATGACTCATGAGTTGCTTTGGACATATTAAATTGGTTCTTTAGGTCCCAAATTAACTTTGTAAGTATTTTCCACCTTGAGAAGGCCAGTGCCAAGTTCTCCAATAGATACTGTCCCTAAAACCAATTTAATAACAAAGCCTGTGAGTAAGGTGAAGAGATTTGGGGGATCCTTCACAACAGGCCCAAAGAGCCTTTGCTGAATAATTCCACCTCATCCTTCCCAATAATCCAAAATGTACTTGTTTTTCTGTCCCTAGTAGAATATTATTCTTCTGATAGGCGCCTTCAGCAGATATAACAGCTTAACCTAGCTAAAGTGGCTCAATAATTTACGAAATTTCAGGCAAACTGCCAGAGCAGCTGGGAGGGGATTCTTTAAGTGGATGATCCATTTAAAGAGCCTCAAATCATATACTGTCCATTTTATGTGCTCAGAGGTCCAATCCTGATAATAAAGTTTACTAGTTTATAAGACAATATATTTTTTGAACATACAGGCGGAAGGGTCAAAGATGAATATTTAATAGAGCCACAATTTGAAGCCTGCTGTGCAAACTATATTTGGTCCTAGCATATAGTTTTTTTGACATTTGTCTTCAGTTTTTATTGTACAGCTTATATGAATAAAGCCAAAATACCCTTTCTCACTTTATTTCTAACTAACTTAGTTAGAAATATATATTTTCAAAATGTGCTGCCTGCTTATCTTTTGAAGAGTCACCTGAGTAAAGACAAAATGCTGAACATCAACCTTTGTGGATATTGCCCTGTAGTTATCCTCTGTAGCCAAAGGTAGCTTTTAAAAAATACTTTAAAAAATTAATCTGTCAGTACTAGAATATTGTTGACAAATCTGTGTATCTGTAAGTATGTACTATAAGCTTAGGATGGACAAGTGTTTAGACCTCCATGTCTGGGAATTATGCCATCAGTACCCACAGTTGATTCACATGTTTTTTTTGGCTCTCTCCCCTCCTGCCATCTGCATGTTTGGCACTGTGCCTGCTAGCAAGTTGGGCAGACCTGTGCCAACATAGTGGAATGTCGATGGATGGTACATAGAATGCTGCAAAATATAGCATTTTAAAAAGGAAAACCTGCTTCAGGGGGCACCACATTGGTTCAACATATGGCCTTCTGTGGATACCTGAGGAGAAAGGGTGAACAAAGACATGGAATCCACAGATACATCCAAATGGCAACAAAAATAACACTGTGAAAATCTCTGTGCAAAGTACAAAACGAAAACATCCTCACACACCTTATGGCTTGACATATTTAACATTAAATCATATGTGGCTTCTCCATGAAAATGATTAGTAAGAGATCATTAGGATTTTTACATGGCATATTTAACATTTCAGGAGCGTCCCTGACTGTATGCTCTAGGGAGTTAAGTATTTCATTAAAATTGACACTATTCCTTAGAGAAAAAAACAGAGCTTAAATTCTACTGTTGAGTTGTGAGGGCCAGAGAATGAGATGCTAGGTTTTAGAATTATCTTGAAAAGCACTGAAAAATATATTGATCTTAATTTTTTATTTCAGCGAGTGAGACTTAGAGTTGTTTGAATTAAGCATGCTATGCTAGGTTATGCTGCAACAACAAGCAAGCCTCCAAATCTTTAGGGCTTAACACAATAGAAGTTGTGTCTCATCCATGGGTCAGGCAACTTAAATTATCCAAGCATGGGTACTAGCAGTTATTCCTTCTGTTGTATTGTAAGTACAGTGTCACCTTGGCATCATCCAGCCTACAGATGGGATGGGAAAGAGGGCAGAAGAAGGAATCCTGGACACTTAGAGTCTACTGGCTAGAGCTGGTCAATGGCCAACCTGTTGGGAAATACTGCAGAGCACAAATTCTCGGGGGCTATCAACCGCCTTTGTGTAGCAGTGACTGTCAGCAGTACATCTTTTGTGTGTGTGGAAAATCCAGGGAAGTAATGGTGTCTCCACCTACTCACCTACTTGCAGAATTCTGGCATCATCCGGAATCCTCGGGCTGCTAGGTGATCTCCTCAGAGGTCTGTGCATGGCTTTCTACCTCTTTCTTCATGGTGCCTTGTGAAGTCTGTGACACAAGTTTGTTTTGTGAATGAATGATTATAGTAAAAACTCCCATTTTATATATGAGCTCAAAAGAGATTAAATGACTCTCATAAATTCCCAAAGTTATCTAGATCCTCTGACTCCCGGTGCAACTCTTTGCCAATCTTGGGAAACTTTATTTATATATTATCTCCCTTTTTCACATAAATGTTTTAAAGCTAGACAACCTAATTGTCCCCTTGAGAAAATTTTAAAAACTCATTAGGAAGTAGTTTTTGACTGTAAGAAATTGCTGTTTTGTCTCCCCCAAAATGTAGTTTATATGAAGCTCTGGATTTGCTGTGAGCATGCTCTGTGGAGTCAGGACAACATTCTTCATGTGGGTGAGTTTACATTTACAGGTTTGTAGGAGGCCTGGAATTTTGTTCTGCTCTAATAAGAGGATTCTGCCAAAATCTTTAGTCTGAGTTACCAGGAAGTGTGGTTAGTCATCGTGTAATGCACGTTGTGAGCTAGAGAATATATACTTAATAACACCATAAATCCTGCATTTTATGGACCTACCTACAACAATAGGTGAATTCAGGTTGTGTATCTGAATAGTGAAACTTGTAGTTGTGGGTCATGCAAAATGGAACTGCCGGTTCCATGGAAAGTGTGTTATTAGGGATGAGGGGTGGGGCAGATAAGGAGATTATGATGATATTAAGAGGCAAAATATACAGTAGAATCCCCCAGGGAAAATACCTAAGCCAGAGGTGATATTGACTCACAGGGACCAAACCACTACTGTGTTGCTACTTAATGAAGATTTGCTATGTTTATTGCCTGTAAAACATTTGTCTTATCACTCCTAGCCTCACACTGATGTTCCTTCCTGTTCAAAGGAAGGAACACTTGAAAATAATAGGCAGATCTACAGAAATATCTGGGCACAGCTAAAAGCTAAAGCATTTTAAATCTCATTACTGGCAAGGGAAGAATGTTGCTCTGTCTTTATTATCAACAGTAAAGAGACTTGGAAATTAAACAAGTCTATTGCAGATTAAGAGAGGGAATAGAGAACTGTCAAGAAAACACTGTACAAAAGGGAATACCCTGGGTTTTTGAGCGACATTCACATTTGTATTGTGCCAGCCCTTTTCACTTATTTTTTTGAGGAAGGTCTGTTAAAATTTGTTTTCTGTTTCAAGAAGAGGAAGTGTCTTAAAGATATTTAATCAAAGGCTAAGGCAAATAATGAGATACATATTCAGTTAGGAGATAATTTTCAATTGAGTTTTGAAGGCAGAATTTGGATAATGTGGGCTAAGCAATTTTCAAAATCTTCACAAGACAGTAAACTTATGACAGGTAGATGGACATCTACAATATACAGGAGAATGAGGATGAGTGGGAAATAAGGTTAGGAAATCTTGAAACAAAATGAAACTAAAATAATATTTAAATACATGAAATAAATAAGATACGAGTGCAAGGAATGAACATTTTCTTCAATGTCAATGAACATTATCTATACTTTGACTACAGCGTGAGGTACGAGAAGACCGTGACCATAATGTGAAGGCTTGTTCTCTGCCTCCAACCTTTAGAGAGTAACAGGCTTTCAATTCTAGTCTTTGAGGATTTGGAAGAGTTGTAGCATGTTCAGTGGATGATGATAGGATTAAAGAAGTTACCACTGATTGCACTTTACCTGATTTGTTAGTTGAGAGAAAATTTAGTTTTTAGGGACCTCTTGACCACTGTAGATGAAGTCACATCTTGGAAATTATCCACTCAAATGCTTATTAGTAAATCTCTGAAATATAAATTTCAAGGTCAACTTTAAACTTTTTGGGGAAATCCTGTCTTCTGTTTGTTTTGAAGAAAAAACAGCACTTTTTGGTAATTCTTTTGTTTTCATATATTGATAGCTTCTTAGTGATGCATGTGACTACTTGCTTCAAAGCATTTGTTTACTTTAAAAACCGTAAATGGAAGAGTGCTTAAAATTTTACAGTATGTTAGTAATCGCACATCTCAAATAGATGAATGATACTGTGTGAATCACAAGGAGAGAGCTATAGGGAAAAAAAAGTCAACAAGTTCATTTCTAGATGCCTCTTAGCTGTAAACCTCTAGCCACTCTTCATTTGTCAATACTGAACTTTAATGAGTCCGGATAAGAAGCTAGTCAATGGATATCCATTTAGCAGTGATAATCTGAACTCCAGCTGATTGTCCTAGCAGCTGTGTGACTTCATTACCATTAGAAAGGCATACAGCCAAGCCAGCTGGTACCCAAACCGGCTACTCAATACACAGAGCATATCTATTTGTTGGTTTACACATCAGAATTACACAAGTCTCCATGAAAAGTTTGGAGTATAAAATAGAATCTGCATAAAGATTTAATTTAAAGGGCTTATCATTACTATGCCAAGTACAGCTAGTTTGTTTTGTTTCTACTATGATATAGTATATTGTGGTTGTTTTCAGTTCTTCCATAAATGCAGTCTACATGCAAAATTTGCATTTAGATACCAAACATAACTGCACATCATAATTTCCCAGTTAAGAAAACATCTTTTTGGTTGTGTTTGTTTTAGTGCTTACAACAGTGCATTTTCATTTTCTAAGGCAGCTTTAATAGAAAACAGTTTCAGGAACTTGTTAATAGCTAGTTTAGTTTCCATCTGTCCCCTCCTTTCTATCCCCAATGCCACTGTCTAGATCCAGCCTCTGTTAGCTCTCCTTTGCACTTTTGTAAAGTTTTTCTAACTGGACTTCTTCCCCTAGTGTCTCACTGCCCTACGTTACTATTAGAAAATTGTCTTAAATCACATCCCCATTGCATACACCTATGTTTTATAATTTGTTCTCAGGCCATCTGCACAAGAATCATCTGGAATCCAGAAGTAACTGGAAGGCAGATTTTTAGCTCCATCCCAGACCCACTGAATTAGTAGAGGAGTTAATTTCATTTATACTAATCTCCGAAAATTACTTCTATAATAAGGATGCCACAGATAATAATCTAATTCTTGCCTTGAGGGTACTCCCAATTTAATAAAGTGATTAACACTTTTACTTAAAATGAGCCAAAATATAGATCATGATACAACTTCAAAACATGTGAAAAATCAGATTCTATGAGTAATCCTAACACAGTGTTACAGCAGAGTAAAAGCGGTTTGTTAAAACCACTGTCTCCTCTTCAGCACAACACAATAGACAAGGATTGATAAGATTCTAGAAAAGATAGTCACATACATAGGGAGTTCGTTTGTGCGAAGACTTTTATGAAGAATATTTTACCAAATATGTTTCTTCGTAAGAACAATTAATATCAGGTGGGTTCAGCAGTAGATCTTACACAGACGTTGAAGTACAGAGGAAGCTTTCTGCTGTTGTGGAGAAGTTGAGCTGCTAAAAATGGCAGAGGTGGGATGATGTTCTGAAGCAAGAACTCAGGACAACACAGAGTTACTTAACGTGAATTAGATCCTGGAGAGGCATGTAATCACACGCAATAACTTAATTACTGGCGTGAAGGTGAAAAGTCAAAGAAGGACCGAAGGGCAAGGCCTTTCTAATGTTAAGCTGTCCACTGGTGTTTTCATTGATTCCAGTTTTCTCTGTGTAAACTAATCCTTGAAGGGAAGATTGGAAAGAATTAAAGCTGGAGGTAATATAAAGCTCTGAGGTGAAGGAGAAGAGAAAGGAAGTCTAAAACAGTAAGAATTGTGCTGCTCTTTGATGAGTGCTACCAGGAGGGATTTTGCACATAGGCTACACTGTGATGAGAATGGTGGTACAGATTATATCATATGTTCAAAGACTGTGTATTGACATTTTAACTGAAATTATAAAACCCAAGATGGTCAAAATTGAACTTCGAATTAAGCTTTCAACCTCATCTCAAAATTTGTGATCTTCATATTTCTATCAAATATATTTAAGCCTCCCACTTATGTGAATTACGGTTTAGTACCAGCAAAATAACTACTCCCAAAAGTATTTCAAATAATAAATGAATACTGAAATGACACTATAGGTGTGTTTGGCTTGCTTAAGAGTTGTCTGTTGCACTGTGTAACAAATTGCTACAAAATGTAATGGTTTAAAACAACCATTTTCTAGGTGCCTGGGTGGCTCAGTCGATTAAGCATCTGCCTTTGGCTCAGGTCATGATCCCAGGGTCCTGGGATGGAGTCACAGGCTGGGCTCCCTGCTCTTTGGGGAATCTGCTTCTCCCTCTGCCCCTCCCCCAACTCATTCTCTCACTCTCTCAATGAGTCTCAGAGACTCTCCCAGTCTCTCTCTCTCTCAGATAAATAAAATCTTAAAAACAAACCAAAAAAAAAAACCCCACCCATTTTCTTTTGCTTACAGTTGTGTGGGGCAGAAATTTGGAAATGGATGAGTGGGTGATTTATCTCTGATTGATGGACTTTGGCTCTGACAGCTGAAGCTGGAGACAATTCCAAATTAGTTTCAGCCACAGATGTGATAACCTTGATTCTGCTTGGTCTTTTCTCTCTTTCTCCTCAGCATGGGAAAACCTCTCTCCCTTTTCACAAAATGGAGGTCTCAAGTTTGCTGGGCTTCTTACATGGAGCCTGACTCCCTCCAAAACAAGCATTTTAAAAGCAAGGTTTCCAATAGACACAGGTGGAAGTCTTATGACTTAGAATGTTGCTTTCACTGTATTCTGTTAGGCCCAGATTCAAAAAGAGAGAACTAGGTTGCATTTTTCACTGGGATATGACACATGTAATTAGATAGGGATAGAATTAATGACAGTTACTGAGATAGGCTACAGCATCCACCCTTTTGCCCCACAAATTTGACCATCCAGTGTACAAAATATAATCAGTGTCTCCCAAGACCTCAGAAGTCTTATTCTACTTATTTTATGGCATCAGCTCAAAGTCCAGAGCCTCATTGTTTAAATTCGGTCCAGTTATAGATGAGGTTCCTGAGTGTACTTCCTCGGGGTCAGCTCTTCGAGTATGATTCATCTTGAAATAAAAACCTATTAACTACAGAGACAAGTTAACTATATACTCCGTAGGCAGACCCAACAGAAGCAGACCTAGGGTAAGAGCAGTGTATGCTCCCATTCAGGAAGGAAGGGAATGCAAACTACAGACCAGCCACTTGATTCATGGTGGTTCTGAAGTCCAACAGAGCATATATTATCCGTTTCTTGGTTAGTACCCAGTTCAGCTTCTTGAAGATGATTGAGCTCTTGGTTCTGCCATCCTAATCACTGTTTCTTTACCAGAAAAAAAGCAACTGATATATTCTTTTAAACAATTTGCTACCTTCCCATAATGGATTGGGGCTTCAGCAACCTCTTTTCAATTTGTATGGTTTCTGTCTCTTTCAGCCCAGCTGGAAGAGTTCTTTAAAAACTTTGTGTGCTTCTTATGTGTCGAATTATAAATCCATTACATTAGGCAGCAGTTGTTCTCCTATGTCTTTTCCTGATAGACTTTTCTCTAACTTGGGTTGCTTCGGGGGCTGCTGTGGGACAATGCCCTTAAGATTCTTACAAACCCTATTAATTGTAAGAGTGTATAAAGCACTACTCTTAAGACTTTAGAAGTTCTACCAAGTACTACCTTAAGTATTTTTTGAGTTGTTTTTAGTTTGTTTGTTAGTTTGTTTTTTAAGTAAGCTTTATACCAAACCTGGCACTTAAACTCATGACTCTGACATCAAGTGTGGTAGGCTCTATGTACTGAGTCAGTCAAGCGCCCCTACATTTTTGAGGTTTTAACAAAGAATTTTAGTCACAACCTTGTGATCTTAGCTCTGATTCCATGGGTTATTTGTAGTGCCCAGCTTGATCTTTTCCCTGAAGCCAGTTCTTGAGAATTTTATGATGGGAAGGACTGAGGATGAGAAAAATTTTATTTTTAAACCCATTAAGTCCTGGCTTATTAATTTTTGTCATAAATTTTGCTTTAGAATTTGTTAAGTTTGTCATTTAATCTCTCATGTTTTATTATGGACATCTTGAAGATGTGAGTAGGCACTCTTCTACATTTTAACTAGGAATTTTTGTAGTCATATTAATAAGTTTGTTATATCCCATTCCTGTCTTCCATGTAACAAGAAGGAGGAATGTCACTGAACATTTCACCACTGTAGAATAAGGGTCCCTTTTCTCCAGCTCTCACTAACATTTCCCTCACTGTAGTTCACATTCTCACCAGCAGACTCCCTGAAGCCCTTTGAGCTTCTGCTCATCAGCCAGTCCCAAAGCCAACACCATACCCCACTTCCAGCCACCATGCTTACAATACCACAGATTGCTTGTGTTTGGGAGTAGTATTTATCATTTATGCTTTATATTTTTTATTAACAATGATTTTATAAAGTGTGTGGAAATGCTGCTAGAGGTACTACTTCTGTGTATTTTTTTTAAGATTTTATTTATTTATTTGACAGAGAGCATCAAATTGGGGAAGAGAAAGATATTTTTTAAAATGTTTAAAGTGGGCGCCTGGGTGGCTCAGTGGGTTAAAGCCTCTGCCTTCAGCTCAGGTCATGATCTCAGGGTTCTGGGATCAAGCCCTGCATCGGGCTCCCTGCTCGGCAAGGAGCCTGCTTCCTCCTCTCTCTCTGCCTGCCTCTCTGCCTACTTGTGATCTCTCTCTCTCTCTGTCAAATAAATAAATTTAAAAAATGTTTAAAGCCACAGAATTTATTAATAATAACCCCACAAGGGTAAATAAGATGTTGAGTTATAGTCTTGATTCAACTTACTTTATTTTCTAACTATTGAGGTTGACCTGTGGGAGAAGAAATGTGACCTCTTGTTGCCACTGCCAGAGAGAAAATACTGAATCTGACCTACTATGATAGTTTTAAGGTTTTCTCTCTTTCAGGATGTGGAAAAATACTTATCATTTTAGCCTTTATCCTAACTACACAAGGCCATGCTTTGAGCAAATTCTGCCATTCACTTTACAGAAGTAGGTATTTTGAGAAGGTATTTCTGTTTTTTATTATTTGGCATTCAAGTTAGTTTTATAGAGTATAAAGGATATATAGTGGGAATCAAGAGACATTCCACTAGCACAGAAACTATTTGCAGATCATTCGTCTTCAGATGTTTACTTCAGTTTTCTTGCTTGTCAAAGAAGTTTTCAAACAAGATGACTTGGGAAATTCCAAATTATGGTTTTATGATTATGTTAGTCAATCCCTGATCAGGGATGTCTTCATTTTCATTTTTGGTATTCAAGAAGAGAGAGTGGTTAGACCAAAATGAATCTTTGGGGAGTGATACTGATAGCCAGTAAAAATGATGGATTATATGTTTACAGATTAGGGTAGCAAAGAACTTTCCCACATTTCTTTTAAAGAGTTCCAAATGAGCAAAGCATACTGAAAAATGGAACCATACATTTTTTAAATCAAATGAAGCCTTGTTTTTCACCAAAGTTGGTAAGTCTCTGCCCCAAACAACTCCAAGATGCCAACCCAGAACAGAGTGCTATTTCTGGGTAAAAACCGGTAGAAAGGACAGTAAGTAAGTTTGACCATATATACGTTTGGGACATTGTTTCCTACTTTTTATCACTTCAAAAACCTGTGTAAAAACCTTTCTCTTATGTGGTAATAATGTAAGTTCTCCAAAACAGAATCACAGTTACCTTTTTAGAATGAGGCCTGTCTCTAAGAAATACCCTTTCCCTTCCCGTGCTCAAGAATTTATGAGGAGGACTCAGTTGTCAATCACATCAAATTAAAACTCTTTACTTTCACATTCTCAAGGCTTCCATGTTTCCACACCGTGTCTTTTCATCCTTTCCACAACCTGCTTTTCTTCCAGCTTTGTCTCCAAGTGATGACTCCATTTCCCTACCAGTTACAATCTATTTTCCCCATGCAAACAATTAGTAAATTTAAGGCAAGTAGTAAGCCCTATCCCTATAAAAGTGATTAGTTTTGATATTCTCAATCTGTTGAAAATGAATATTTTCTCATGGTAAAATCCAGATTAGTTGGGTCCTATTTGTCTTTGCTAGCAAAAATCTGAGAACCTCTTATAGATAAAATCCTGGTGCTCATTGACCTAACAGTACACATTTTGAGGCAAAAAAAAAAAAAATCTAACAAGTTTGGTGATTCCCTGCAATTACTTTCAATAGACCTTGATTTAGATGATTTATCATAAAATGAAAAGGACACCTGCATTTTAATTTTCGAGACTTTTGTTTTACTCCTGGTTCAGCACTCACTTTAGACAGGTTACTTTATTCTTTGAATCTCTGAGCTTGTATCTCTAAAAATGTTCCAAGTTTTTAAAACTCTATGGCTTGTTACCTGTGCTATTTTTCTTTTAAATTTGTGTCGCTGTGATTTTATGATACCATGTATTAATTAAGTTGGCTGTATTAATGTATCCTTAGCAGAGCAGTTTTAAAACATGGAGCACTTAAGTTTGTGAATATATTTTAATGAGATTTAAAGACATTTAAGCAAGGTAAGCATCTTTAACAAACGCTCCCAAGAAGAATGTGTAAGGTGGCAAATTTGCTTCACTAAGGCAATGTTTGTTTGCTTTAAAAGACATTTATCACAAATTAAAAGGAATAGATACAAATTACATACTTTTTTAAACATACTTCTTAAAATGGAAAATATTCCTATTCTGGACTTAAAGCCTTCAGAAAGAATGAAGAATGATTATTTACCCTATGCATTTTAAGATGATAAGAATTTAACTCAATATAAGTAGAAAATAAAAATCTAAAAATAGTAAAGACATATTTAGTGTATGCTTATGTTAAATGTGCAACAACATTTGCATTTTATTAGTGCTAGAGTATTAGTAGTCCTTTTTTGAGTGGCACTTGGTGACGTACAGCGATTTTTGAAGCATTCAGTGATTTTGCATAAATAAGATACCCAGCCATCTTGTGGGACAGAGGGAGGCAATGGAACTGGGTTTAATTAAATATCAATTGGAACCAGATATGGTTTTGTAATATTGCCCAACCAAAAATATTAGGTGAATCTCAGTTTGCTCAATTATATATAACATCCAAACTTTGGTAACTTCAGTAAGTTATTATTACTCTAGATGATCCAGCCAAATTCTGATTTTGCCCACTAGCTCTGGGTCATTTGGTGTGTCTAGGTGATTTTGCAGTGTCTGTTTATGCTCACTTATCCCTGATTGGATGTATACTGAGGAATATAGTGACACATTCTGTTCAGTGTCCTGATGAAGAACCTAGGGAAATGCTCTGTGATATGGGGAAAGGAGTTGAGAGCTTGGTGGTGTTTTCCAAAAAGTATAATGCAGTGTTATCATGGAAGGCTAGTGTTGAAAACTTAGGGTACTCACTTTTCTAACCACTCTCTCTCCTTGTAGAATCTGCACCTTGATGCACTCATGCTTATTTTTAAATATGTATTCCCATTAGGTGTTTTGACTTTTGATATCATACCTGAAAATGAGACAACATACTCACCAATATAATTTTAGTAGTTATTAAATTACTAGAAATATCTAAAACAACTCTACTCTCTCCTTCCGTTTTTAGCTTTATTGAAAAAAAAATCTGTTTCTCCTGTTTCCAAGAACTAGAGAATACTGTTTCTTTTTATCATTGATGCATACCCAGTAAGGTTCAAGGAGAAGTAAGACTGGAGAGAAGATTTACAAATAGTAAATTTTGTTTTATTTGATCTTGTCAGCTTGGAACCCAGCACAGTTTGGCACATAGTAGGTGCTCAGTAAATATTTATTCAGGAAATAACTTTGAAAGTTAGTTGGATGAAAATGGTCATTTTGAGCAAAGTGTCATAATATCCCACTGCACCATTCTCTTTTTGTTGGAATCACTGTTCTGAGTAAAAGAAACAGAAAGGTGCTATGTTTATAAAGAAATAATTACCATTTGTAACTAAGAAACAAATACTCATCCATCTTACTATCTTAGCACCTTTTATATTTTTAAAGCCACTGAGGTCTATCTTTAAAAATCCAAGAACAAATTGCTTCAGGCAGTTATTGTAAGTTTGGCCATATGGGCCTTGCTTCTGCAATCTACATTTGAAACAAAAAACAAATCTTAGGCACATACTTGATAAAACCTGGACTATTTATTAAAGGTAAGGCAAGAAAATGCTACTTCAATAAATTTTTAAAAAATGCAAGTCAGTAGGTTAAATATTAATTCGAATGTATACAATAATGGGTACTTCTGCTATTTAAGGAAGTCATTATTCCACTGTGTAGTCAACAAGCATATTGATTAGAATTAATTCACTACAAAAAGTCTCCAATCATTTTTAACCTAAGTTTTTCCTCTAACAGTAGCCTGAAGCTTGTCTTCTTTTTTTTTTTTTCTTTTGTGGTCAATTTAGCAACAAATTTGCAATTAATCATTTGCTGATTGCAATGAATGGCCTGTCAATAATATGCAACTCACATTGCTAAAAGGGTTATACTGAGCTTTATTGTTTTCCTTTTGTCTTGGGAATGCTTTGTCTAGCTTTATTTCCTAGAATGGATTTTGAATAGTTGTTTTGAGGTAATGCATGCCAGTTTTAAAGAGACACTACAGGCTGCTTTGAGGGTATTAATCAAGATATGCCCTAACTTTCTTTTGGCATTACAATATTTGGACATCTGTTCTGACTCCTTATATGTGAAATAAAACTCATACCAGATAGTAGAATAAATGAAGGGTTTCATTATCTTAAATGTCATAACATTTGTTTGAATTATCATGAGTAGATTTGAAATGCTGAAATTGTCATCTTGGTTTTGTTTCATCTATTTTGCTGTCCTTTCAAAAGACTATAAGCCTGAAGATTTTTTTCTATTGCATTAATAATTTAAAAGAAATAATTTACAATTTTATGCAATAACAGTGAAATTGTTGTGGATGAGCTATATAGCCTGGTAATTTCTAAAAACATAAATATTTTACTGAGAGAAACATACCCTTTTAAAGCACAAAAGGTTTCTTTTTATAATGGCAGTGTATTTAGTGACAAATAGTGCATTTTTAAAGAGCCATTTGTTGACCATTATTATAGTTCTCTTTGTGTAATGGTATTATAGATTCTTAGGTGTTCACTTATTAAAGTCTTTTCCATTGTGTGTATCAGGAAGGATTTGTCTCTGAATTCCATGGTGCCACTAATTAGTGGAGACTACATTTATTGACTCACGGGTCAACCTAAAGTATAATAAGAATGTATTTGGATTTTTCATTTAAACAATAAAAATAAATAATGTTATTGTGATAATACAAATAATACTTTCAAATTTGACTTACACTACCTCTTAATTCCTCTGCCTTTCTCAAGACCTTTTTTTGAAACCAATATTGTTAATCATAGGAGGGTAACTGTTTATCATGATCACATACATCCACTAGGCTTGCACACTGGTAGTACTAGATACTGGTTTAGTGTCTGTGTATATTCTTTTCATTTCACATTACAACAAAAGAATGGCTTATAATTTGACATACATAAAATGATTTAACTAAATCATGGAAACAAAGTAGTGTTTTACAAATGTAAAACTTTGAATATCTTTAAAAAGTCATAGGAGCCTTCATCCTTATATTCACTTTGCATATTTGATGTGAGAGAGTCAGTGATGTTTTGCCTAGCAAAACATTTCAATCCAAGGTGCACCATAATATTTTGTTTGTGAGACTAAAGTGATTCTAATTCTTAACAAGCAAAAATCATTTTTTATAAATGGTGCTTATTAGAAAAGATTTGGACCATAGTTTAGATTAAATTTATAGTCTTATATTTGTAAAAACAGTGATTCTGTACCCCTTTTGGATAGTGGGGTCCTGAATTAAGATCAGCATAAAACAGAAACAAATTATCCCACTTGAAAAACTAAATATAACTTGTCTCAAGCTGTTCATACATTTTGAGTTAGACATCTAAAATCTGGTCATATTATAAAACAAACTAAAATATTACGTTAACATATAAAATGAAAAGGCAAATGGTAAATGAGATAAAATACTAAACTAATGTAATAGAAAATGTACTTTTTTAAGGAAAACTTCCATAAAACAATTTATTATATTTATATATCTGCTCTAGGCAGGGGGACATAATCTTAGTTGAAGAGCATTTTCTTACATTTTAAATCTTCAGAGCCCTTAAAAATTGAAACCAATATGTTGACACCAAAATGAATGGAATTTATATATTTATAGATTTCGTTAGATTATAGCATTTGATTAAGTTTGTGTTTAATTCCTCTCATGTATATACATATCCATAATATGTAATCCTGTGTCAGTTTTATTTTTCCTCTTAGATTTAAAAGTATTAGTTTTATATGTGAGAGGTGAGTAAGTCCAGAGTCTTAGAAGGCTATCCGTTGATTTAACCGGCATTAGTGTCTCTTTCTTTTTAGCCTCCAGATAGCAGTGGAGACGTGAAAGTCCATTTGTAACCCATAATTTATTTGAATAAGCATACTTGAACTTATTTTGTGCCCAATCATAGAACCATTTTGCTAAAAACATTAAGACTATTTTATCAGAAATAGCAACACTACACAAATATTCCTCCAAAAGAGTTTGCATAGGTTAAGCATTCAAAGTAGATGTATTAAAAAATGGTTATGTTTATGTAAGTAAATGTGGATAGTTTAATCTTGCAAAATTTGACTGTGGTTATTACTATTTACTATAATAGTTTAACTGTTTTATTCCTGTGGACCATAAATATGTCATTTTTGTTTTGGTTTTTATGGCTATTAAATGTGAAATGTGAAAATGACTGAAATTTCTTCTCACCTATTACTTTTTAATCAACCATTTGAGGTTCGATAATTATGTGGGATGCTCAAAAGAGTTTTGTGTTTGTGAAATTACTTTAATGGCAGATTAGATTTATATTCTTGTTAATTAGAAACAGATGAATTATGAGGTAGAAATACACAGATTATATTTTATTTTATTTTTAAATTTTATTTTTATTCTTTGCCCAAGGGGTACAGGTCTGTGAATCATCAGGCTTACATCTTTCACAGCACTCACCAAAGCACAAACCCTCCCCAATGTCCATAACCCATCCACCCTATCCCTACCCTCCCACCCCCCAGTAACCCTCAGTTTGTTTTGTGAGATCAGGAGTCTCTTATGGTTTGTGTCCTTCCCCATCCCATCTTGTTTCATTATTTTTCCCTCCCTACCCCCCACGACCCCCCACCCTGCCCCTCAAGTTCCTCATATCAGAGAGATCATATGATAATTGTCTTTCTCTGATTGACTTATTTCGCTCAGCATAATACCCTCCAGTTCCATCCATGTCGTTGCAAACGGCAAGATTTCGTTTCGTGGAAAGCCTTGAAAGCTAGGTCTCGGATTTGAAACTTTGATGGCCCAGAGTAATTATCACTTAGAATGAATTGTGTTAGTGTGTCAGGTTAGTAGCAGGAAAAAGCCTTTGGAGCACCTCTGTAGCAATTAAAGCTGGATGTGATCAAACCTGGACTAAGGCAAGGGCATGGAAATGAAAAGATACAAGTACATTGACAGGACTGGTTAAAGACAAGTTGTGGGAGAAAAGGAGGAATCAGAAATAAGTCTGACCTTGAAGCCGGGTCACCAGGAGTGGAATGATGGCATGACTGTTAGAAATAACAGTTTTGAGAAGACCCACTTTTGGGGAAAAGATATTGCCGAGTTTGACTTATCAGCATGACACCTGCACGGCAACATAAAACATGGATTTGGAAAAATGAATATTAAAAGAGCAGTCAGGGATGCAAATACTTAACTAGAATTTCTCAAAAGTTGAAATTTATAGAAGGGAGTATAACCAAAAATGTGGTGATTTTAAGATTAAGAGTTTGGAAGAAATGGAGGGCAGTGCTGAATGTTGAAGGGCTCCAGAAAAAAGCCTAAAACAGCCTTTGGAGTTTAGTTATTTGGGTCATTTTCTCATGCTGTGAACTTTCTAGTAACGTTGACCTCTCATGAAAATCGCCAATGAAATATGTCCCAAAATTACTCAGAAACAAGTGTATGACATGTTTTAAATGTAGAAATTTTAAGAATTATTGGAAAGATAAGGAAAAACCAGGGACAAAAACCAATATGTGAATCAAATTTTGTATCAAATTTTCATGTGTGAAGTTGCTTAACTAAAGAAAATGTTCTAGTTCATATTTTTTTAATTAGGTCAATATATTGTATTCAACTCACATGCAAAACAGTTTTTTTTGTTTGATACGTTTAAAAGATAATATTGGGGCAATTGCGTGGCTCAGTCAGTTAAGCAACCAACTCTTGGTGTAGGCCCAGGTTATGTTCTCTGGGTCATGAGGTTGAGTCCGACTTTGGGCTCCATGTTTAGCGCAGTCTGCTTGAGATTCTTTTGCCCCCCTTCTCTTTCCTCCTCTGCAACTCCCCCCTGCTCACTCTCTCTCTTTAAAATAAATAAATCTTAAAAAATAATAAAAATAAAAGATAATATATGTAGTAGATATTTAAAAATGTCACAACTTACGAAGATAGAAATCTGATACTTTTCTTATGACAGATTTTCAGTGATGAGTCTTACATTAGCAAATCCAAGTACAATGAAAAAAATAATAAATATCACTGGAATATTTTCTATTTGGCAGGTATTGGTTTGACTTTTTTACCAAACTGTTTTCTTATTTATTCCTTACCATAACTTCAGAGACAGAAAACAGTTTTCCCAGAGTCCCACTGCTTGCAAGTGAAGGAGAAAAGAGGACTATTTGATTCAAAATTTCTAATTTGTGTGATTGGTTCATAATGGAGGTTTGCAGTCAAAATGTTCTACCACTGAGCTGTCCCCCCATACTGGAAGTTTGAATGGTTGTTTCATGCTGTATCAAATAAAGTAAGAAATCAACATTGTGGAAAAAAAGAAGTAGTGTAATCTGAATCATTCATCATCATATGTAAATATTCCATAAACTTTTCATATATTTTAAGTTTTTATATAAATATTGATAATAATTGGCAATTTTTAAAGGAAAGATAAATTCTGGAAAGAAATGATTGTTATACCAGTGTATCACTTAGTTTTTATTTGAGATTCTAATGTTCTTTATAATATTTTCTTGTTAGGACAGTCTTTTTAAGTATCCTCATAACCATCAATTTCTTCTACTACTTGCTTAATTAGTTGAAAGTTATTAACACCCACCATCATATGCTTATAAATACACGTAAGTTTATGGATGCCAGAAATAACTTTCGATAGGCTTTTATTCATTCAGCCTCTTAAAGACATAGGCAGGGGCACCTGGGTGGCTCAGCAGTTAAGCATCTGCCTTCAGCTCAGGTCATGATCCCATAGTCCTGGAATGGAACCCCACCTCTTGTTCCTGCTCAGCGGGAAGCCTGCTTCTCCCTCTCACCCTCCCCCTGCTTGTGTTCCCTCTCTTGCTGTCTTTCTCTCTCTGTCAAATAAATAAATAAAATCTTAAAAGAAGTATTGGAATAAGAAATTTATTTAAAAATAATAAAAATAAAGACTTAGGCAGTTACTGTCATCAGATGTCATATTTACCATAATATTTGGGTGAAAGCAATTACTCTGTGTGTATGTAATTCTTATATATGATCGATAATTGAATCAGAGTCAAGGCTAATTAGGAAAGGACTAAAACTCAACTTATAATGGAACTGGAGTTTTAGAGACGATACTAATATACTTTTTTTTTTAAATTCTGGATGTGGTTGACACAGTTTGTGTACACTTTCTAAGACTAAATATTAAATATCAATATAAAGTTACACAAGCAAAAAGCTTCAGTGTGATTAAAGATGACAGTCATCTCTGCTGAACTTCTATTCCTTCTCTGTCTCAATTGGAGACACCATAATAATATAATTACCCAAGTCAAAAACCAGTCATTTTTGTTCCTTTCCTCCCTCTTACAACTCAGTCACTCAATATATAATCCATCATCAAGGTTTTTATTTACCTCTTAAATATTTAATGAACAAGAACCTTCCTTTCTATTCGTACTACTACTACTATTCTAATTCAGCAGTTTTTGTTTGCCAGTAGTGAGCCCACCAAATAAATCTTCCATACAGTATCCAAGTGATTGTTCTAAAATGCAAACATGATGCCCTGTTTAAAACATTTCTGTGGTTTTTTTGTTTTGAAATCAAGTTTCATCTCCCTGATAGGATTCCAGGGCTTTCCTTTTCAGACCCATTTGTGTAGAGTTAGGAAAAAGAGTATGAGGACAGAATCCTTGGAAAAATCATTATTGAAGGTACAGGTAGAGGAGTAGCCTGCCTAGTAAACTGAGATAGATGACCTGGAAAATAGAAAAACCAGGACTTGGTCTGATTCAAGTCAAGGCAAAAGAGTATAGGAAGGAAGGAAAAGAAATAGAGGCAAAATTGCCAAGAGGTCAGGGATGTAATTTTTAAGGATTGATAAATTACACTCTAAACTATAGTTGTATAAGGAGTGAAAATTAGTAGAGGAAGCAAAGAGACATAGCTGGTGCTTTTAAGAGTGACGTAGAAAGCCAGATTGCAGTAGATTGGAGAGTCAGAGGTAGAAGTGGAGTTAGAGATTCTAATCAGTATTTTTAAAAAAGTTTGGGTAAAAAGTGGAAAACAAAGTGCCAGTATTTTGCAAGAACAGAAGGTTCAGAGGTTTTGGTTTACATTATTGATACCTAAGCAGTTTTTATTGAGAGAGAGAGAGAGAGGATGAAATACAGGAGAGGGCATAAACGCCTAATGGTTTGTAAGAGATTGAGAAGGAATAGGATTCAGTATGTCGGGAGACTGGTCTTAGAATGATGAAGAACATTTGAAAGAATAGGGTGTGTTTGAAAAGAGTGTTAGGTTTGCTGACAGGATATGGGCAAATCCCTTGGTTTAGCTCACTGTGCACTCATGTGCATTGCGTGTGTGTGTGTGTGTGTGTGTGTGTGTGTGTGTGTGTGTGTGTGTGTAGGAGATGAGGCTACCTGCGCAGGTGTGAGAAGAGTGAGAATGCTTATTATATTCAAAAGGTCAAAGTCTGTGTGTGAAACTCTCTTGGCCAACTAGTGTGGAGAGGTCTTGAGCAGATTCCAAGCCCAAATCAGAACCCAGTAAGATGCCATCAGTCAAAGATCAGACCTGGAAAGACATCAGGTTTACAAGAACTGTGGAAAACCTTACTTTGAGTTCAGCCAGTTGGCCTGCATATTTGTCAAGCACAGGTTTGATTAGCATTCCAAAACCATAAGGTTATAAATACTCAGTTCTATTCTAAGGAGAACCTTCTTATATTCTTTTTCTTCCAGGTAATTTATCATGAAAAATAGGCATTAATGGAAGAAAGTTTTCACAGAACAACAGTTTTAAGTATTTCAAAACTATTTAAAAAATAAAATGTCTGAATTGCTTATAAAGCAATAACCTCTGAAGTCCTATTTTGAATTTAAAGGATGACCCAGAATCTTTCATCTGTACTCATATTTGCCTTGAACACATCAACTCCTATAAACATTGTCTACTCCTCATCCCTAGCACCTCTAAACTCTTCACTTTAAACAGAACTCAACTAGTTTTCCCTTCCATTATAGTAACACCTTGCTCTCTTCACTCCTATTCATGACACAGCCCCACAGAGAGTTCTCAGAGTAAATTATATTCTCTTTCAGTAAGTAGCCCTCTGTGGATGGTAATCCTTTTTTTAACTTTATTTTGTTTTGTTTTGCTTTGTTTTTTTCTTTATTGTGTAAAGAACAGTAACATGAGATCTACCCTCTTAACAAAATTTTGAGTGTACACTCTATTATTGACTGTAGGTACAGTGTTGTATAGCAGATCTCAAGAGTTATCTTCGTTGACTGAAACTTTATTGCCTTTGATTTGTAACTCCCCATATCTCCCTCTCCCCAACCCTTGGCAACCACTATCCCACTTTTGGATTCTGTGAATTTGTCTTTTTTAGATACCTCATATAAGAGGTATAAATCCTTTTCTTATAGTGCTTCTCTCTTGAAAAAAATCAGATCAAAAGGCATCTGAACTTTGTTTTCACGGCAGCCAGGGGAAGATAAGGAAATTAAATGGGCAATCAGAGGAGGAGGAAGTTATGAGTCCTGTGTTCTAATAATTGGTATTCTGTCACAAATATAGTTGTATATAACATTTAAGGGTTATATGTCTTAACAGCTTGCCACTATGATAAATCATTTGTAGAACACAGAGTACTGAATTATGTGTAATTTGATATTTGTAATTTGATATTTAGGAGTTTAAGATTTTGTTACTCTTCCTATTATGGACTTTGTGGGAGCACTTCACAGGGATTCGTGATTTGTATGAGGCAGAGAGTAATGTTTCTAATATTCATTCCTTCTGTGCAGCTATGTCATGTGACCACTGTATTTACTTCAAATGAGCCACAATGCAAGATGCTTTTCCTTCCTAGGGATTAGGCCTTTAGTTTTAAGTTGGAAAACATGACCAGGTAGTTTAAATGTTACTGAAGCAATGCTTGATACGTGCTCTTTCATTGTTATTTATGGATTTCCCCCCCAAGTCTTTGAGGTAGAGCCATCACCTTTGCCCCAGACTTCTGCTCACCCCAACAGGGCTGCTCTCTTGTCCAGTACATAAAACCTGGTGAGGTGACTGTTCCTTTCTCTGCTGCCTGTAGGAATATTCTTAATAGACTAGTACAGCCTTGTTTGGGAATAGTAAATGCAGACGAACAGGAACAAGTTTTCCTTATAAGTTTAATTTTTTCTAGATCTTGAGTAGATTTTAATTTTATATTACATTAGAAGCAATGTAATTTTATATCTGGAGTCTGCTGCAAATTCACTTACCAGTATTATTCATTCATGAGTATGATATCATAGCTCTTTATCCTCTTTAAAGTACTAGTTTACTGATGTGAGAGTTCTCGTGGTCACTTTGTATGATGTTCTTTGTAGCATTGAGGCATGATGTTATCTTTGCTGAAGAATTTTGAATTCAAGTTCTCCTTATTTAAGTTAAATAAATTAGGAGTCTCTGATTAGGGTCTCAAGCTACTGATTTACTGATTTCATTTTCTTTAAGGGCTATGGTTACAGGAAAGGACACTCAAAGTTGTATTTATTCTGGAGAAAAAAGAATAAGTACAACTGCTATTTATTATTTAATGAGAACCAGTCAACATTATTTTGTTTTCTAATATACCTAGGAAATACATCATTAATTAAATGAAACTTACCATTAGGTTGTGAATAGAATTATGGGCACAGCAGCTTCTCCTGATTTTCTGAGTTATATTAGTTTTTTTAGGAAATATGGGATGTTGGACGCCTGGGTGGCTCGGTGGGTTAAAGCCTCTGCCTTCAGCTCAGGTCATGATCTCAGAGTCTTGAGATCGAGGCCCGCATCGGGCTCCCTGCTCAGCAGGGATCCTGCTTCCTCCTCTCTCTCTCTGCCTGCCTTTCTGCCTACTTGTGGTCTCTCTCTGTCAAATAAATAAATAAAATCTTAAAAAAAAAAAAGGAAATACGGGATGTTAATGGCATTAACTGCAATTGAGGTTGGAATACCTTAGAGACAAGACCATCGTCAAAATGATTATCAAGTGAACTGTCACAGCCTGCGTTACAGATTGAGGGGCAAAAGACAAAGTCAGCTGCCCTTCAGGCAAGCTGCATGACCTCAGGAAAGCTCTTTAAGTGAAGAAAGTCTTTTTTTTCCCTAAAATAAAATATTATATCTGCCCTGTTTCTGTAAAAAAAAAAAAGTCAAATATCTAATTTAGCAAATGTAACGAAGTCAACATATACAATTTGCAAGAAAACCCTTTAGAAATCACAGAGTTCTGCACCAAAATACAAACTTTAGTCATTTTAACCATGAGGAAAAGTAATCGAGTGAAATATTTCTCAGAAATCACCATCACAACTCACAGACTCTGTATCTTTCAGAGGAATGAGATGCTAGGGAAGTGACCGCCTATGTTTCAGTGAAGGTTCTGTTTGGCTGAACCGAACAGTAACTGAGTTACAAGTCAGGGCTTCTTGTCTGAGCTTTCTTCATCTGGAGAAAGTCATTAAGATGTTTGATGGGACCACCCCCCCCCAGCAATTCTCAGCAATAGCTTTTATTCTTATTTTTTCAAGTTATCTGATTCCTCTTAGGTATTACATCCATATGCTTGTGAGTATGGTAGTGATGGTGGGGGTTGAAGGTAGAAAGGAGGTTTATCTAGATAATCATTTCTAGCTACAAAAGAACCCTGGGGGATTTAGGATTTGGTTGCTTGGTTGCCTGCTTGTTGATTAGCTTGGTATACGGCAGCTCAGATGAAGTAAGAATTCTTTTGGTTAGAAAGAGGAGGGAAATAGGTATTGGATGGTAACAAGGAGCACCTGCCACAGCCCAGTTTTACCCTGGAAATGCCTTTCGTAAGTATACAGTTCCAGGAAAGATATATTTTCTAGAAAAATGATGACCTCTTCCTAAGGGACTTTGCTATTTAGGAAGACAGAGAACCAGGACAGACTGATAGGAGGAGAAGGTGGGGGATGGAAGTAGAAGAAGGAACAGGAGAATGCAGTGTGGAGAATACAGTGTGGTGTCATATTCCTCAGTGATTTTTTTTTCTGTAAGATGAAGCCAATAAATAGATCATGTGGTGTCACTCTGAGATATCTTATTGAAATCAGCCAAACCAGTAGTATCAATTGTTTTTCAGACACAAAGAATTTATAGTCCTATTCGGAAACCATTCCTGCAATAAGGCTAGAGTCACTTTTGAAGCAATTTTGAAGATACAGCCTTTAGAGCAGTGACCTCCAGGACTATAAACTATTTACATAATGACACATATGTTCTGGTTTGTGTTTGACTACTCCAACTTGATGACTTATGTAGAGTCATATAAACCAATGAACTTTCCTTTTTTTTCTCTGCAATAGTACTTACCTTATAGATTTAAATGGGATAAGATAGTATAATCGCACCTTGTCCTTAATACCAGTCATTGGCCTATTGGTATTCATTGGCTTTAGGAATATTCTATAGAGAACCTTATTTTTATACTTTTTCCATATAAATTATCCTATTTTGGGTCTAATAAGCTGTCCATCCCCATACCCCAACGTGGTATTCCAGTCTCTGCTCCCCCACCCCATCACAGTCTCACATATGCAGGCTTATCTTCACTCTCACCTCTGAGACTTTTTCCCATTTCTACTTACAGAGAGTAAATAGAACTACTTTTGTTTTCTTCAGTTCATTCTCTCCCCACTCTGCTCTGAGTCCCCACCACTTTGCTTCACCCCATCTCACTCAGTATACTGGTGGCCCTCATACCACCTTGGTGATTACCAACCCACTTTAATAACTGGCAATCACCCAGCAGGTGTCAACTTTATTTTTCAAATACAAAAAATATGCCTATTTTCAGATATGAAAAATGCTATTCACATTTCAACCCCCTGGGTATTCAAAGTCAAGACTTTCTTTGCACATTTGCTGAAATTACATCAAAGCAGTGAATGCACTTGCAGCTTTTATCAGATTGAATGAGTACTGTGATGACCAAATCAACCTCACACACAAATGTAGTTTCAACTGAAAAAGATATCTTGATTATTGAAGATAATGGTATCAGTAAAATACTTAAGGTTTTTAGAAGCTAAAATAGAGCTAAGGATCTAGTTTACTATGAAAAGAAAGAAATATATGATATTGATTTGATTTTTTGAATTCATTATTTCAGGCAAGTTTATAATAAATAAATACTTCAGTACTTAAGTTCATATACTTGTTTTTTCCCCAAATTGGGAAATAAAAATGCAAATTATAAGAATTGTATTGTGGAGAGGTGAAAAAATTTTAACAAGCAACGCATTATTCAATATGTAGTGGACACTATCAGGGTTTATGAAATATTCTAGGCATTTGATTGTAAGGAGATTTTTTTGTAAGTATTTTCTAGTCAGGTGATATGTAAGGAAGCAGACTGGTTCTTGGTTAAAGTGCCATCGATTTGTTTCTTTTTCTCTTAGACTAGTAGTTTTTATTTGCCCAGTACCTGAGCAATGGAATAATACATATCCTGTTTTGTTTACTGTCAGGCTTTGTGCCAGAGGGTAAGAATACATACAAAAATGATCCTTGATGTGGAGAAAGGGGAACCCTCCTACACTGCTGGTGAGATTGCAAGCTGGTGCAACCACTCTGGAAAACAGTATGGAGGTTCCTCAAAAAGTTGAAAATAGAGCTACCCTATAACTCAGCAATTGCACTACCGCACTACCCTAAAGACACAAATGTAGTGATCCGAAAGGGCACATGCACCCGAATGTTTATAGCAGCAGTGTCCACAATGGCTAAACTAGGAAAAGAGCCTAGATGTCCATCAACAGATGAATGGATAAAGATGTGGTGTGTGTGTGTGTATATATATATATATATATATATATATATATATATATATATATATATATATATACACAATGGAATATTTTGCAGCCATCAAAAAAACCGAAATCTTGCCGTTTGCAACAATGTGGTTGGTACTAGAGGGTATTATTTCTGATTGAAATAAGTCAATCAGAAAGACAGGTATCATATGATCTCACCGATATGAGGAATTTGAGAAACAAGACAGAAGATCATAGGGGAAGGGAGGGAAAAGTGAAACAAGACAAAACCAGAGAGGGAGACAAACCATAAGAGACTCTTAATCTCATGAAACAAACTGAGGGTTGCTGGGGGGTGGGAGAGTAGGGATAGGGTGGCTGGGTTATGGACATTAGGGAGGGTATGTGCTATGGTGAGTGCTGTGAATCGTGTTAGGCTGATGAATCACAGATCTGTACCCCTGAAACAAATAATACATTATATGTTAATAAAAAAAATCCTTGAAAAATGATCTTAGTATTAACCTATGAGGTAGATATGGGCTATTTTCTTTCTTTCTTTCTTTCTTTTTTTTTAAGATTTTATTTATTTATTTGACAGAGAGCAAGCGAGAGAGACAGCGAGACAGGGGATACAAGCAGGGGAACTGGGAGAGGGAGAAGCAGGCTTTCCCGCAGAGCAGAGAGCCTGATGTGTGGCTTGATCCCAGGACCCTGGGATCATGACCTGAGCCGAAGGCAGAGACGCTTAACGACTGAGCCACCCAGGCACCCCTGGGCTATTTTCATTTTTCAGGTGAAGAAACATCAGTGTAGTGATGGCGTGAATATAGGAACTATTTGTCAGATTGTAGTGATTGTAGAACATATGCTTTTAATTACTGTGCTCCTTGGCTAGGAACAAGCCACTCTCTTTCTTGTTTCAGTACAGTGGACACTGTTCTATGTCCTTAATGGTTTATGTGTAGCATCCCAGTTCCTCATTCCTGGGAGTCCTGGCCTGTTTTCATTGACTTTGGGCCTATCCTAGACCTTAAATATGAGAAAGGTATAAACTTCTCTCTTGTTAGGCATGGGGAGAATATCTTTCCATACTGACTGATGTCCTTCTCTGTAAACCCAAAGCAAGACATTTTCATATGGGCTTGATTCCTTCTGTATCCTTCTTCTTGATCCTCTGAAGAGGAATGTCTAGTTTCCCTTATAGGACTACTCTGTAACGCCAGTCTCTCTCCAGAATTTCAGGTTAATGTCATGGTTTGAGTTGAGTTTTACTATATGGAGTGTTTTACTCTAGACTAGTTTAATCACTGCCTCACCAAAACTGTGAAATTTGATAATCTTAAATTTTATTGTACAGTTTTTTAAAATAACAATGTTGATTTAAGTATTAGCTTTGCTACTTAGGCACCAATCTGTCTATATTACTGCACACTTCTTTCTTTAGTTTTGGCCTCAAGGTCTATAGAGAGGGAGCTCCTAATCTAATGATTTACTGTTACTAAAACTGTTATAAATTTGGCTTTCATGGATTTTCATGTAATTAAGATCTTCTTAGATTGTTCCACATTAGGAATAAAACTAAAATTATAAAGCAATTTATTTGAATTACACTTCAGTCACTAATTATGTAGTCTCTACTGTTTGCTTCATTTGAGAATTTTAGGCCTCCAAATCTAGGATTTTTTAATCAACAGAAACACTTTGAGAGGAATGTAGTCTTTTCATTCAGTAAAAACAAGTTAGAATTTGTTTAGTAAAACAAAATTTGTATTTAAAGGAGCATTTTGATCATAGAAATTATATAGTTGTGATAATAGTATATGCATACTAAATTAATTCTTTTGACAAGTTTGTTTACAAAGCTTAAGACTAAGGTGAAAAAACTCTTTAGAGAAGTTTTCTGATAATTGTATTTATTTCCTTGGTGTTAGTTGTCTCTCCCCTTTCATTCACAATTTTATTAATTTGGGTCCTTTCTCTTTTGGATAAGTCTGGCCAGTGTTTTATCGATCTTATTCTTTTTTTTTTTTTTTTTTAAAGATTTTATTTATTTATTTCACAGAGGGAGAGAGATCACAAGGAGGCAGAGCGGCAGGCAGAGAGAGAGAGAGAGGGGGAAGCAGGCTCCCTGCTGAGCAGACAGCCCGAAGTGGGCCTCGATCCCAGGACCCTGAGATCATGACCTGAGCTGAAAGCAGAGGCTTTAACCCACTGAGCCACCCAGGCGCCCTCGATCTTATTCTTTAAAAGAACCAGCTTCTAGTTTCATTAATGTGTTCTGCTATATTTCTGGTTCTAATTCACTGATCTCTGGTCGAATCTTAACTATTTCCCTTCTCATGCAGGGTTAGGTTTAATTTGTTGTTGATTCTCCAGATCTTTAAGGTGTAAAGATGGCTTGTGTATTCGGGATTGTTTTGCTTTTTCTGAATGAGGCTTCGATGGCTATGTACCTTAGGACCCCCTTTGCCCTATCGCATAGATTTCAGATTGATGTGTCTTCATTCTTATTGGTTTCCATGTATGGTGACTAACATAACATAAAAAAGAAGCAGCAGCAGCAGCAGCTTCTGGTAGTGCTAATCCCATATGTTATAGGGCAAGACTGGGATTTATGATTTAGGTTCTCTTCTTGGCATATCTCTTTAGATTCTCGGAGGTCAGATATTTTTTCCCAATGACTTGAACTAGTCTGCTTGGTTTCATGATCTCTTCTGTATAAAATATATTTAAACAACAGGAATTTTTGATGAGATTATTAAAATGTAAGTAGAATCTTCTCATTTTACTATGTAATTTTATGTGTGGGTTTTCTGTTTCAGAATTGAAATTCAAACTAATCATTTGTACATTTCTTTTCACTCTTGCCATAATCTCTTACAATTTCAACAAATTTTTGTAGGAGATGAAAATACAATATTCACATCTCAGTAATGTTTATTTGTCAAAAATAATTGTCATACTAGCTTTTGCTCTTGGAGTAAAATGACCATCTAGGAATTATGTATAATAAAATGCTTAGGTTATAATGATTATCTCAAGAGTTCATGTGCAAAATTTCTGAAATTCACTTGTAGGAGAACCCATAAACTATTTCAGCCTCTTATGTGCTTATTGGTTGTATTCCATACCTGTATTGGCTTTGTTTAATGCACTTTGCTCATCCAGGCTATGAACTATAATTATGGTCACTTCTAGTTTTCAGATTCTAAGGCTCCATATCTTTTCAAAATATGAAAATTGAAATCAATGAAACGGGAGGAAACCGCTAAGGAAAGGTGTGTTCTTTATAGTTAGTAAGAAGTGAAAGTTAAGTGTTGGATATGATGGGAGAGGAAAGGAATAAAAAAATCTTAAGAACCCTAGAAAGCACAACGTAATCGTTTGAAGTGATTCAGTGTAAAGACCCCTTCTCACATTGAGGTCATAGTGTGTTGCTGTACAAGGTCTATGACCTAACAGGATAGCCCTAGCCATTAAGAGTAGCTTAAAGGTGATGCTGTATATCAATTATATTGAGGTGAGGGATTAATCTATTAGTTAAGCTTAACTAAGGTAAATCTATAGATATAGTAAATAGTTTTTAGCCCAAATTAGTCAAATTTAAAAGTTTAGTGTGTAACATAGAGTGGAAATATATTTATATGGGATACATCACTCTTTGATAAAGCCGGAAAGGTTTCAGTGTATACACTCAATTAATTAAGAGAGAGGGAGTAAGTGCAAGCCAGGATTGGGTGGTGGGGTAGGGGCTGAAGAAAGAAAATCCCAAGCCCTTCAGGTGGTGCTCCATCTGAAGACCCTGAGATCATGCTTTGAGCCAAAATTGGGAGTCAGGCACTTAACCATCTGAGTCGCCCAAGAACCCCTGTGTACACTTCATTCCTTTTTTTTTTTAAGCTTTTATTTATTTATTTGACAGAGAGAGATTACAAGTAGGCAAAGAGGCAGGCAGAGAGAGAGGAGGAAGCAGGCTCCCTGCTGAGCAGAGAGCCCAATGTGGGGCTCCATCCCAGGACCCTGAGATCATGACCTGAGCTGAAGGCAGAGGCTTTAACCCACTGAGCCACCCAGGCACCCCTGTACACTTCATTCTTAATGCATACATCTAAACTTACATGGTGCTTTTAGGTAATAATGGCAACTTTGATTTCATTTTTTGAAATAATAAAAAATTATTTCAGGTGTTTTGCTTTTTTCTTTTTTAAAGATTTTTTTTTATTTATTTCACAGCGGGAGAGAGATCACAAGGAGGCAGAGAGGCAGGCAGAGAGAGAGAGGAGGAAGCAGGCTCGCTGATGAGCAGAGAGCCCGATGTGGGCCTCGATCCCAGGACCCTGAGATCATGACCTGAGCCGAAAGCAGAGGTTTTAACCCACTGAGCCACCCAGGCGCCCAGGTGTTTTGCTTTTTAAAACGAGAAAGTTTAGTATTTATTTCCAGGTACTATGTAATAACTATTTTATTTAATTAAACATGTTATTACTTAAGATTTTCTTTCTTTATTGGTCAGAGGGAGAGAGGGAGCACAAGCAGGGGGAGCGGCAGGCAGAGCAGGCAGAGGAAGAAGCAGCCTCTCTGAAAACAAGGAGCCTGATGTGTGACTCAATCCCAGGACCCTGGGATCATGACCTGAGCCGAAGTCAGATGCTTAACTGACTGAGCCACCCAGGTGTCCCTAATTAAAAATTTTAAATGCATATTTTATATACATATATACTTGTATATTATAGTTAATTGATACTTTTATTGACATAACAGTAGCTACCTTGACTGTCAGTCCTTTTCTATATATTTGATGCTTATGCTTCTTGGACTTGTATGTTTTTTACACATAGGTTTTTATTCTGCTATGAGTGTTGAATCTTAAGGACTATAATTCCTCTATTCTGGATTGTTTCTGTTTGCCTTTCTAGATCCCTCTCTACCCTTCTCTGTCGTGCTGTCTGATTGGACAGTGTCCTGTATACCTGTCAGATTCTTCCTGTCATTTTTCTTCTAATTGTTTTAGCCAGTTGAGAGCCCCAGCCAGAGATGGGAAGGGAAAATGTGTTAGGGTAATTGTAGCCCTGGTGCCCTCAATGAAAAGTCAGTTGTGACTGGATGCCTCTTTCCTCTCAGGGCTGTCTTCTACATGTCACTCTGTCCTTCTGGGTCTGGTAACTATCTTCTCACATGGTCTGGAAGGACTTAGTTGTAGTAACAGCTTCCACTTACTTAGCATAGTATTCTCCATGACCCTATCAGCTTCTCAAAGACTTATGACTAACACCTGTCATCTTGCTCTCAGTAATGTATTTCTCTAAGTCTAAATTTTTAATTCTAGAAAAATGCCCTGGACGTCCCAGGAGTGTAAGCAAAACTAGCTAACAGAAGTCTACAGTGGGTTGCATCTGAAGTTTTCACAGCAAGATAAGTTGCAGATGTGCAACTTGATGCCTCAGAGTTCCTGATATTTCACATACACACACACATGCGCATGCACGCACATGCACACACACACATACACACACACAGACACACACACCCTCAAAGACCAATTCCAAGAGACAGTAAGTTCTATGTAATAGAGAAGAGTCCATGTGCTTCCACTGATGCTCAAGTTCAGAAGAAACTGTACCACCCCTCATCTCCTCTAACTCCAATTCCTTAAATCATTGCAACTCAGGATGATATGCATCTGTGTCTTTCAGTAATTATCATTTTCTTCTGTAGGACTCACATTGGTAGTTACTTTCCCCTGGTACTTGTAATTGTTGTTGTTATTGTGAGTGGGATAATTTTCTATTTGTTTTAGTGTGTTTAATTCTATTAATTTTATATGCTATTTGTGTTTCTGGACAGCTCCCGATACTCTTATGTGGATTTTGTTTGATTCCTTTGGATTTTCTATATAGAATATTATGTCATCTACAAATAAGGACAATTTTTCTCTTTCTTTATAATACATATATCTCATTTTTATCTATTGTATTTCTAAAGACCTCCAATGCCATGTCAAATAGATATTTATCAGGAGTATCTGGGGTTGAATGAAGTCTTTCCTGTAAAGGCAAGAAGTTCTGCCTTTCTAAGGTTTTGTTGTTTATTTCATGCCCACTTTATGTAGTTGACATATAGAATTTGTGATGCCTATTTTCATCTTCTTATATTCCTTTTTGCTGAATTACAGATTCTAAACATCATGTTAAATACAAAAAAAAATGCAATTGGAATTGAGAGAATAAAATACGGATTCAGACAAGATTAAGATAATGCTTTCCTGAAACGAGCTATAGGAATAAATGATTTATAAATTTCCTGTGCCTGCTGTAACAAATTACCACAAACTTGGTGGCTTAAAACAATAGAAGTGTATTCTCTCATAGTTCAAGGGTCTAGAAGCCCAAATTCCATATCTTTAGGCAGAAATCATGGTGTCAGCAGGTTCATGGTCCTTGAGAGGCTATAGGGGAGAATCTGTTCTTTGCCACTTCTTGCTTCTGGTGGCTGTCAGCATTGCTTATTGTCTGGCTGCATCACTGAAATCTCTACCTGTATGGTCACATTGCTTCCCCCTCTTTGGTCTGTCAGATTTCCCTGTGTCCCTCTCTTATAAAGACACTTGTAAAGGCATTTAGGTATTACTTAAATAATTCAGGATAATCTCTTCATTTCAAGATCTTTAATGACATTTGTAAAAAGTTTACCATGTAGGGTGATATTTCCAGGTGCCAGGGATTAAGGACAGATATATTTCGGAGTTACCAAGTCATCCCACTACTATCTGCCCGCTGTCCCTCATAGATTTATTCTGTCCCACATGCAAAATATTTTCCCCTTATTTCAGTAATGCCACATGTCTCAGTCTGTTATATCATCAACTCAAATCAAAAGGCCCTTCTCTATCTGAAGCTCCAAGTCCCAATCTTATCACAGAAATCATTGAAATCTGTGGTAGGCAAGATTCAGCATGATTCATACTGGGCAAACTTCTCTACTGTGGGCCTGTGAAGCCAGAAAACAAGTTATCTGCTTTCAAAATAACATAGTAGAATAGTTAGACATTCCTTTTCCAAAGGAAGGTAAGTGCAAGGCAGAAATGAATCATTGGTCCCAAGCAATATTAATCTTTAACTTGATCACATCTGCAAAAACTTTACCAAGCTCCCGTGACTAGAATCACTTTGGGTGATTCTAGCCCAACCAAATATGAAAATGTATTACATAGCTAGAATATTTAAAATGGTTTGGTATAGTTCAGAAGTAACATACAGAAAGAGAGAGATGGAAATTTATTATAGAATTAACTGTGTATTCAACAAAGAGGGAAAAGTAGATTATTAAATAAATTCTATTAGTAAGTAAAATATATAAATATGAAATGATTCAAATATTACAGTGTAAAATAAGAAGTTTTAAGGGCAAAAACAAAGTATCCTGCTTAATTATGGAGAAAAAGATCTTTCTAAAAATGACTCAACCCCCCCAAAAGGTTGATATGTCTGAAATATAAAAATTTTAAACTCTACAAGGTAAACAAAAAGTTAAAAAAAACAAATTTGGAAAATACTTGCAATTGCATGGCTTTCTCAATGCTACCAAAAATATAAAAGACCTGAAGGCAATTACCTGTATTCACCTGTGAATTCCACAGCTTTTTCCTGTATGGTCTGGAAGGGTTCTACACTCCATAATCCTGTTTTCTTTTTCATAAAATGTAGATAACAGTAGTTCATAAAATTTTCGTGAAGATTAAATGAAATGCTACATGTAAAGCTCTTAAAATAGTGCTTAAGAGTAGTAAATATTTAATTATTATTAATTACTGTCATTATGGTTATTAATCTAAATTTTAATGTACATAAACAAAATGGATAAAGGACTTGAACAGGTACTCCACACAAAAATAAATAAAGATGGGGTGCCTGGGTGGCTCAGTGTCTGCCTTCAACTCAGGTCATGATCCCAGAGTCCTGGGATCGAGCCCCAAATCGGGCTCCCTGCTCCATGGGAAGCCTGCTTCTCCCTCTCCCACTCCCTCTGCTTGTGTTACCTCTCTCGCTGTGTCTGTCTCTGTCAAATAAATAAAATCTTAAAAAAAAATCTTAAAAAAATATAGACAAAAGCATATGAAAAGATATTCAACTTCAGTCAGTAAAAGGAAAATTTATTTAAACAATTATGATATGCTGAATTTTAAAACTTATTTCTTTTATTTAAAGTATAGTTTAACCAAAGAAAAAAATCATTATTAGTTTGACAGCTTAAAGTTCTTCAAGGGAGACTGTAAGCATATAGTCTCTGAATATCTTTTTCAGAGAAACTTAATAGAAAATAAGGACTCCTTTAAAACCTGCTGTATGTGGGGTGATTGTGAGGTATAAACCGCAAGTGGAATTCCAGAGAGTGCTCATTGCTGAGAACATATAAGAGCTTCAAGGATGAATGGCTGTGGTAGGGCTGGAAACATCCATTAAGTCTACACGAGAGCTTTCACATCTTATATTTTCATCAGAATTGATAGACCCCCTCTAGTGAAGCAAATGGTGCCGACTTAAGTGGTTAAGGCTAAGCAAGAACACCATTGCATATTTATTAGAATGATAAAATTAAAAAAAAATTGCCAAGTGTTGTTGTAGATGTGGAATGTTGGTAAAGATGTAGAGTAACTGGAACTCTCAAAAATACTGGTAGAAACCCAAATGGTATAATTACTCTGAAAAATAGTGTGATAGTTTTTATAAAGTGAAATGTAAATTTCGTCATATGGCTGGGCAGTTTCAGTCCTAGGTATTCAATCAAAAGATATAATCACACATGTCTGTGAGATGAATTGTGCTCAAAATTTCATAGCGGCTTTATTCATAAAAGGTCAAAGGGCAACAATTAGTAAATAAACAAATTGTGGTATATCAATTCAATTGAATACTATTTACTAATAAAAGGTGACAAACCACTTATCCTAGAACAAATGCCGAATCTTGGATGTTGTACATAAACAATGAATCTTGGAACACTGCATCAAAAACTAATGATGTATTTTATGGTGTTATGGTGACTAACGTAACACAATAAAAAAAAAAGTATAACGGTAAGTGAAGAAAGCCAGACATAAAAGAGTACTTTTTAAATTTTTATTTATTTTTTAAATTGTTATTTGCCCCAAGGGTACAGGTCTGTGAATCATCAGGCTTACACCTTTCATAGCACTCACCATAGCACAAACCCTCCCCAATGTCCATAACCCATCCACCCTATCCCTACCCTCCCACCCCCCAGTAACCCTCAGTTTGTTTTGTGAGATTAGGAGTCTCTTATGGTTTGTCTCCTTCCCCATCGCATCTTGTTTCATATTTTTCCCTCCCTACCCCCCAAGACCCCCCCACCCTGACCCTCAAGTTCCTCATATCAGAGAGATCCTATGACAATTGTCTTTCTCTGATTGATTTATTTCGCTCAGCATAAAACCCTCTAGTTCCATCCACGTCATTGCAAATGGCAAGATTTCGTTTCTTTTGATGGCTGCATAGTATTCCATTGTATATATGTACCACATCTTCTTTATCCATTCATCTGTTGATGGACATCTAGGTTCTTTCCTTAGTTTGGCTATTGTGGACATTGCTGCTAAAAACATTTGGGTGCATGTGCCCAAAAGAGTACTTTTAAATTCCATTTATAGGAATTTTTAGAAAAGGAGATCTATGGTGACAGAAAGCAGATCAGTGTCTTTTGAGGGTGGTGGTGGGGTTGTGTGTAAGTATAAAAGTATATAAATGCAGAGGGCATTTGGGAACTTCTCAGGGTGGTGGAAATTTTCTATATCATGTTTGTGAAGGTGGTTACTGAATACCTTTGTTCAAACTTACTGAATGGTACACTTAAAATTGATGAATTTTGTAGTATGTAAATAATACCTCAAAAAATCCATTGGAAATATTTAGTAGAGTTTGTTATAGGTTCAGGTATCTCAGCACTTATAGAGTATTTTCTCCATTTAAAATGTTATGATCCACAGAAATCGTCAAAAATTTTAAATTAATAGCTTAAAATGCAACTTTGGAGATTTAGAGTGACTTTATTTTTTAACAAATAAAATAATAAGCCCTTATAGGAAAAGAAAAATCACTCATCAGAATAATAACAGTGATAGCTAAGGAGCTGTCATCAGGATTTCCTGATATATGAATATTTGTATATAGTGTGTGTGTGTGTGTGTGTGTATATATATATATACATATATATATATATAAATTACTACTTTCTGCTTAGAAAGCTAGCATACTTAAATTTGTTTTGCTTTAATAAAGATGAATATATTTTATTTTTATTTCTTAAATCTGATTTTAAGTTTTAAATTAATTTAAAATAAAAGTATTTTATAATTTCAGGAACAATAAAACCAATTGGAGAGTCATTAAATACATATTTCAAAATTATGCAATTTAACTATGTTTTAAATCTTCTTTTAATTTGTGGATATAAAATATATGAACACCTCAGCTAAACAAAAAAATCTCAAAAAAATCTCACCAAAATATGATAATGGAGTATCAGTTACCTCTTTTAAAGACAAGGAAGCTGTGACTTAAAGTAAATAAGTGATTGGTGGGTGCCTGGGTGGCTCGGTGGGTTAAAGCCTCTGCCTTCGGCTCAGGTCATGATCTCAGGGTCCTGGGATCGAGGCCCACATTGGGCTCTCTGCTCAGCAGGAAGCCTGCTTCCTCCTCTCTCTCTGCCTTCCTCTCTGCCTACTTGTAATCTCTCTCTCTGTGTGTCAAAAAAATAAAATCTTTAAAAAAAAATAAGTAATTGGCTCAATGTTACAAATCGTGGAAGTAAAAGTCTGTCTAAATTTAAAGTTTGTCCATTCTAGGGTATGGAAATAATGCTGATTAATTTTTGTTCCTTAAGAATGTGGCCTATAGAAACAGAAAGGGCAAAATTTATGTAAAAACCTGACACGATTTTATCTTTTTCTTGTTTGGTCTCCTGTTAGAGAGTCCTGAGTGTCTCTGAAATATGGCTGCTGGATAAGTTTACAGTATTTGGCAGTTCTCTTTTGAGCCTCTTGCGGTTTTGCCAAAGGGACAGGGTCCCATGGGAATTTGGTCTGAATTCTCATCCAAATGAACACCTGCTGTCATTGTGTCTTATCAATCCTGTAGTTAGCAATGCCAACTCTCTCTTTGTGGTGAAACCCATTCAACACATGGAAAAGGCATGCCAGTGTTCCTCACTAGTTTTTATTTATCCCCTCTTTTACCACATGATCCTTTGCCCAACTATCTTGGAGATAGAGCTAACATTCAGTTTTTCCTTGGCTATTTGGTCTATTTGGTGTTCTATATTTCCTAGGAGTTTATTCAGTTATAGTCCAGTCTAATTAAATGATCTTCTTCAGATACTCTCTTTTCTTCTTTTTCCCCTTTTTTCTCCTTTCTTCTTTCCCTCTCTGTCCTTTTTATGTTGCTTTGAGAAGGAAGAGATCTGTTATTGAAAAATATGTGCTTGTGAAGCAAATTATACTACACAATCTATTTTTAAAAGTCTCCGTTCTCTACGTTAGCAAGAACAAATAATTCAAGCAGAAGTAAATTCAATGATAGTCTCCCTATGGATAACCAATATTGATCATCCATTCTTAGGACTTGAATCATATTCCTTTGCTTTTTGTTCAACTGGTCTGCTGGATGTATGCATTTAATTATAAGGTATTACAAATTGATTTTGAACCAGATTAGGGATAAAGTCAAAATAAATGGTTTTTAAAAATTAATGATCAAGGCACATAATATATCATAAATAGCCCAGCTCACATTTTTATCTATAATTTCATACCACAATAAAACAACATTCTAGGATAGAATATATTTATGACTTATTAAGGAGAATTTTAAAAAAAAGGAAGAAACTCTGTGACTGGAGTTGAGAGCTGTTGAACCAACAAAAGTGAACCATCTTGACATTTCTACTTCTTAGCAAAACAGGAAGTTGACCATGTATATATAACAAATATCTTAGAATATCAACCATACAGAGTTTCTTTTTTTTTTTTGGGTAGCTTTTTAATAAGTATTTCTATGTACACCTGTCAGGATCTTTGTGTTCTTTTCTCTTGTGGATTAATTCAATTACTTCATGATTTTTAGAGGACAAAATGTAAAGAAAAAATTACAGTGCTAGTACAGCTTTCTCTTGTGGGTAAGAGCAACTCTGTCTGCCATCTGCAGTGGGCATTGGTCCCTCTCTTGTTGTGCCTCATGCTTTGTTATGCATGAGTAAGCACATTAGCCTTTTCATTTCATTCATTAGACTTTTAATCCTTGATTAGTGTTTTCACGATTCTCTCAAATACACAACTTCTTTATTTCCTTTGTGTTTGTTTTTTTTTTCATCTGCACTATGAAACAAAATTAACAGTTAATCGCAACAATAGCCTTGTTTCTATTGAGATGACTGGTAAATATATTAGTTTCTCACTGACGTGATTAATCATGTGTAGATGAAGTTTGAGAAAATATCTTCTTGCTTGGACTATAACAGGGGCAACTGTTTTAAAGTCAGCAAGGACAGCCTGTGTTTGAAAAGCTTGAATCACAGGATTCCACCAATCTCATGCTCAGCGTGATTCTGTCTCATAGAAACTCTGAGTGGATTTCTTAAAAGAAAGAAATCCCCTAGGGTTCAGAACTGGTGCATTTGGAGTCTCAGAGCCTAGTTATACTTGTCACCAATTCTCCAGAAATAATTCTTTTTCTCTTTGTTGCTTTCTTTTTTCCATTAAGCAAGATAAGATAGGTCAGAAAGTTGCTTGTGGAGTGAACAATTAATAATTATGCATTCAAGACACTCTTAGCAAACTTTGAAGTCCTGTATTATACTTAATTTTATTATATATGCACCCTCACACTATCTTTTTACTCATAATTACTCTCACAGGACTAGAAACTCCTCCACCTGACTGCTCTTCCACTTAGGCCATCTTCCAGCTCTGTGTAACAATATTTTCAACTACTTTTTAACATTTATGTTCATAGACACTCTCTTAAACGTACTTTGATCTCGAGGTCAAAACCAGGTAGTATAGGAGATATATAAATTAAATAGAAATCAGTTCCTAGAAATCAATATGACAAGTAACCAGCAGTGAAATGACATAAATCACACTTGCACTGAATTTGTGTAGGTAACTCAATTTTGCCTAATTTCAGATTATCTTCTGGGCAATGATATTGTTAAGAAAGAGTTCATTTAAAATATTGTTAATTAATTTTTGTCATTTAATTTTTATTTCCACAAGATTATATGATCATAAACTACAATTTTCTTTTCTGTTTCTCCCTTTAGGATGCTTCCATTGCACACAGATTCCACATCATGAGAGAAAAACACCCAGAAAAATTCAACAGTAGGTAAGGTAACAAATGATAAAGTTATAATTGCCGTTGCTGTTGATGAATTATGTCATGAAAAGGATCACTATATGGTATAAAACATTTTACATATAATGGCTGAATAACATTGGGGGTGTGTGTAAGTACTGGAACAAAAGTATAAATGAATTTTATTTTTCCTCTTTGGTTTTAATGAGACTACAGTGAGGAATGCAGTGGTCATCTCTAGTCCATTCTCATGTGTTGAAAAGAATTTCGAGTGTATAAGGTGAAAATAATAAGATATATGGGAAGTCTTTACATAGCTAAGGATATGAGGAGGAGTGATCATCCTAAATCCCAAAGAAAAACATGGGACTGTGATTTGATAATCCTGAGTTACTGTGTACTACAAAGGTGTCAGGTAAGGTCTGGCATCTTTGTACTGTCCGTCCAGTATTGGCCTCAGCCAAATGGAAAATGAACCAGAGAATTATCAATGCTAACATAAACTAATTTTAAAGATTTATTCTTCGAGGAGAAAAGCCTTGACAATCAGCATTAGTTTTGCTACTATAGTAATACACGTTTTTCCCTTCCAAATGTAGGTGTTGACTTTTTCGGATATTCAGGGACATAGGGAAAGGTTTGGTTTTGTATCTTTCCCATTTATAAACAGAAATCGTGCTATCTCCCCTCAACCCCCTAGAAAAATGGGACAGAAGAAGGGGATCATCTTTGCTTCATTCAATTATACCCACTTCTACTATGTTCATTTCACAAAGTTACAAAATCACAATCTGCCTTTCTATGCAGATATTTGATTTATATATTAATGTTCAAAGCCCAGTCCCTGTATTTGGCTAGTGTAACAGCCCTGGAAATCATAATTCATGGTACTATGTTTTTCCTTTTTTCTCATAGTCGAACCAGGTACAATTCTGGTTTAAAGAAAATGGTAAAAGTATATATATGAGTATGTACATGTACACATCATATCTTTAGAAGAATTCACAAAAATCTCTTAACTCTGGTTCCTCCTGGAAAAGGGAACTAAATGGTTGGGGTGGAGACTAAATTTTTACTGTATACTTTTTTTTGTTAATTTTGTGCCATGTGTATTATAAAATTTAGTGGGGATCTTATTAAAATTTTGTATCTGTAAGTTTTCTTTGTATGTGGAATAGACATTTTCATTTTATAATATTTATATTTGATTTTTTATGAAATATATGAAAAAAATTGATCTAACAATGAAATCATATTCACCTTATAGTAGATTTCAACACGTTAATATACCTTGAATGTCCTAGAAATGAACATATTTATTGTACATAAAATCATATTATAAAATCTAGACTGTGCTTACTCAAATGCCATCCCATGAAGCATTCATATGTTGCTATTCATATGTTAACATAGATTTCAAGCAAAAAAATATTTGTTATTTGAGAATGAGGTATGCAGTGTCCCCCATCCAGGAGTTTCACAATTTAAAAGCCCATTAAAGGCTTTAAGAAATACATAGGGGGAAAAAAGTTTGATAATGTTTTAGGCATTTTTGTTCCCCAACTTAGAGAGAGACAGAGAGAGAGAAAGGGATAAACAGAAGAGATGGTGGTGGAGGTAAGAAAGGAGAATTAAAAGTATAGAGAAAGTATATCAATATATTTATGTGATAATCAAATTGACATGCTATATATATAAGGATACCAATATTTATGATCCTCTCAAGTGTCCGAGGTAATAAGACTTCTATTATTCACATATATCTACTTAATTTTTTATTATTGATTGCAGTACTAATTTATGACATTCCTTACTGCCCAATGTGTGGTTAAATTCTACGTACAGCAGTGTGTTTGTACACATCCTAAAGTACTTAAAAGTTGTAAAACTACATCCTATTGAAGCTTATTTGTAAATTTGAGGGATGAATAAACCTTGCATAGTTTAAAGGGAATATTTCATTTAGAACAGTGATAATATAGGAAAGACTCTGATGCAGAAAGATTATATGAAAGATTGATGCAGCTCACATGTTTCTGTTTTGAGTTCAAGAACTCCAGATACATAGTAGATGCTCAGTGTATTTTCTGTTTTTAGTTAACAGCTCTAAAATTGCATATATTACCAGGTCAGTTAGGCATATACATATCAATCTGTACTTTTGCAGATTGTCTGCACTCAGAATCACAAGCATTTAGATAATTCCCTAAACTATAATGCAACATACTCAGAATATGAAAATTTTCTAATAAATGTTTATGATGAAGACATGCCCCATATTGTGCACAAGCAATTTCATACTAAAAAGGGAAGATTTTCAGATATCAACTTTGAGACACATTCAGCCATAGCACTCTTTTTGTATTTTGAGGGATTTGCAAATGGATTTTTTTAAATACTCCTAATAATGGTATTTCAGATCAGATCTCTTGTCACAATAAATCATACACCATTAATATTATCCTCTAGCATGCTCACCTTGAAATTCATTTATATTTTAAAGAACCTGATGTTTCTAACATTATCTTAAGGAAATTAATTACCAAAATATATAGTTCTCTCTATGCTTCTTCTGACAGAAATTGAAAGAACTGGGAAAGATAATGATTTTTCCGGTGCTTAAGAGAGTGCTAGTTGAGAGGTTTATATCATATTCTTTCCCAAATTTTTACGTAAATCTAAGTTAACTGTTAAAAGGAAGTATGCTGTTTAACTTTCTAAACTCTGAGATATTCTTCAAACTTGAAATCTATTTCATTATTTTAGAATCAAATAATCCTTAAAGTATTTATGCTACCATGATTTAAAACCATTTATTACATGATATCAGTATTTAAAATGTTAACTTGACTATTACTATTAACAATCACACTTGTGCTCTTATAATTAACATACATTACTGGTTCTCCTGGTCTACTGAGAGTAGAGCATTGTATCCTGTCTTACTTACCTTTTGACAAAGATCAAGTGTAGAATAGAGCGTTGTAAGTTCTTACTTTAAAACAATGATATTAATCATTGTATATTGGCACACTAAACTATGCATCCATTAAAATGATCATTATGAAGGCTTATAATAATTTTGAAAAAATACACAACTGTTTAATTCCATGAGTGAAATCTTACAACATTGACAAGGACTTACAAGTAATATGCAAAATGGAACTAGTTATAGAAAAAGCATTGGTGATGTTACAAAGATTTATTACTATTGTAGTTATAGCTTGTTTTCAAAGAACTAATTCAAGTTTTTAATAAACAACACTTGATACCATTTGCTAGCAAACACTGATGGCCCACAATACTCCACAAAGATACTATTTCACTAAGTCCACAAGTAAGTACTTATTTAATAAGTATCTGGTCTCAAACCTCCTGAATGAAGAAAGGATTGTTTTCTTAGCCTCCTTTTCAGAGGAATATACTTTATTCCTGTTCTACATTCTGCTTTCTTATGAAGAAATCTACAACTAAAAAACTGAAATTAGTGTGGGAATTTAAGTAAAGCAGTTCAACTCATCAACCGTGTAGTAATATCAGATACGTCAGAGGGCCTCACCCTGTACCTGTGTGAAGGAAGAAACAAAACAGACAAATTGGTATACCAGACCTATACTTCATCACCGTATTAATAAACCCTAATATAAAAAGAAAATAGGCTCTCCAAATTACCCATGAAATGAAGAGCAGACATGAATTTAGAAAATTTGCCTTTGCCTTTAAAAATCACACTCATTCTGTAGAGTGATTCTGTCTTATTTTTTTTCTGACAGTAGGCTTGGTGAGATCTTAGAGTGAGACTCTTTCTGGGACTTCAGTACCTATACATGGCATGGAACATAATGAGCCCTTAGATATTTGCTAAATTTATTTACTAAATTATTTATTACTGAGTGGTATATTTGTCTTTTAAATACCTAACTACTTTTATAGTTTTGCCCTTTTTATAGTGCCAAAAGTGTAAAAGAAAAAAAATAAAGTTGAAATATGCCTAGAATGAGTCTTCATTCTAAGTATTCTTTCGGGTACTAATAATGCCTTTTTAGTTTTTCACTACAGTGTGCATGTACTTCATTTCCAAAGACCCCAGCAATATTAATAAACAAGGAAAAATCCTACCGTATAAATCTCTGAGCGTTGTGAATGTCTTGCTAATGAATAATACAAGCTTTGTAGATTTGTTTAGCACTTGTTATCATCAACTTTATAGGTCCACAATATGTAATCATCAACCAATTATTAATATTTTCCTGGTGATGGCAAACTGAAGACTGAGTAAAAAAAATCACTCCCTCTCTTTCTCTCTCTGTCTCTAGTAATTTTGTAAGTTGTGTATCATGTGAAATTAAGCTAAAGACAATAAAACAAATTTTGCATGAATGATAAAAGATATTTTATGAAAGCAAACATTTTTATTGATAAAAATAACTCATAAAATATCCTTATTGATCTTGACATGCCAATTTTATACCTGTGTTTATTTTAAACTGTGTATATGTATATCTGTTCTTAATTTGTAAATAGTATTTTTCCATATATTCCATACTATATTGTATGTGACATACTATAATTTCCAAGTTAATAGAGAAATAAAACTTCTGAATTTTTTTTAACTTTCCACCTTAGTGTTATAGAGGCAAAGCAGACAGAATAGAATAACGAAATAAAATTGTTGATTATTATCTAGACAGAAAAGTTGGAGCTAAAGTTCGAGAATAAAAAGTGGGGTTAAGAATAAAATAATGTTTCAGTAGTGATAGAAAAATTCTGTATCATAACCAGATATTTCTATTTATTATTTAAAGACCAATGAGAAGTTGTTTCTCTGAATTCAGTAAAATAAAAGTTTCAGTTTTAAGAGCAATGCTCAAATTCTGTCTTATATCATGATGACCTATACATATATCAAATTTTCTTCAAATGCTATAAATATTTTTAATGTATATTTCGTAAAAATCATTAAAATTATCTTTCAATGAATTTCATGGTACAATGTCTTACATATCTTAAATATATTCTTAAGTCAATCACAATATGGCAAATAAAATGAGATATCCCTTCTGTTTTCTCTCTGAATGTTTTTAATACATGTATTTATAGACTTTCATTTGTAGGCCTTCATCTTGTCTTACACTTTGAAATTATAGAAATTAAAAAATTTTACATAATAACTTTTGGTATTTTTTAATCTGTAGAATAATTGATTTTTAAATTAAAGGCAGTCACACTCCATTAAAAACAATGTGAATGAAGACAGAATGGAGTCTGCAATGTCTTTAAAGCATTTGACCTCCCTTTTGCAACCATCAGTCAAGACAGCTTCATTATTGTATGTGAAACATTTTATCTATGTAACAGTGTACACAGTTCTACTTTATGTAAGTGGTACTATCTTTTATAAACTAGGGAAATAGTACTACTGATATTAAAAATTAAAATTTTCATTTTTAGTATGCTGAATAAAATCTATATTCATTAGAAAAGTTAGTGGTGTACAGGGACCTTTTGGACAAAATTTATATTCTTGTGAGAATTCTGTATCCTAAATCATTTTTTATGTTTTTATTTTCTGTGTACCTAACCAATTTTGGTCTTTTTAAAAAATAGAAACATACTCTTTTTTCATTCTCACTTAGAGTGACTACTTAATTATATATTGTAAATAACAGTTCTTGAAATTTTTTTGTGTCAACGCTATTACTATGTCAGTGTTCTCACATGACTAAACTATGCTCTGTGTATAAGCCATTTAGTGCATAGATAAATAGGTGGATTGGTAATATATAGTCTTATATATATGTATACATGTATATTTGTGGTGCATAGATTTATATATATATGTGTCCATGTATATATTTTCTGAGAGTTTCAGTTTTTTATGTTATGTAAATTTTTATAATTATATGTATTCTCATTATACATGTATTTATAATATAAGGCTTTTAAAATAATTTACTAGTAGTTGTGCTATTCTGTTCGTATATTTTCATTTGTATCTTGATACACATTTAGATATTTCATCTGAGCAGGCAGAAATATGAATGGTTATATGATTCAGAGTTGTGTGCATACTGATATGGGGGATTCAATTCACCTGAATCTTCCTGCATTATTTTCTGGTTTCGTTAATTCAGAATACTCACTTTTGTGTCCAGGCTGTTCAAAATCATGTGTGTAAGATAGTTCTTTGGAATGAAGTGAGAACCTGAGGATAAATAAGAAATCCAATTACTTTTCTTCCTTCCTTTTTTCCTCTCACTCTTTGTTCTCTCCAAAGTTCTTATTTCTGTTCTCTCCCTTTTTTTTCTGTACTCTTGCCACTACAGTGGAGTAACACAACTATTGATGAAGGTCCTAAAGTTTGGATAATATAGTGCTCATCTGCTATTGATTTGATTATTTATTTTGCAGACACTATTAAAGGAGCTCTTTTTATATGATGGACATCCAGCTAGACACTTAATTTTTCTTATCTGTGAGCCAAATGAGGAAAATGAATTTGGAGTTACATAGAAAACTTAGTGATAGATTGTGCAGAAAAATATAAACAGGAAGAAAAGGTTACATTGTATTAATACAGAGGAGAGGGTATTTCCTGGGGCTCCCACGTTAAGGTGACCATTGAGCTCTAAATGATGTATATTGAAGTGGGGGTTACTTATATGCTCTCTGATTTAGCTGAAGAAGAAGAAACATTTATTTCTAGTTTCTGTTTGCCAGATACTTACATTTTATTAGTATCATTTTCATGCATATATTCTAAAGATTTTCTTGTTCAATTTTGCCTTTCTTTTCCTGGGATTTGTGTTTTCGCTTTACATGTGTTTTGCATGTGTTTTATGCAAAAGTTTCATGTACACACACTCACATACACACATACAAGCACACAGTCACTTCCTAGGATACCAAATTAAGAAAAGAGATTTGTGAAGTAACAGTAGTTAATTCAGGGATGTCTACAAAATCACAACTGAATAATCCAAGATACAGTGAATTTTCCTATAAGAGTACCAAACAGTAAGAAAGGATTTTAGGGAAAACATTTCTAGCCATTATTACAGATTCAATGCCTACATGGAATCTTTTGGGAAATATTTGTGAAATTAAAATACTTAAGTAAATTATTTCTTGTTTGTTACAAGATGACATTATATTTACATACATATATATGTGTATAAATTTTATTTTTAGATTTATGTATCTGTAATTATATATATATATGTAAATTTCAATTAGTGCATAGTAAATAAATGATCAATTTTTAGGCAAAAACCAAAGGTAAGCTTAGCCAGTAGTTAAAGCTGATGTTTCTGGGAACCTTATCCCTAGTTTACAAAGTGCTTTTGTATTAAAAACACTAAAGCTCCCATTTCCTTTGTGTACAGGCCTACTCCCTTTTTCAGATTAGTCTGTCAAACTGTAACAAGAAGGAGTTGTGCTCTGGGGACTAAGGGGATCCACTAAACTAATGAGACAATGGACAGCTGACTTTGGGGAATGAGCATGACCAATGTCAATGACATAAATTTTTTCTTTTGATATTCATAGATATTTGGAATTGAATATCATCCAATTGTTATATTCTTTAATATAGATACAGCTAGTTCCATATAAGTTAGTTAATTTGGTATTAAGTTTAAATATCTAATTTATAATATCCATATGCTTTAGAATTCAGTCTATCCATAATACAATAAAAGTGTTTTTTTTGCTTGTTATAGAATAAAATCTCCTGATTCTTGGTAGAAATGATCCCTGGGAACAGTTTTGAGAACCCTTTTTATGTCACCTTTTATAGGACATATTAAGTATACAGTAAGTCTGTCTTGAATTCTTTCCAAAGACGTTAATCACCTCATTATAAGGTAATTTTACCTAGAATAATCCTCTGGCATGGCTAATTGGAACTAATTTGGTGCTCTCCATTGCCTCTTGTTCTATCTGCATTAGTTACTAACGCCTTTCCTTTTGGAATACATATTCTAATATAGATACGTTCAACATTATTTTCTGACTGAGCATAATTAATCCTAATCTATTAACCTCAAATATACTTTAAAAAAGAAAAAGAAGGAGAAGAGTTCCCTGACATAAATTTTTTTGAAGAGAAAAATAATATTCTCACTTAGGCAACATTTTGAAGTTTGTATATTCTGTTTTATATTTCTACATGATTGGTGTTTTCACAAAGTAGAGAATCTTACTTAAGCACCCCATATATATATACACACACACAAGTCCTAAAATGTGAAGAAATTATTTCCTCAGTGGGTAAGATTACTGAGGAGAATTAGGAAGTAGAAATACAATATCTTGATTTATTATGATTTTTAATTCTAATTTCTCTGAATTGTCTCTCTTCCCAGCTCTGCTTCTAGCAAGAAAAGTACCAGAAACTCTATATAGCTTTGTTGTATTTTTAAGATTTTATTTTTTTAAACATTTTTTAAAGATTTTTATTTATTTGTTATTTGACAAAAAGACAGCAAGAGATGGAATACAAGTAGGGGGAGTGGGAGAGAGAGAAGCAGACTTCCCTTGCCGCTGAGCAGGGAGCCCGATGAGAAGCTCAATCCCATGACCCTGGGATGATGACCTGAGCCGAAGACAGAGATGCTTAATGACAGAGCCACCCAGGCACTCCTGAGATTTTATTTTGGCAGTCACTTATAAGGGGAGAAAAATATGCTGAGAATTGTCAAGGTATCCCTGTTACTATCGTTTCATAACAAGCTATTTGCCACCATATAACTAGGGTTCAATTTCCTTTACCCACTAAGACTGTTCCTGTGTAGTCTGTGCCCTCACTAATGGCTTCCTAAGTCTTGTTGTCTACCTGTCCCTTCTAGATTCTGTTCATCCTTCAGTTCTGAAGCAAATGTTGTTGTGGCGGCATTTCGCTTCCACGTGTCAAAATCTCTTCTGTTTACTATGGCTACATAATAAACTACTTGAAAGCTTCGCAATATAAAATAGCCATTTTACTATGTGTGTGGCTTCTGTGGGTCAGCAATGCAAACAGGGCAAAGCAGGGATGGCTTATCTCTTCAATCATCTCCAGGTCCTCAGTTGGGGAAAAAGGATTGGAAGTGACTGGATTGGTTGGAGGCATGGTTACTCATGTCTGGTAGCTGATGCTGGTTGTTGATTGAGATTTACCTGGAGCATTGTGTTAGGGTCTTCTCCTTCCTCTGTCTTTTGTTCCATCCAAGCCATAACAGTTTAGATGATGCCTTTCCATGCTGGGGAGAGTCATCTACTTTGCTAAGTCCACCAATTTAATGCTAATCTCATCCAGAAACACACACACACACACACACAGAAATAATGTTTAATCTGGGCATCCTGTGGTCAGTCAAGTTGTCACGTAATATTAACTATCACAGCACCTGCAGTTGACTTCTTTATGTGGCCCGGGCTTTCTCACAGTGTGATAGCCTAGTATAGCCATACTTGTGAATGGCAGCTCAGGCTGCCAAGAGAACAGTGAGTCTCCACAAGTGAGTCTCTCAAGAGAACAGGAGGAAGCTATATGCCCTTTTTTCACTTAGCTTTGGAAGTCTTGGAGTTTCATGTTCACTGTACATTTATTGACAGATTTTCATGATCATGAAACTTATCAGGTTGTTTGGCATTTTAATCCTGCATATGTTTCCTCATCCCATTCCTCTCTCCACCGTCACTGTACCCATTTCTGACATTCCCCCATTCTTCTCAAACCTTCTTGATTTACTCTTAGAAATGACCCTGACTTCTATATCAATACGAATAAATTAAAAACACCCAATAGAAGATGATGAACTTAACTCCCCATACCAGAGCACCAATGTATCTACATCTACATCCATCCTCCCCTCAGCCTTTGAACACGGCAGATAACCTAGCCATCTGTTAGTCCAGGACCAGTGCACCTTGTGACCCGTATCTGCTCTGTCCTACAGCCACACTCTGTTTCCCTCAACCTTGGAGCAGACTTTAGCCCTCTCTCCTACATCTTCCCTGCCCTACCATTTCAAGTTCCTTTCTAAAAGCTTCCAAACAAGCTTTGCCTAGTGTCTCTTCATCGTTAACCTTAAAAAAAAAGTCTCCTGATCTTGCTTTCCCTCAGCTCACCTCATGTCCTTTATTGTCTTCACAGCAATACTCTGAATAATTTTTCAGTACTGTCCCATTGCTCATTCCATTCTGAAAACCATTCCAATTGGATTCTCTTTATGTGTAAGTGAAAACTATTATATATATATATATGGTATATATATGGTTCCTACACACACACACACACACGTGGGTTTTTTGGCCTCTACAGAAATTGAAATTAAATTTGTCATTTACTCTCATCCTAAAAATTCTCTTGCCTTGGTCCATAAAATATGCTATTTTAACTGTTCCTACTAAGTTTGAATTTATTTATGACTTCCTTGTGTCTAATCAATCCGTAATTGTTAGTGGTCCTCAGAATTCTGAGATAACACTCTTTCCTCAGTTTACTCTTTCTTCTCAAATCTCTTCAGACTTCATCAAGATAGATCTTATTAAAATGCCTTCTTTTATTAAACCCATTAATTTTTCAAATCCTTATACGGCCCTCTACGATCTAGTTCCTGCCCTGACTTTGGGCCTTTTCTCTGAATTTTGTCTTCATCTTTTGTTATGTCTGCCTCTCCCAGCCTTTTACGTAGGCCACTGCTATTCATCAGACTGAAGATTCCTGCTTCGATGCTACTTCCTAAGGATAGTGCTCCCTTGTTCCACCGTCTAGATCAGGCTCCCAAACCACCCTGCACTTCCTTTTTGTAGAATTTGTAGAGGATGAATACTTGGAAATATTACTTGATATCTTGTTTTAAATTCCTTCATGTATTTTGATTTAACTATCTGGTCCTTCCTTTTCCCAAGCTATGCTTTAATGCATGTACCTAATCATGATTGGATTAGGAGGAAAGAGATCACAGTTCTCAGTCATTGAATTTCAAGAGACTTGAAATTCATGTTAGGGACAAAAATTTGAGAATAGTTTTTGAAATTTCATAATTCTGACTTAGAAGTATCAAAAGTAAAGGTCTGAAAGACTCAAAGTATGAGATGTGTGTTAAGATCATGATTCTGATATAGAGATCTTGAAGTAATCTGAAACAATAGAAAAGCTTTATTTAAAAATGTGTGTATTTTTTATGGCACCTCCAAGGAGTTTGGCAAAAAAGAGTTATGTAGTACTTCACTATTGAAACTGGTGGTATGCAGGAAATCATGACAGTGGAACTAGGCCAGGCAAATATTACAAATAAAGGGAGATTTTACTGATTGCTCTTTCTGATATTATTTCTAATTGTTAACATTTTTCATTTTTATTTTTAAAAATCGAATTATGCTTTTGTCAGACTTTCAAATTTTCAGAATACTCGACTTCATTTTTTAATGTAGGCTTCATTACAGTACTAAGGCTAACAAATTTATAGAATCATTAATGCAGAATAAAGTTTAGTTTTGTTTACGTAGACACACGTACATGGCTTTTACTAAAGTTATTGGAGTGAAGTCAGATGTTGGTTTCGTTTTAGAATTTTGTTTGCAATTTGATGTTTTGTATTTTTAAACAATTTTTTTCTTTATTGTGGGAAAATTTACGTGACACAAAATGTTTCACTTGAATTATTTTTATGTGTACGCTCCAGTGGCATAAAGTACATTCATATTGTTGTGCAATCATTACCACCGTCCATTTCCAAAACATTTTTTCCCTCCGAAACTGAAGCACTCTGCCTGTTAGACAGTAACTCCCATCCTCGCCCTCTTCCCAGTCTCTGGCAACCACCATTCTACAGTTCTATGAATCTGACTACGCTGGATACCTCCTACAAATGGATCCGTGTGGTATTTGTCCTTTTTGGGGTTCTTACCTTTAACATACCTTTAGTCCATTTTGTAGCACGTGTCACAATTTCTTCCTGCCTTCCTAAGGTTAAATAGTGTTCCATTGTATGTAGATACTTCATTTTGTTTATCTGTTCATCCACTGATGGACATTTGAGTTGTTTCCATCTTTTGGCTATTGTGAATAAAACTGCTAAGAATAGTGGTGTACAGATATTTGTCTTAGTCCTAAGCTAATTTTAAAGGCATTTTAAATTCTTTGAAAATCAAGTTTAAAAAGAGTTGTAATCTACATTAGAATAATTTTATCTCAGAATGGACTTTAGATAGGGCTTAGGACATCTGGGTCTTCTAGTAATTAAGTAATTGTGTGTTTTCTGGGTTTCATTCTCTTCCTTCCTTCTTTCCTTTATCATTTCTTCCTTCTCTCTCTCTCTGTTTCTCTCACCCTTTTCTCCCCATCTTTGGAGTATAACAGAAACGGAAGTATTTGTTCAATATGACTTTTCTTTATAACCCATATGGGCCTCTTACTTTATTTTAGTATTCCTTTGACTTGCTATGTAATGTGCCTTTTATTTATTTTTTTTTAAGAGAAAATACTTTTTTTTTTAAGATTTTATTTCTTTATTTGACACAGAGAGAGAGAGATCACAAGTAGGCAGAGAGGCAGAGAGAGAGGAGGAAGCAGGCTCCCTGCCGAGCAGAGAGCCCGATGCGGGCCTCGATCCCAGGACCCTGAGATCATGACCTGAGCCGAAAGCAGAGGCTTTAACCCACTGAGCCACCTAGGCGCCCGTAATGTGCCTTTTAAAACTAGGTCACTTCTCTTCTCTGAAAATTTTTATAAGTGCTGAGAGAAACCTGAGTATAAGTATTTAAGAAACTAAATAATCACCAAATAGGAGATGTATCCCATAACCAAAATGTAAATGTTTTATGTCCATACATAAAATATATATAATTTTCTTAGACAAGTATTGACTCGTAAGAAATAAATTACTTCTCATTTTAATGTTCCAGTATTCTGAGAATACTCCGTTACCTACCATTTATTCAGTAAAGAATTAAAGACTTGCATATTTCTTTTAATTTTGAAAACAAAACGATTACTGCTAAATTTTGAAAAACGAAAACAAAGCTCACAACTTTAACACTGGCACCCATAAGGCCATTCTATATTATTTTCCATTATTTTTAATGTGTAACTTGAGAAATATTTATTACAATATGAAAGTGCTTGGAAAATAAGTAAGGTTAATAATTAAATATTCTGCCTGCCCTTGAAAAGTCTGTAGGCCAGCGGGGGAGCCAAACCAAATATGTAATCACATTAAAATGTGGTAAAGACTGTCACTGAGGTTAAGTGCAGAGCTGAGAGCAGTGTGCTGCCAGGGGAAAGTGTCTATTCTGTCTGCAGTAAGGAAAGAAGACATCCCTCCAAAAGGTGTTCTTGTACCCATACCACTTCGTACAGCATTGTCACCAAGTTCCTCCACCAGAAGTCACACATGTCACTTCTGCTCACATTATGCCTCACGCTGTGAGGCACTCACCCTACAAGGCAGGAAGAATTTAGGAAAAAGCCATCTCCTTCTGGGGCAGGGCGGAGGGGGGGGGTGGTTAGGTGCACACCTAATTCCTGGGGGGTATTAGCATTAGCAGAAAGAAAGAAAATGGGGTCAACCAGTAGTCTCTGTCAAAACTTTCCTAAGTTGTAAAAATGAGTTGGACTTTTCATAGCCTTCAGGTTTCTTAATTCATTTTTTTGGCTTTAAGCAAATCACATCTAAATTTCTAAGGCTCTCATCTTCTGTTGGACCTGTTTAATAATGTAATAAGAATACTTCTAAGTATTATGAGAAAACCTTATGTCATGAAACCTGTTTATAGCGTAAGCAGTCAGCCCCACATTTATATGCTTTTATAGGTTTAAATCTTTACATGTCCATTTATCTCTAACCAGAGCACCTATCACTTATGCCACGCTTGTAACTTGCTGATAAGTTTATTATTCACTGTGATGGCATAATTTTTTTTTTTTTTTACTGGGAGAAAGTATTTGCAAATCATATATTTTTTAATTTTATTTATTCAGTGATCCAAGATTAATTGTTTATGCACCATAATTTGTTTTGTTTTATTTTTACCCATAGCTGTATTCAATTATTTACATACAGTTTTTTGCACATTTTCACCTTACTGTCATTAACATTTTTCTTCATTCATCCTGTTTAAATTTTTAAGGCATGTTCAAAGTAGGAAGGTCATTTGGAACTTTGGTAATCATGTCTAAGGCACAGAAACATTTGTGCACTGTGATTCATGTAATCTCTGGATTTATGAATATGAAATTTATGTTCATACTCATTGACTTTAATTTTATTGGCTCTTTTTGTATTTCATACTAGATGCTTCATCCTGTTTTGTAGTCACCAGTGATCTAAGCAATATTCAAATTTATTTAAACTAACAGACTATCACGTGACATAAAAGAAGGAATGCACGATCTTCTAATTAATTTTGCCCTTTTTTATTAAAATTTATTTTAAAAAGAAAAAAGGGCATGGGTTACCTTGAAAACTTAAAATTGTGCCACAATACTTAATACCCATCTTATTTTTATTGTGAATTCTTTAGCCTTGTACATAGAATTATAGATCTAATAGTTGGCTTTTGTTATACCAGTGTATTATACTAAAACTCATCATTAATTCTTCTCGAAGCCTGGACTGTGTTCAGATAGCGCACCAAATGGTTCTGCTGGATTATTTTATTCAATCAACACACAACCCTAGGAGATGGTTACTATTATTATCCCTTTTTTACCTATTAGAAAACAGAAGTGTAAGTAACTTGCCCTTACCTAACCAAAAATGGTCCAGATAAATAGTTAATGCCTATCTCCCAACCAGAAAAGATTTTTATTGTGGGGCGCCTGAGTGGCTCAGTGGGTTAGGGCCTCTGCCTTCAGCTCAGGTCATGATCTCAGGATCCTGGGATCTAGGCCCACATTGGGCTCTCTACTCAGCAGGGAGCCTGCTTCCTCCTCTGCCTGCCTCTCTGCCTACTTGAGATCTCTCTCTCTCTCTGTCAAATAAATAAATAAAATTAAAAAAAAAGATTTTTATTGCTCAGGGTAAAAGATAAGTTTGTTACCAGTCCAATCTCTGAGTTAGTAGTTAGTATGGGGAAAGACACATGCAGACAAACACATATAGTGCTGTGAGACGAATGCAGTGCTCCTAGGATCGCATAGGAAGATACACAGGAGAAAATAACTCTCATGTAACGGTGGGGTAGTGATGCTAGGAAGGCTTTATAGAAGACATAATACCTGGATATTTTTCTATGAGATAAGTAGTATTTAGAAATAACTGGAGTCAATAGAAGGAATATCGTGTATTAAAGTGGCATAAAACCTATCAATATGTGGTGGGGACAAAGAAGAAAGAAAGAAGGGGGGTAGGTAGGGAAGGAGGAAGGCAGGGAGGGAAGGAAGGAAAGAAGGCAGGGAGGAAAGAAAGTCTATCTGAAATGTGAGAAATGGATGATTGACGGGGATTTGTTGATCATACTCATCAAAAAGATCTTGGGTTGTCCTATGGGAAACATGTACTTTATATTCGATGTAATATGAAATAATTACAGGGCTTTAAATAACAACATAAGACTAAAGAAATGTACTTTTAGAAGAGAAAAGTGGTTACTGTTCCCAAGCTTGGTAATTGATATGGGTATGAATGTGGAAGTGAAGGAAGGCAGAATGGTAACAATACTAATTAAAAGGTGACTCTAGGAAGAAGAGATGGTGGTTGGGGGAAAATTATGAATTTAGTTCTGTATCTGTTGAATGGGAGGTATCTGTGGGATATCCAGGTCAGTTACATAGACAGTAGATCATTTACTAGCCCAGGATTTGTTGAGATGTCAGGGATGGAGATGAAGAGCTAGTATAATAAAGGAGCCATTTTTGCTCCATCATCTGTGAACTGGAACATCGATAAAATCCAGAGTAGTGGTAACCAGGTTATTTGACTGGATTCGAACTATACTTTTTATAATAAATACTAGTTATGATTTTGAAGACCGTGACTTAAAATCAACAGTGAATTATATTTTCATTTACTATAAAATATAATTATATATAATTAAAGTATTGTAATTATATACATAGTATTAATTACTGGTTTTATCAGAAACATCTATTTAGGATTTATTTAAGTCATTTTGTTTATTTAGACTATCAGAAGTATTTGTGTATTTTAGCATAATAAGTTATTAAATTGTTCCTTTTTGGTGCAAGCAATTTAAGAATCTAACTTCATTGTGACCCTCACAGAAAATTCATGTTGTCACAATACTTATAATTCAGGTCAAAATCCACATTCTTACGTAAAGTTTCCATACCTTCTGAATTCCAGAAAGTAAGAAGCTTTATGGCATCCTTTCTATAAGTGAGGCTTGGAAAGATTCTCTGATTTAATGAAGTGGGAGGATTAAGCCAGCAGAGGGCGCTGACGCACATGCACTTTGTCTTTGCAGTGATCCTTGTGATCCAGAAAACACAGGAAGAGTCTTTCTTAATAAGTATACTGGCAAAGCAGTTGTTTTTGTTGAACTTTGTGTTAATGTCAGAACTTAGATATTTATACCAGTAGTCCTTCTCTCGTGAAAGTTTGTGTGTCTTTAAGCAAAGGGTGCTTTGAATTGTATTTGAAAGCCAGCCAGCACACTTGAGAGTCTGAAATAAAATGCCAAAATCTGAACAGTCTTTGGTGGGAGGTCAAAGGTCATATGTTACCTGCGTCTTGCTGACTAATTAAGGAGCTTTCAATCACATTTGATGAACAAGAGTAGTTTTAATCTGATGTGGAAGGGACTTTACTTCGGTGAAACTAAAAGTCAAAGTGTTGAACTCCTTTGTAATTGTAGCATTACTAATTAAATAAATGCCAGAATGTCTGAAACCATTTTCTAATTGGAACTGAGGGCATTCTAAGAAAAAATTCTTATTCAGAGGAATTCTTAGATAACTTAATTTAGAAACGATAGCATTGTCATGGTATAATGCGTAGCTTATTTAAAGGATTTTTTTCTTATATATCTGGTTTAGAAGTATTTAACAATCCTTCAAAAATACTTTATAAATATTTCAAAAATGCAAGTAATACTGTACTTCTTTTAAGAACATTTTAACTACATTTTACATACATTTGCAATTATTTTTCTTGTATTTCCGATTTAGATAAAAGCAGGTAAAGAATACATTTTTTTAAAGCACATAGTGGCTCTTTAATGTGCAGAAATTATTGGTCACTGTGTATTTTAGGTGATCACTTAATATTGACTTGTTTTTAATGATGAACACCCTTTTACGTACCTCTTTACTAGTACATCATGATTTCTTGTTATTATAACACACAGCATGCTTTTAAACTTATAAACAATTAAATATATGATGTATCTATGTCATGCCAGAAATATGTTTACTTTTAGAAGCTGATACGAAACATATTTGCTTTTTATGTTTTAAAGAGAAGTTAGTGCTGTCATTTCTTCCTTATGATCCAACACAGTGAAAGTGTAGTAAACTGTTTTAAAACCTGTGGGAAGTTAATTTTAATGTGTAATAGTGTGAGGGGGTCTCATCTCTTGTCTTCATTCGATGAAGCTTATAACAATTTTATTTGCCAAGATGATGATTATTTAATAAAGTGACAAACTGTCCCACTGATAGGATACATTAATTTGCCTCTAAAGCTGTTCCTTGTCCCATAAAAAGGTGATAATTAGGTTTTCAGATTATAATAAAATAATCATGTCACTTATGTAGATGCTTGTTAAAATATATTTAATCTTCTATATAAACTTGAAACAATTAAAAGCTGTAAAATATTTTTCTGTGTGAACTTTTAGGTGAACACAGCTGATACCCTAAGTTAATTTTAAGCTGGTGTGACTCTCTGAGAATTTAACAATTTGAAAAATAATGTAAGAAATGATTATCTTTTCCAATAAAACAGTGATATTAGGCTGTGCTAGAACATCTACCTAATAAAATAGCACTCATTCATATACTGATTTAATTTCTTCTTTTGTCCATACAAAGTATGCAATTTAATCTTTGAAAAGTTACATAGAATCATTTTGTGCATGTGTATTAACACCCTCAATTTCTAATGTTTTGGTAAGCTTAAATTATTGCTAGATACTGCACATGATTACATTTCAATTTTAGCCTTATATTATACAACATTAACTGGATCCCACATCTGAATGCCTTAAAAAGTACTCTGTGGTGTTTGAATTTCCAACAGTGAAAACATTATTTATAAAAACAAACCACTAAGTGACTTTTTAAAAAGAAAGACTGTTTCATTGCCTTGGGGTTGATGATAGCATATTGTCTTAAAGTTATAAAGCCCAATCTTCTCTAGTTTTAAATAACCAAAGGTAATTTCCTCTTCTTAAAGTTTGCAGAGTATTAAAAACTTCCCAAAATCTATTTCCTGAACCAAGTTGGAGAATGTTCAGTGAACATTCATTTAAAATATCTTTAAATGCTCTGACTCAATTACTTTTAATAGAGTGGAGAATGTTTGGTGTAGCTTTGCATGCACAGCATGAATGGTTAGTTTTAGTTAGAAAACATACAAAATTAGTTCCTTTGCACAGGTAGTCTCTAGAGAAATATAAGTAACCAAGAAATCTTATCAAAGCCCATTGTATATGTACTGAAAATGTTATATACTTGCTTTGCACATGTTGTGTACAGAATTAGACATAAATGAAGTTATGGTAAGATATTGGCAAGATAAAAAAGAGATTTTTGTAGATAATATGTAAAAAAGCCACATCTGTTTTTATTCATCCTGCACTTATTTCTTTGAAGAAGCTTTTATACAGCTGTGAAAACCTAGGGAGTTTTGTACAAAACAATTTTGACAAATGTTCATGATTCCACACCAGTGAAATGCATTTTAATTTCATTCAGAATGTTCCAAACTCTCTAGGACATAAACAGTAATAAAACTCATATTGAAGCTATTTCTGTGATTTTTAACTTCACTGTTCAAATGATACAAGCAACTTTTTCTCGCCCTCATTAAGAAATGTAGAGATTTCTATGCAGAGTTTACACAAGAAAAAGTACACTGATGATTTGGAAGTTTGGACCTGATATTGAGTTCCGTAAATAACTCAACCATGAAACACGATATGATGTCATACAAAATATACCAATTTTCTGTTCTATTTATGTCTGAGTTCTGATTCTGCTTCTTACCAGCTCTAAAACCTTGGGTAAATTATTTAGAATTTATGATCTTCCATTTCATTGCCTATAACAACAGAATAGTAATTATTGATTACTAGTTCTCAGAGTTGTTATAAGATTAAGTTAAATTTAATAATGCATATAATGTAGCTAATATAATGCCATTTCCTTTCATTTTTATCCCCATCAGAATTTGCTATCAAAACTATCATGTGACTCAGGTTCCTGAGGAACACTGATGTCGTGATGCAGGGGTTCAGTAATTCTCTGGAATTTAGGAAGGCAGGTCAGAAATATTATATGATTTGTAGAAAGTGGGAAATGGAGTCGTAAGTTTTGAAAAATCTATTTAAGAGGTAATGTGTGTCTGATAATCATCACATATGATTTTTCTATTAATAGTAAAAAGGTCACATGATTTGGATTAAGAAGCCATTTTATAATTACTGCTTGTGGAAGTTACCTCTTCTGTAAACTGGAGTAATTTTAGTTAGATAACTCACAGGGTTATTGTAGCTACTGAATGTGATAATGTTTGTAAAAACACAGGCTATACAAGAATTGGCTCAAGACCATTTTCCAGTCAAAATCGTGGTCAAGGGCGCCTGGGTGGCTCAGTGGGTTAAAACCGCTGCCTTCGGCTCAGGTCATGATCCCAGGGTCCTGGGATCGAGGCCCACATCGGGCTCTCTGCTCAGCGGGGAGCCTGCTTCCTCCTCTCTCCTCTCTCTCTGTCTGCCTTTCTGCCTACTTGTAATCTCTCTCTGTGTCAAATGAATAAATAAAAATCTTTAAAAAAAATCGTGGTCAAGAAGAAAATACAGGTTTGATAGAGATATACAGATTGTTTTAGAATAAGTGAATTTTTTAAATCTGAGAGCGTTTTTACATCATACTTCCCTCCCAAAAGACAGAGCAAAAGTATAAATACTTCCCAGAGATAAGGGATTGGAAAACCATGGCACACACACCAATTACAGTCCTGTGCTTGCTTTGTATAGTCAGTCAGTCAATCAGTCAATAGAGTTTTGCTGGAACACAGCCAAGCTCATTGGCTTTCCTGCTGTCTTTGCTTGCCTTTTAACCACAAGGGCAGAGTTCAGTTGTGACAGAGACCATATGATCCACATAGCCTAAGATATTTACTATCTGGCTTTTTACATAAAAAGTTGACCCCTGCTACAGATGGAAATCTGTAACTGTGAAAGAAGTATTTAGAAGAGTGTGGATAATTTCCAGAGCATATGAAAGTAGTGGAAACCTCATGTTCTATAATAGAGGGACGTATACAATAGATATAATTGAGAAATACAGTGGATGAGGAATTTTAGTAGAAATCTAATCTCAGGGCTCCTGGGTGACTCAGTGGGTTAAAGCCTCTGCCTTCGGCTCAGGTCATGATCTCAGGGTCCTGGGATCGAGGCCCACATCGGGCTCTCTGCTCAGCAGGGAGCCTCCTTCCTCCTCTCTCTGCCTGCCTCTCTGCCTACTTGTGATCTCTCTCTCTCTGTCAAATAAATAAAATAAAAAATCTTTAACAAAAAAAAGAAATCTAATCTCAGGTAGTGTGTGAATTTTGAGTAATGTGGAGAAACTGTATTCTCTGCAAAATGTAATACATTCTAGTTCTGATTCATAGTGTGCCACACAAAATAGTGAACTGGGACGATATGTTAAATAGAAACTCTTGAGTAGACAGTCTTGTATCTGTGTCAGCTTTTCTTACTTCTTTGTTAGGAAAGGCAGTACGTACCAGAACTATGGAATTTGATCTTTGAAAGGGCTGTAGTGATGATGAGGACTCAATCTGAAACTCGGTAGTCTAAATCCAAATCCAAATACTTTGCTTAACAACCTGGTGACCCTGAGCAAGGGGCTTATCCCTCTCTGTGCCTCAGTTTCCTTCTGTGTAAAAAGCCGTAGCCATAGTTCCTACCCTACAGTGTGTAAAGGGATATATGAGTTAATCCATGTAAATCTCAACAGTTCCTGCCATGTAGTAATCATATTATGTGTAAGTCTTTGCCACTTCCATTTCCATGCACATGCATAACTTAGCTTCTATTAGCTGTTTCATTTATATATTGTCTGATCTTCAGGGTACAGTGTGAATTCAGTCAGTCTCATTTGATTCATTTTTGTCTTTATAGGCACTGATTTAAATTTACCTTCAAATAGATTTCTCTGTTTGGACAAATGGAATCTTAAGGCAAGATTTTTTTTTTAGGGCGCCTGGGTGGCTCAGTGGGTTAAAGCCTCTGCTTTCGGCTCAGGTCATGATCTCAGAGTCCTGGGATCGAGGCCCGCATCGGGCTCCCTGCTCAGCAAGGAGCCTGCTTCCCTCTCTCTCTCTGCCTGTCTCTCTGCCTCCTTGTGATCTCCCTCCCTATGTGAAATAAATAAATAAAATCTTTAAAAAAAAAAAAAGATTTTTTTAAGTCAAGAAATTATATTGTAAAATGATTTGTAAATAATAGTTACCAAAATTTAGTTGCTATATAAATATTTTGGTGGGCCTTAATAAATAAAGTGAAGCCTAAATACTTGAGTACTAAAAGACAAAATTTACAATTTTAGGGTCACAGGTTTTTCCTTTCTTTCAAATATATGGTTGAATTGATTGGAATTCTTACGAGAAAAAAGTGGTTAACAGATTCTAGATAATTACCTGGTTGTTTTTATATTCTAAGATTTTTTTCCTTATCATTCAAATGAGAGAGTATGTACATGTACTGATTTACAGTTTTAAATTTTGCTTTTATGTGCATTATTTTATGTGATCTTGAGATGTGTAAGCACAGAAATGTATGCCATGCATGCTCTTTTCTATTTGGCAGGAAATATTGCAAGCATATTGATGATGATAATTAATATTTTCTAAACAGTCAAAAAACAGGTGTACCTTTCCAAATAAATCCACATAAATTTCAAAACAAACCTGTTGAATGACTTCAAAAAGAACTCAAAAAAAGTGAAGTCGAAATTGTCCTAAAAGGTTTCAGATTAGGAATATTGTTAGAAATAATTACCATATTAAGTTTTTAACAATAAGAATCATGCTTTATTCATCTTTATTCCTTCATTGCTTACAAGTACCTGAAATACAGTAGGCATTCAATATGCATTACATGATAGACATTTTAAACTTCTCCAGTTGTCCTTTTTTTTTTTTTTTTAAAGATTTTGTTTATTTATTTGACACACGGAGAGAGAGACAACGAGAGAGGGAACACAAGCAGGGGAAGTGGGAGAGGGAGAAGCAGGCTTCCCGCTGAGCAGGGAGCCCGATGCGGGGCTTAGGGGGTTTAGGGCTGGATCCCAGGACCCTGGGGTCATGACCTGAGCCAAAGGCAGATGCTTAACGACTGAGCCACCCAGGCACCCCATCTATTTGCCTTTCATGGAAGTTTTTTTTTTTTTTTTTTTTAAAGATTTTATTTATTTATTTGACACAGAGAGAGAGATTACAAGTCGGCAGAGAGGCAGGCAGAGAGAGAGGTGAGAGGAGAGAGGAGGAAGCAGGCTCCCTGCCGAGCAGAGAGCCCGATGCGGGCCTCGATCCCAGGACCCTGGGATCATGACCTGAGCCGAAGGCAGCGGCTTTAACCCACTGAGCCACCCAGGCGCCCGCCTTTCATGGAAGTTTTAATGATCTCTTTCATTTTGTATCTCAGAGTTTGTGGGATAGAGTTAATGGTAAGAGTAGCTAAGTTAATTTCACATTATTATGTAAAACTTGCTAGCCTTGGCAAGAAACACATTAATACAAGGAGTAAAATATAAAGTAATCAAAAGTCAAACTGTGCAAAACAGTGCTTTAATTTCTCTGGTTGATCTTTTCTTGTTCTGGAGTCACCACTCTCACTGATGGAATAAATAGTTCGTTTTGTCATTTAAAATACTTGAGTCTTTTCTGATTTAAAATTGTTTCTCTTTTATTTAACTACCAGTGTTTCAGGTATCTTTTTCTACTCACTGGCTTTGCCTTTACTTTACTCTCCTTTACAGAAAGTATTTGTATATAAGGCGTGTATCACATTTCCCTTAACACAGAGGAAGACACTGTCTCTTCTCTCTCTGCTGAACTGTAACAGAAGTCCCATGGTCACTGGGGATCTTCCACTGGTAGCCTCTTGGGACACCCGCCAGATATCTTGGGCTTCTGGCTGACACTTGGTTCTGATGATTGTGGACCATGTAATTGTCTTGATTCTCAATGTTCTACACTCACCACCTACGTGTCCTGAACCTGTGTCATTCCTATTTTGAGTCCATGTTGTGAGAGGGCCTTGTAATTCTGGGTGCTTTTTTCACCATAATAAGATCTATGTGACCCTGCAAGGGCTTTCTTTAGATCCACTTGACTGGGCATCTCCTTTAGCCATTGTTACTTCACTGCTCCCATGCCATACAGGACACGGAATTATGAAAACAGCACTGTTCTCAGTCACAGAGAAGGTCTGCCAGAGGTTATTCCTAGGATTCTTTGATTGCCTTGCCCTATTTGGATGTTTGCCTTTTCCAACAGAAGAATGAGAAGGCCAATATGTCTAATACTGTGTCTTCCTGTTTCCAGTATTTGACTCTCATCTTCCCACCCACTACTTTGGCAGAAATCCCCCCTGTACTTCCTTATTCTATAGCTTCAGTATATTAATGCTTCTGTTCTCAATCTTCTGCTACCTGTCTCTTGATCTGTAGATCCTTGCTGTGGAAACATAAAGAAAATGGGGCACCTGGGTGGCTCAGTGGGTTAAAGCCTCTGCCTTCAGCTCAGGTCACGATCTCAGGGTCCTGGGATCGAGCCCCGTGCCGGGCTCTCTGCTCAGCAGGCAGCCTGCTGCCTCCTCTCTCTCTGCCTGCCTCTCTGCCTACTTGTGATCTCTCTCTCTTTCTCTCTGTCAAGTAAATAAATAAATAAAATCTTTAAAAAACAAAGCTGAAAATTTAAAAAAAAAAAAGAAATATAAGGAAAAGCCCTTTATTTTTCAGCGAGTTGGGACATTTGCAAAAGTCAAAAATGCATGTTTTCATATTATTACCTGGCTAATGCCATCCCAATGAAGATATGCCTGTTGTGGATATAATTATTAGGGGTTTCACAGACATCAGGATTCTGGTGTTAAGCAACATAAGAATACGTAAATTTAATGTCTCATAAATAAAAAAATTATTTCTGTTATATCTATTTTGCATAATGATAAAATGTGTTTTGTTGTATTTTATTTTTTTATTTCATAGAATAGCTTATCAAATGTATCATAATGTATCAAAATGTTTATCACCCAAGGTTGCCTGGGTGGCTCAGTCAGTAAAGCATCTACCTTCAGCTCAAGTCATCATCTGGGGGTCCTGGGATCCCGCCCCGCGTTGAGCTCCCTGCTCAGTGGGGAGTCTGCTTTTCCTTCTCCTTCTGCTCCCCCTCCTCCACTCATTCTCTCTTTTCTCTTTCTCCCTGTTTCAAATAAATAAATAAAATCTTTAAAAAAAAATCATATGATCAAAATTAGTTATGGCCTAGAAAGTAATCTATAATGAACTCTGAAAATCAGAGCCTACTAATTTAAAAACAACTCACTACATTGTTTTTACTTTATATACTATGTATGTTCATAAAGTATCCAATTAGGTAGTTTCACTGAACATTTTCCATGAAGAGTTTGGCACACAATGCAAATCAGAATAACTAACTGGGTTGGCTAAACATTTTGATCCAAGAGTCACATACAAATTAAATGTTAATTCTTTTACTCTTTTGAAACTGATATTTTCTTAATCTGTCATGAAAGAAAAGTTTAGAAGAATATGCTATTACATTAAGGGAATGTAGTTTAGTGGGAGGTTAAATATCACTATAAGATATTTAGAAAATATCTTGTCTTATGGATTTTTTAATGATAAAATATGTCAGCAGTGCTCACGAAAGTGGATGTGGATATTATAGGCAATTGAAAGTAGTAGGTGGTTATTGTAGTTGGAATGACTCCCAGAGCAGATGGTTTTATAGGAGTTTTTGAAGGAGAAGAGCAAGGTGGCCTGCCTGGCGTATATTAACTTGGTGCCTGTTCCAAGTGTAGGGGGTGGTTGGAAGAATGTGTGATGTCTTGAGTGGGCGAATGATACAAACAGGCATAACTTCAAAATAACCTGGAATTTTTATCTCCAAAAGCTTACAGACAATTCACAAAGACACAGTTTTGTCTGTAAGGAATCAGTAAAATGCAAAATTATACAAACAGAGAGCTAACACCACATGAAATAGAACTAAGGCAACCATGGCCAATATTTTCTATTTAGCAATTGTCTCTTGCTCATCCACAAAAAAAAACCAATAATTTCCTAATTAAGAAAAACTGTACTAAAACTACTTCTGATTTTTAAAAGAACAGATCTCGTCAAGTATTTAAAAGACAGGAGTCTTAAACTCTAATATCTTATATGTATATTTGATAGGCATAGATTCTTTAAAAATGACATGGTTTAACTTATTGCTTAATCATTATATTCAGTTTTAAGTTCAAGATGGACTCCTGAATCTAACCTATCCAATCTATTTCTTACAGCCACTGTTCTGGTTTAAAAAGCATTACCTCGTGCCCATACTGCTGAAAATTTTTCTTTTTGCTTTTCCAGTCTTTTCAGTTCTTTAAACATATACATATGTTGTTCTCAGATTGATTTTCTTAAAATTTAATTTTGCTCATCCACTTGATAGTGTCCTGGAGTAAGAACACAGAATCTGCAAACAGACTCCTTACATTTGAATCCCAGCCTTTACATTTCCTCCTTGTGACCTTGGGCAGCTTATTTCACTTTTGACTTTCTCAGCTCTCCAAGTATAAAATGATTGGGTAATAAGATTATCTACTTTCCAATGTTGTTATAAAGAATAAATTAGTAGTTATTTGAAAAATAATTTAAGCAGTGCTGGACACATTACAAGTGAACTGTAAATGTTTAATGAATGGTCATGATCATGCTCCGGAGACTTTAGGACTCCCTGTTGCATAACAGAAAGTTCAGAATTCTTAGTCATTGTCTTTTCAACCATCTGTCTCTCATTTCCTAGTCTTCCCCAACTTTATGTCTAGAGGCAAGTATTCAGTTAGTATTCCGTTTGCTTCGTGCTTTCTTGCTTGGAGTTTTTAACCCTTCACTTTCTGCAAACTAGGACATTGATTGACATTCTGATACCATACCTATCTCTGAACCCCCAACCATACAATAGATCAAGCACAACTTTCAGATTAAAGCACAACTTTAATCTTTCCTCCCATGCACTGTTTTCCTTTTTCACATTTTTCCTAACTATCTTCTCCCTCCAAATTCTTCCAACACTACTAGCTTAAGTCATGTGTATAACATTGTTACCGTTTTCTGTAATTCATAGTATCTCTCCAACTAAGGTGCTAAATTCTTGGAGACCATAGTACCAGCACTCAGTATATGGACTTACACACAAAAGGTCCTCAACAAGTATTTGATGAATGAGAAAATGAATGAGAACATAAGTAAATGCCTGCATAAACTGGACTGTCCATCAAAGGGACTTACTGTGGGTTTCTAGGTTTTTTGGGTTTGTTTTGTTTTGGGGTGGATTTATTGTGCTTTAAAGAGACTAAAAGGTCTAAGGTTCTTGGAATGTCAGTGTCACTCTGTCAGGTTTTAGGTGTTAGCTTTAAAAACTGGAGAAATAGTCTAACATTCCCAGTGAAAGCACAGAATTTTTATCTCTTGAGATCACCAAAGTTAAGGAAAGATCCTAATATACAAAGAAGCTTAGGAACAGCTGATGGGTTACAGCTTTCTGATTGGCCAGTGGATGTGCTATGGCTAAGACAGCTGTGGTGTAGCCATTGTGTGATTATCAATGTGGGTTTCTAGAAGAGGAGTTATCACTGTTTCGGGTCTGAGATTTGCAAGGTGGTGGTTGTACTTTTAGTACTCAGTGATTGAGAAAATATGAAATGATACAAAGTAGCATAAATATACCAGTGCTTCAAAATAAGTACATTTTAAAATGTAATTAAAAAATAAGTGTTTTTGAAAATTATCAGTGTATATAAATGCAAAATAGTACCTCTACAGTTGTCTTTCTGCATATGTGAACTTGTCCATCCTTTGTAATATACCGACGTCTCCTACCCATGGCCTACATTTTAGAAGCTGTTGGAATCAAGGATGGAGTTAATGAAGCCAAACTTATGAGCTTGTTTTTATATGAGCTTCTGTGTGTCCATAGACAAAACTCTTACCCAGAACTCTAGGCCTACTATAAACATGTCCCTAGGTACAAATAGAGCAAATGTTGATCTGGGCAAGAGAAAAATTCAGAGAGCTCTCAGGATACATGGCGTAAAAGTTGGTATTCTATTATATTTTGTTGGATTATTATTATTCAAAAGTTTGATCATTTGTCAATATATAGTTGAATTATTTTTAACTTGCACTTACAATAACACTCAATTTCTGGCTGCATGCTACTTGTTGAAGTCATATGTGGAGTGTGTAAAAGCCAAGGAGGCAAATTTCAACTGGAGCAAACTATACCCTTTTACTCTATTATATCACTTTTAAGGAGTTAATAGAACAATGGATTAAAAACTAACCCTATTTATCTAAGTTCTCAGGGAGGTTTAATAAGGTTCTTAGAAGAGTTTATAAGGGCTTGCAAATAACCATCCTAAAATAGGACACATTCTGTTTGAATGGAACTTTAGTTAAATAGCTGCTTTTCAAAACACACACAAAAAAATGTGTATGGCTCTTGGGGCCATTATTGATGGGATTTTCTCCATGCCTTTTAGAGCTCAAATTGACTTCAAAGGGAATTGCATTCCTGAAATATGGAGAAACCGTATACATTGACTAAACAGGAGATTGCAAGAAGTGTTTGGAGAAACTTTGGTTGTAATGTGAACAAAAGAGACTAAATGGCCAAGGAAGCCAATGAAACATGGCTTTTCCTCATGTTACAAATTCTAGTGATTGAAGTTTAACTTACCAGCAAAACAATGGTAGGATTCGGAGTTCTAGGGAATTACGTCAGCAAAAATTAGTTGAGTTTCATGGAAGGCAGCACTTTAGGACTTGCTTTTGGCAAATCATGATTCTTGAAAAAAAAAAAGAAATAGCATTTTAATAGATGCCATGGTTTCTAAGAAACATGAAACCTGTGGCTGTGTTTAACGTATGCATGACATTAGGAAAACTTTTCTTTTTCAGATGTAGGCTTCTCTCTATGATCCTTGGAGAAGATTTTTACTCGTTAAGATCAGAAAGGGTTTAATTAATCTTATAGTCATGGTTAATTATAGCCAAAGTTCACCTTATGCATTCTAGCTTTATTTTGGGCTCCACAGTTATGACCATCTTTCCATTATCACCTTTCTGCTAGTTCTCCTTATTCAAGTATTCTTGACTTTATGTGTCCTAGCAAACATTTTTAAATAATTTGGGAAAATAAAAAGAAAAATAGTTGACAAATTCATAATAAAGTCTCTTGCAAATTTTGGAGAATATTTCTATTTGGATTTTTTTTCCCTGACATTAATTGACTTTTGGTTAATAATGATTACCAGTTTGACCTTGCACACAGTAATGCAGTGGAATGTGGGCAGTCTTTGAGATGATATATCTAAAATATGTACTTGAAATAGAACAAAAGTTCAGAGGCTTTGCTTCTTCACTTCCTTCAGTATTTGTCATCTTAGACAATATGCAGTTTTTAAGGTATATATCATGACAAGGGGACACAAAGGAAAGAAACAGCAAAAATAAACAAGATAGGAAGAAGGTTAATTCAATTTTTTACAACTTCTTTCTCTGAAATGTTTTAAAAGTATTTAAGGAGTTGATTTCAAATTAAACTGAGTTTTGCATATACCTGAGGCCTTAGCACATTTACCCAACTTTCTTTTCCACTAAATACCTCTACACAATGGTCATTTGCTAAAAGATGTTGCTAAAATTTGCCCTCACAAATTTTTCATGTGAATGTTTAATCAACTTTTGTTATTAACTTGGTCATATTAACCTTTAAATCCTCATTCATCTTTAAACAGTAACTTTCTTGATGAAGATCCAATGTCATTTATATGATTGTATGAACTTAAAGTAAGGAATCATTTAAGGACTGACGTGATGAATGACTGTTGGTAGTTACTTTTGTTTTCTCTGATACTATGTTTTTGATATTGAAATTCTTCAGATGTATGATCCTATATATTAGTCTTCCAAATTAAAATTTCATTTTATTTTGTCTTTGTGTTTTGTAATTTCTAAGCTTCTGTTTTACAACCAATATGTATGTGTGCATTTTGATGTATTTTGTAATATTTTGAACTCATTCATTCAGTGGAGGAAAAAAGATAAATGCAATCCTTTTCCATTTATTACATAGAAAATATGGGACAAGGTCTTTCATAAAACCATCATTTATAGAACCTACAATTTAGAAAAATAAAATTAAGTTCTCTTCTTGATTTTTATTATTTTGACCTTAAAAAAAAGACATTTACACTATAATAGGTATTATGCTAAGGCCTTTCCATGCATCACATATATTTGTAAAGTGGGGATAATAATAGGACCTCTTTTATACTCGCCCGTGAAGATGAAAATGTTTGATCAATACTAAGTGCTTACAGCAAAGTTTAATGAATGTCCGATGTTATCTATTTTATTGTTATCATCATCATTATTTTAGCACTTCATCCTATTATATTTACTATCCAAACTTTCCAGATTAAGACACTGAAGATGAGATGTCAGATCATTTCTAAAGCTTGTAGTTGTTGGATTCCACATTTGAATTCTTACCTGTGCACCTTCACAGTCCATCCATTTGGCAACCATGCTGTAATGTTAACAAACACACAGCTTATCTTTTTGTCAAACATTACATTGCTATAACATTAAATTATAATTGTACTAAGAAGAAAAACATGCAAATTTTTAGTAAGATAAAATTGTGCTCATACATAACAACTGAGTAATACTAAAACGAGTAAATATCATATACAATATCAAAATTTGACATAAAAATCTTCAGTTTTTTAGGGAAGAAAAGTAATTCTCATGTGACTTATTTTACAGATGACCAATCATTATTAATATTGTTAACAACCATTATTATCAAATTATTGCAGTTGTAGATATAAAAGGGTTTATAAAATTCAAGTAATGTTGGCAGCATCATCCAACATGTATGTATGGGAGAAAAGCATATTTCCAATGGAAGTGACAATTTTTAAGATGTATGAAATTTATTATTTTTTTACATAAAATCCACTGTACTTGTAAATTTCTTTTCCAAAGTCAAAAATGAAAATAATTAAATGTGGTCCTTTATTTCTTGACATTACAGTGGATAGATATTATAAAAAGTCTCAAACCAAACATATAAAGATGCTGGGTAAAATATAATTGCATGGCTGTGATGAAATGGTAAAATATAAAATATGAGTGCCTAACTATTTGCAAGTAAGAGGGAATTTCCCAGTGTCCATAAACAAAAAGACAGAGGAAAATTGAAGATATAATTTTACTGGAAGCAAGTATATAAACTAAATGTTTTTAAAAGGTTCAGTGTAAGAAAAATCAAAATTTGAGAAAGAAACATGATTATTAAAAGTTCTAATCAGGCTGGAAAACAATCTACATCGAATGTTTATAAATGCAAAATATGATTACTGAAATTAAAAAAAAATAAATCCTCAATGGAGGATTAATAAGCATATTAGAACACAACTTAAGTGAGTACTAGTGAAATGGAAGATGGAGCAATACATGAGCAAAAGGGTTTTAAAAAATGATAAGAAAAGCAAATTAGAGAAGTGTGTGATTGGATTCCAGAAGTAGATAATAAACAAAAGGTGAGACTGTTCATTTTGCAAATATGTGCATAAAAAATTTTACAGAACTAACCTAAGAACATAAATTCTGAATCCAGGAATCATAATAAACCCTATGCAGGGTAACAAAAACACAGAAACAAAGAAATGAACAAAACCTCTAGGTTGATTTTAGTAAAACGTCAGAGGACCAGATAGAGCAAGAGATGAGGGTTGGCAGTACCTTGAAAGTGTCAGAGAGAAAATACAGAGAACCTTCAAAAGAACACAACAAAAGAGACAATTGAATTATTCAGCATCAACAACAGAAGTCCAAGTGCTGCAGAATTGTATCCTCAAAGTTCTGAGAAAATATTTGTCAGCCCATAATTGGAAAATAAGCTAATTTATAATATGGGGATTAAAAAGCAGAAGAAAACATGTTCCTACAGCAAGTAAGAGAGCTTACCGTCGTTAAACCTTCACTTCAGGGCATCCTAAAATTTATTTCTTCTCAGAATAAAAAATTTAGCATATAAGAAATTTGTAAAAAAAAAAAACCAACGGATACATTAAAAATAAACTGTCTGAATAAATAACGCTTATTGAGAGGTAGACAGTACAACCCTTACTTTTCAAACCACTAAGGAAAAAAAATAAGGAAAGAAATCTCAAGTGCAGCAAAGGAAGGTGAGGCAGGATTTGTAAAAGGTCTATAGAAAAGGCAATAAAAACAGAAAACAGAAAAGAAAGGCCTATTCAGCATATCAGTTTGGATTAAACTTGACAGGTACGGTACAAAACAGAGATAATTTGTTTGGAGTTACAAAAATGACCAATATGTAAATGATGCTATGTTTCCAAGAATTATTATTATACAAGTGGTATTTTCAAACCAAAAGGTCAAATAATATCAATATCGAGCATCATTATCAGTCACAGAAAGAAAATACGTAAAGCCCTTATTCAGAAATTCAGAATCATACATAAAAATGATCGATCAAAGAAAATTCATATATATATAAGAAAGAAAATATGTAGAAATAAGGTATAATGAAAACACTATATATTAAAATTTTTATGATAGAGTTGGTAAATAATTAGAGGAAAGTTATAGGTGCAAACATGAATTTTAGGGAAAGAAAAGTCCAAAAACTTAAAAGCCAATCATTTAACTTAAGAATTAAGCTAAAAGAAATATAAAGAGATTTAAAAATATTTGTAAGGAAGAATACTAAAGGAATATAGTAAAAACCTAAATCTGAGAGGATAAACAAAATTTAATGTTTGCTTATTGAAATGAGAGAATTCCATCAAGACAGGTCACAACAACAAAAATGATAAAGAATTTTATGAATATGATTTGTAAATTAAAATGCAGAGATCAAAATAATAAAAATAAAAGAATATGATAAAAACTTTGTTTCAGTACATTTGAAACCTAGACAGTTTTCAAGAAAATATAATTAGGGGCATCTTGGTGGCTCAGCCAGTAAGCGTCCAATTCTTGGTTTTGGCTCAGGTCATGATCTTGGGGTCTTGACATCTAGCCATACATCAGACTCCGTGCTCAGTGAGGAGTGGGCTTAAGTGTCTTCCCTCTTCTCACTTCCCTCCCTCTCTGCTCCTCCCCCTGCTCATGCTCTTCATCTCTCTCTCTAAAATAAATGAATATAATCTTTAAAAAAAAAAAGAAAATGCAATTTATAAAACTGATAACAAAAGAAAATAAAAACTTATAGGGCAAAAAAATATAGAAGACATTGAGTCAGTACTTAATGTACTCTATACACTGATTTTTAAAGACAACTTTGAACAAATACTGAAGAGTTAATTTAAACAGCATCCTTACCAACTAGAGGTTATAAAAGAGGAAACCCTTCCCATTCATTTTATGGAGTTTGAATATATTGATAAAAATAATCCAAGCCAGGGCGCCTGGGTGGCTCAGTGGGTTAAAACCTCTGCCTTCGGCTCAGGTCATGATCCCAGGGTCCTGGGTCCTGCTTCCTCATCTCTCTCTGCCTGCCTCTCTGCCTACTTGTGATCTCTCTCTCTGTGTCAAGTAAATAATAATAATAAAAAATCTTAAAAAATAATAATCCAAGCCAGAATGAGAAAGGAAAATTAAAATCTAATTTCAAGTGTTGACATAGATGCAAATTTTAAGCAAATACCAGGAAATCAAATCCCGAGACATATAAGTTTAAAATATCTATTACCTCACCACCATGTTGGATTATCCTATGAATACAAGGATGGCTCAAGATTAGGATATTTATTATAGAAGATATATATATATATATATCAGAAGAGAGTATGTCTGGAAATAGTATATTAAATTTGTCATTGAGAAAAAGGCAGTAAATGAAATTAAATATCCACTTCTAACTAAAATTCTTAACATACTGCCAAAAAAGATGAAGATACTCAACAATCATTATTTCTGTAGAAAAAATATAGTGGAAGTTATCACCAGAACAGTAAATAAAAAACATGAAATGAAACAAAATAAAATTCGTAAAGATTGGGAAGGAAACTAGATTATCCTTATTTGTCATATACATGATTATTTAGATAACACTAAATATTCTACATTCCAGTTACTGGAACTAGTGTAAGTCATCTCGATGCCAGACAGGTCAAGGTCCCATGAGGGAGGGCTTCAGCCCCATCGCCAAGAGAGTTCTTTACTTTGTGCAGGAAAGAATTCATGAACTAGCCATTTAGAGAAAGGAACAAAGATTTATTAAGCATAGAAGTAAGGAGCTACTTCACAAAGTAGCAGTCTCTCCTCAGACAAGGAGGACCAAACCCTCTTGCCTGTAATGAAGAGTTTTTTAAGTTTTTTTTGTTTTGTTTTGTTTTTTAATTAGCTAACTGTATAGGGAGTGGCTTATTCTTTAACTTGGGTTTATTATTCACATTGGGCAATTAGTTTTTCCATTGTCTTAAGGTTGCGGAATTACCCACAGGGAGTAATTTAAGAATGTCCAGCCTTTGTGGCTTTTACTGCCTGGGGAAATGGGGTCTTGTGATTTTCCATGAAGCAGATCTTATGATTCTTTTTAGGACCTGCTGACTTTTAGGTTGAGGGTCAGCCTAAAACTAAAAATTACTTTGGTCAACTTGCCTCCTTGGTCTCAATTACCCCCTGCCCAATATGATATTTAACAAGGAGTTATGAAATATAATTGAAAAATTATATCCTATTAGTGCAAATATGTACAAATTTGTGCAAATTACATTGGCATAAATTTAACAAACTTGGCCAAGACCTTTAAGGACAAAAAAAATTAAATAAATGCATTTATGGAAAGGCACAACCTTATCAGAAGACTGTGTATCATAAAAATGTCTGTTCTCCTCATCCTAATTCCATTCATAATCTTAAAAGAGTATTTTTAAAGAAACTGGACAAGCTTATCTTAAAATGTATATGGAAGGCAAATGTTTAATAACAATCAAAACAACGTTTGCCTTACCAAATATCAGTATTTATTACGAAGCAATGATAATTAAGCCAATGTGGAATGTGGTGTTGGTACAAGTACAGAAAAATACCATTACAAAGGAATGCTGGAAATGTGCCCACACACATAGGAAAGAAGGGTATGTGCGAGAGGTGGCACTGCTAATCAGGGAGATTATTTAAATTGTATTGGGAGATGAGTTATCCATTTTGGAAAGAAAAAAAGAGATTAAATTGGATCCCTCTTTAATGCCACACACACGCAGATACACACACACACATAATAATTCTTATTGCACTGAGGATGTAAATGTAATAAAATTTAAAATTTTTTTTTTAAGGTTAAAAAATTTGTCTTCCTGAAAGTGAAAAACTTCTGTTTATCAAGCAACAGTAAAACAAAAGATAAACGACGGCTAGGAAGGGATCAGTGTAATGTCTATAACTGACAAAGGATTATTATTTAGAATATGAAAAGGACTTCTGTGATTATAAGGAGAAAAATGAGCCGCTTTGTATTAAAATAGACAAAAGATACGGAAAAAGCAATTCTAAAGGAGGAAAAAAATGAATGCCCAGTACACAGAAGAAAAGCTATTTAACTACATTGCATTAAGAGAAAGCAAATGAAAAGCTGCCATTTCACAGCTATCAAGATAATTAGAATTAAACCCTGACAGTAACAAGTGTTGGCGTGCATTGAGGAACAAAGGCAGATCATAAACAATGTCATGCATGTATTGATAGCAACACTTTGAAGAGCAACTTAATAGATAAAAATTTAAAGATGTGCCTATACTAAGACCCAGAACTTCCATTTTTAGGTATATACATTGTGGGGAAATTCTCACATATGTACCATGAGACTTGTTTAAGAAAGTTGAGCACTCTTTGCATTGTTTATACTTGCAAATTGGAGTCAGCCTACCATGCTGTCAACAGTGGATGGATGATAAACTGTGTTAGCAAATTTAGACAATAGAATTCTCGTTCAGCAGTGATAAGAATTTAATTTATGTCTGTCAACCTGAATCTATCTCACAAACTCCAATGATGGGTTTTAAAAGAGAAAAGTGAGAACAAGAAATATGTGTCTTTGATAGCATTTTCATAAAGTTTTAAAACTTGCAAAAATTGTTATACATTTTAGAGATCCATGCATACATAGAGAAAGCAAATTCATGTAGATGTAAATGCCAAACTGAAGAAAGTGGTTATCTGTGTGGAGAGAGGTGGGGAGAATGAGTGAAGAGAAGGTCACCGGAGCTTATATTTGTTACATTTTATTTTTTCAATATGTGAAGGAAGCATAGGTTTGGTTTTTTGTTGTTTTTTTTTTTTTGGTATTTTTATTCATCATTGTATATCTAAAATCCTTTGTAATGATAATTCACTAGAAATAAAAATATTTTATTGCCTTTATATGGAAATTCCGCTTAAACACGCACTTACAAAAGTCATAAGAAGGCTTGTTTATTTTCTACTGAAATAGAAGTAATATTGACAATGTATCAATTTGTATTCAGGGATGAGAATGATGAAGAAAAAATGTAAAGAGGTAGTTTGGATATAAATACATGTAATAAAAGCCAAGTTTCCTTTAAGAAAACCACATCCCCTCTTTCATATTTGTTTGTTTGTTTCCCTTAAACACATTTTACTTGGCTATCTTTCAATAAAATACAAGGCACTCTTTGAAAGAGAGAAAAAAAAAAGTAAGCTTCTCTCCATTATCATATAATTTATCCATTGTTATAGGACTTGAAATGTTAAAAACATTCTAGAAATAGTTAAAGGTTAGAGAATATATTCAGGTCACTGTATATATATTTTTCTTTCTAGATTTTAAAATATAGAAGTGTCAGTCTTTTAAAAGTTATAGAGAAAATAATTAGGAGATACTTAATTGTGTGTTTCCTTAAGGACTGTGTTGCTTTACTGAAACCTATTCTTGCTGCCAACACTTACTAAGATTACTAGAAGGACATCTTGCTTCACAGTGTTGGCTCTAATTTGAGATAAAATAATACGTCTAACTATGCTGACATCTGTAATTCATGGCTACTCATAAGTGTAGTTCATTGAAATCTCACCAGTGCCTCAACCTTTGTCATTCCAGTAAACAAGATTCATGCACTTTTATTTCTTTTTTTTAATCTAAATTATTTTGTTAACCATGTAGAGGGTTTGAGCAGTAAATTGTTCTCAATAAGCAGATAAAAGTTCTGACTTGACAGTGTCCCTTTAAAGAGAAAATCTGCATTTACTTCTCTGTTTTGAAACATGAGTATAAAAATAACAAAATGTTTCTGATAGTTTCTTTACTAAGTCCTCCTTAGTAAATGTCACATATTTTGTTGGACTGTTATTTAAAAAAAACAAAAAACAAAAAAAAAACTAGGCTCTCTTGACCTACTAATGCAACTCCATCAGCCTCACTAAGTGACAATTTATAACCTGCTAACAAGGCAGAGAACTTGAGCTCCGTTTTCTTAATCCTGGCTTCTAGTGTTACACTGACAAATTGCATGAGCAGTCGGTCAAGTCGGAATTAATTTGTTATAGTATCCCTGAGTTTTTATTTGATTTAGAGAGATACTTGCGAGGGGAAAAAAAAATCTGTTTGGAAACTTTGAAATATTCCACACTTTAGGCTTGATTACAAGGGCTTTGTCATGTAGACACTATGGCATATTAATAGTTTTTGTCATTTTGTAATCTTGCAAAAAAAATCCTCTTTTTTGTAATTTCATCTTTTCTATGCTGAATGGAAAAAAACCCTCTCAGTTTCTATTTCTTTGTCTTATATTTCACTTAATTAAGACCAGTAAGTTCTGCCTTTAAAATACTTTCCCCAGAATTCTCTAAGGCACGATCTTACAGTTATTTTCTGAGAAGGCTTAAAAGAGAAGTTGAGGGGATAATTTTGGGGTTATAGAGTGAGGAATTAACTTAAAAAAAAATCTCATGGTAAATTGTTAGAAATATTTTTTTAACTCTCCAGAGATTATCTTAAAGACAATTCTCTGTGTTTGAAAGGTTCACTTTTAAGATGCAAATTAACAAAATTATCTTAGTTGAAAACATATTTAAGAGGTATGTAATCAAAATAAATCAGTTAAATAAAGCTGGCATGTGCAATCACATTTGGTAAGTAAATAATTTCTAATGAGAAACTTTAAGGAGTATGTTTAGCATACTTTTAAGAGTGGCGCATATTTTCAGTAGGGTCAGTACTGCTCCTCAGTTCATGCTAAATTTTACTTTCTAACCCAGGAATTAATAAAGTCATAAGTAAATGTGTAGGAAACTCAAATAAAGACAAAAGCATGAATAGATTAGAATTATCAAAATCAATTTATGTTAATTCTGCATTAGTAATATAAAAATTGAATCTCTACTCTCATGGATAGGTTATTGAATTAATCAACTCCAGCTTAATTTTTAAATAAAATCACTTTTTCTGGGTCTGATATAAGTTTTTTTCTATTGTAGTTGTCATTGTTCCAACTCTTTTATGTATTTAAAAATGAAATGCATCTCCATAAATCAGTAAGTTGTTCCCAGAAAAATATTTTGTATATAAGAAAATTTATGGTTTGCTGAGTTTGCAGTTTTTTATTGCAAAAATACATAAATAAACAACAACAACAACAACAAAAATCCAAAAAAGAGATAGAAAAACCCAAAGGGCAAATGAGTTCAGTCCATTAAAGAAGGTAAAATTAGTTGTCTTAATTAGTAAACACTATGAAAGTATTTTTAACAATGATATAATTTTTAATAGTTTATTTAGGCAGCTTTGCTCTGAGGTTCATTAAAATATTTTCAGGGGATATTCCTGGGTGGCTCAGTCAGTTAAGCATCTGCCTTTGTCTCAGGTCATGATCTCAAAGTCCTGAGATCGAGCCCTGAGTTGAGCTTCCTGATCAGCAGGAATTATTTTCTCCCTCTTCCTCTGCCTATCTGTGCTCGTTCTCTCTCTCTCACATAAATAAATAAAATCTTTAAAAAATATATTTTCAAGGATGATACCTCCCTTTTTTTGGTTCCAGTACTTCTAGTAATATGATACTGCAAACTCTAAGGCAGAGGTTATGGTTCTAGAATTGGAGCTAAACCTAGACTATCTTGAATGAATTTATGTTAGAAATAGGTGCAAAACTTGCAAATCAATCACTGGGAAGTTACTAAGAGTGAAATAAAAAATCAAAAGAACATCTAATAGCTTTAAGTTTCTAACTATTGAATTTAGGTTAAAAACAAAACACTGCATTTTAGGAGACTGGCTTCCTTGGCAGGAGGCCAGAGAATAGTAGTCAGGGGTCTAGGAACCTGCCCCCAAGTGGATAACATGCCAAGACAACTGGCCAGGGAATCAGAAATGCTCTAAAGAGAGGGAACTGTGTGTCTGAATGGCTCATTTGGTTTAACAGCCAACCCTTATTTTCGGCTCAGGTCATGGTCTTGAGATCGAGCCCACATAAAGGTCTCTGCTCTGCAGGGCGTCTGCTTGAGGTTCTTTCCCCCTCCCTCGCATCCCCTTGCTTGTACTCCCTCTCTCTCAAGTAAATAAATAAAGCTTTAAAAAAAAAAAAAAGGAAGGGGAATAAGAATTCTCTGTCCTCAGCCATGGCCCACAGGAGGAGGAATATCCATAGTGTTAGCTAATGAATCCAACTCTTGTAATGAATATTAGTTTACTGAATTTAAGATTTAGCTTTTATTTATTTAATGATATTTGTTAAAGAGCTACATATTTAGTACTATTAAAATAAACAGGAAATGGGCGCCTGGGTGGCTCAGTGGGTTAAAGCCTCTGCCTTCGGCTCAGGTCATGATCTCAGGGTCCTGGGATCGAGGCCCGCATCGGGCTCTCCACTCAGCAGGGAGCCTGCTTCCTCCTCTCTCTCTGCCTACTTGTAGTCTCTCTCTGTCAAATAAATAAATAAAATCTTAAAAAAAAAACAGGAAATAATCATTGGTATTGGGGATTAATTTTTTAACTCTTATTTCTAAATTCGTATGCTAATACATGTAATTGGAAAATTAGGCATTAAATTCCACTTGAAATATTTGGTGCTTGGAGAACAATGATGATTTCTATTGATTTTTATGTTGCTATTATTCTAAATCTTAATATATTTGAGTACCCATTTGCCCTATATTTCTATAAAAGAAATATTAGTATAATATATACAAAAATTCAGCAACTATACATGATTGCTGGAAACTCAGCACATATTTCCAGAGATAGCTTTCTTAAGTAAACTAAGTTGCTGGCTGTCATTGTTTATAATAGAAAATTAACTATTATTTGCCAAGATAAATTTTCAAGTTGGTAAAATCAACTAATTTTACTAAATTTCACAAAACTAATTTTGCATGTGGGAAAAATGTAAGCTAGAAGAGTGTATGGACATGAGCAAATAGACCACTGAAGATAATATGACATTGAATATGATGTTGAAAGCTTTGTCAGGGCACTATTTATTAATGCCATTGATTCTTGAAATAAAAATAATCAGTAACATTTACTGAACGTTTATTTTTTTATTTACTTGCCACAGTACTTTATGTGTATTTACTCAAAACCACCCTGTTCGATCGGCACAACCCATTTTTTCAGAGAAGATAATTTGTGCTTTGGTTGTTGAAATGTTCTTGACTTCTGGTACTGACCACATGGGGAACAGAGACTGATCTCAGATTTCCGTGACTTCACTTAGCCCTCTGCATATGGCCCATTTATCTTGAACTTTGTTTATGACCAAATCCCATAAAACTCAGAGATTTTCTTTATTTTATTTTGATGAATCAATATATGGTTAGTCATGATTATAGTTTTTCTTTGTGGTACAAATAGCAAAAAAGCAAATGAAAGCAGTGCTTATTTCTTAAGAAGAAGAGATAAGTTAGGTAGAAGTTGAAAGAGTCACAAATCTAAATCAAGAGCTAGTTTGAATTAACTAGGTGTTAACATTAGGCAAAAAATGCAATAAAATATAAAGCTTAGAGAAATAAGCTTTTCTGATGTGATAGTTTTATAGATTGGAAACAACATAATTTTCTGAATTTGAGGGGAGGTGGGGAAAAGAGGGCACATTGGAAGGGCGGGAGCATGGAACTGGCCAAAGAAGTGTGGAGTGGGAAAAGTATGGCATTAATGTTGCACACACTCAACCATTGGCAGACACTTACGATGGTTTGATTTAGGATTTTTTGACTTTATGTGAAAGTGATACACATTCAGTAGAAACCGTGTTTTGAATTTTGAATTTTTGTATTTTCCAAGGCTAGAAATATGTGATAAAATATTTTTATATGCTAGGCCCTGGCAGCGAGCTGCAGTTCCTAGTCAGCCAGGTGATCATGAGGATAAACAACTGATATATTTTCAACCATTCTGTACTCATACCAAAAAAAAAAAAAATCTTTTTCACTTTCAATATGGTATTCAGCAAACAACATAAGATATTAAATACTTCATTATAAAATAGGCCTTATATTAGATGATTTTGCCTAGCTTTTAAAAAAATTTTACTTATTTATTTGACAAAGATCAAGAGCACGCACATGTGCCCACAAGTGGGGGGAGGAGCAGAGAGAGAGGCAGAAGGAGAAGCAAACGCCCTGCTGAGCAGGGAACCCAGTGATGAGGGGACCCTGGTATCATGATCCAAGGCAGATGCTTAACCAGTTGAGCCCCCCAGGTGCCCTGGATTTGCCCAACTTTAGTGTAAGTATTCTGAACACCTTTAAGGTAGGTTAAGTTGAGCTATGATGTTTATTAGGTTAGGTGTATTAAATGCATTTTTGACTTAAAACATTTTCAAGTAAAATGGGATAATCTGGACGTCATCCCGTAGTAAGTCAGGGAAAATCTGTTACCAAATATGTTTTAGTCAAGTGATTTATGTCCTGTGATCACTGGTGTCCCAGTCTTGTTCCCTTCCTTTCCACATGGTTGAGGCCTTTTCGTCCCTGCACACAAAGCTATACCTGGTCTCCTTGTCGTGAACCTTTCCATGAATCACGAAGAGGTATTAATTTTATTTTGCTGCTGTAACAAGCCTAGTAGCCTAACACAACACATGAAAAAATATTAAATGTGCTATCTCACAGTTCTTTAGGTCAGAAACTTGACACTCTGGGTTAAAAACAAGGTACTGACAGGGCTGCATTCCTCCCTAGAGGCTGGGGAATGTGGGCTCTACTGGAGAATCCATTTCTAGGTCTTTTGCAGTATAGCCTCTTTTTCTCTGTCTGCAAAGCCAGTGATGACAGGCTGAGTTCCTCTCACATTACATCACTCTAACCTCTTTTGTAGTCCTGTATCCCTCTGATTCTCTTCTGCCTTCTACTTTTAAGGACTTCTCTGATCACTTTAGCCTTTCTAGATAGCCAGGATAATCTCCCCATTTCAAAGTCCAAGATTTAATTAAATTTGCAAAGCCCCCTTTACCCTATAGAGTAACAAATTCATAGGTTCTGGAAGGTTAGACAAAAAAATGGTAAGATATCTTTGGAGAAGGTAGATATTATTCTGCCTAGTACAAAGCATTTAAGATTTGCAGTTTAAAATAATGAAAACTCAGCAATGTCAAATGGTATGCTTGTTTAGCTTTAATTTTTTTGGTTCAATTAAAGTAAGTAAGGATCTTTTTGATTATAAGATGCCTAGTTTATATGATACTGTATAAACAGGGTCATTAGATTTTTTAGTTAACTATTTGTGCTTAATTACCTTCTCATTTTTCTCAATCTTCCCAAGGTTAAAAAGTGAAAAAATTTATCGAGAATCTATTCTGCAAAATGAAGTAATTTAAATATATTATTTTCAAGTGAGATTATGTTTTTTAAAAAATCTAGCTAATTTTTCTAGTTGGATTATTGATTACATAAAATTCCACTGCTGATTTAATAGCTCATAAATATCCTTCAGGAAAAAGGTTCTATTTGTGGTGCTGGATAATCATTATATTATAAGGAATGTCTACTGAAACTAAAAGACTATGTATGTATATGCAATACTTACCTGGTCATTTAATCTCAGTTCTATTATTTTTTAACCCTTCCATACACAAATATTTAATTTTTCACTTAAGTAACTTTTTTAGGGAATCGTTGCACAACTTCAGTGATGTCAATCTCATAAAACACAGTATTGTTGCCCTTCTATTACCGTTTTTTGTGGACACATGCTGAAGAGACTAAAGAATTCAGGTTACACAACAAGTTAAAGTGATCAGTTTCACACCCAGATCTGTATGATCTGAAAGCTTATTTTTTCACATGAAGTTCTCTGGGAAAAACAATTCTGAGGTGGAAATTTGCATGCCGGAAGTTTTTGGGAATCAGCATCAGAGAGGAACCACAGGAAATTAGATTGAGAAGATTTGAATTTTAATAAAATCTCAAAAAAGTCTCTATGTGATCCCTTGGGGAGCTCTAGACTTGTAATGGCCCTTGAGAGTAATTCTTAAACCAAAGGCCAAGTCTTTATCCTCAGTTGTCAATTTAATGGAGATGAGCTACTCCTGGTGAGAAGTTGTGACCTCAAAGAAGCTCTCCCCTGCCCAGTTGTTGTCAACTGTCAGTATTTCTAGCAGCTAGAGGAAGGTGTACAATAATTTTCAAGGAGAGGTCTGGGAAGATCACCAAAGTGTCCACTATACCTCTGCTCTCATTTTAATATTTCTCAGCAAGTACTTTCATTTTCCACTGAAGCATATCTGGCATAACCTTTCACAGCTAACCAATGTCGAGACATTTCAAAAGGTACATTTATGTATAATTGTACCAATGTCCAAGTGAAGATTACAATAAGCACGTGATCTCTTATGCCATAGCTACACTGTGTGTTAGTGTGGCTTTCCCCTGATTACATGCAAATATTTTATTTTGCTTTAATATAATTTTATGAGAAATTTTATATAAATCAATGTGTACACCTTTTTTCTCAAGAATTTATCAATTCTTTAGTAACGTAGATATGACTTAAGTATTGAACCAAATGCAAAACTATTTAAATATTGTCAGAAAATTCTTGTTTAATATTTAATTACAGATAAAGTTTAACAATTAAATCCCATGGAACATTGCCTTAAAGAAAATAAGCACTTAATATTATTTGATGATAAGTTAAAAGTCTGATATGTAAGACATACCATATTGTTCCTTTGGTTCATGAAGTAATGTCAGAGCTTGAGAGTTTTAATTTCCAACATTTTCAGCAACAAAATTTATGCCTACCCTTAGGATTAGGTTGCTCCAATTAAATTGCTGTTATTCAACCACTTTTTCACTTATACAAGCAGATAATTTCTGTTTCAAGTGAATTTTACAAACTATAATATTGAACTTCAGGGGTGCCCAGTTGGCTCAGTTGTTCAAGCACCCAACTCTTGATGTAAGCTCAGGTCATGACCTCGGGGTCCTGAGATCGAGTCCTAAGTCAGGCTTCCCACTCAGTGCCGAGTCCGCTCAGGATTCCCTCTCCCTGTTCCTCTGCCCCTTCCCCTCACTCTTCTGCATGCTCTCTCTCTCAAATAAATAAATAAATAAAATCTGAAAAAAAAAAGTTTAAAGGCATCACAGTAGAGGCAGATAAAAATATGAGGTTTAAGGAACCCCAAACTGTGGTAAAGGTAATACTGTAGAACAGATAATAATGATATATATATCAGATATATATCAGAAAAAGTTGTAAAGCATACAGCCTAGAACAGTGCCTAGTACTTAATAGCATCAAATAATTGCCTATTATTTTTGATTGCCAGTTGAACAAAGAAATAAAACTATACAAAATTGATGTTCTGGAAGAAAACATCTGCGCAAATAGAAAAAAAATAACATACAAAGAAAACGTCCCAGAAATGAATGCAGACTTGAATTTATAGTTTTATAGGGCCACTGTGTTCAAAGATTAAAATGAAATGTCCGACACTAAAACTTATTGAATTATATTAAATGGATTTGAAATACAGAAAAACTAAAGAACCAAAATTTTCAAATTGATTCTAAATAAAGATATTTCTGTTTGGCCTCAGACTTCTCACAAATAATTCTAGAAGCTAACAGGAAAAATTACCTACAAAAATATTATATATGCATTTATATATATATAAAGGGTAAACCCCCAAATTTATAACCAGCCAAATATCATTTGGACACAAATCTATCAATATTAAACAAATATTTTTAGTATGCAAAGAACATTACTGGGGATGCTACAATGAAAGAATTGCAATATAAATTGCATATAAATAATTTAACCATAGACTAAGTATAAAAAATTTTAATGAAATTCTGTACATCTCTTTTAACCAAAAAAGACATGAGTAAAAACAAATCCAGACTGAACACTTAATAGGTTTTAAAATAAGAAATCAAGGTCAAAATATATTTAATTGTTTATAAAATGAATTTATTACAATAAATGCATTTATTTTAAGCTTACCTATTTTAATTTACCTTAGTTAAAAGTTTAGTTGAAATCATGAGCAAGTCAGAAAAATACAGAGATTTCAAGAACATTGTTCAAATAAGTGCTTTTGAGAAACCAGAGCACTAAGCCCCGTTGTCTGTCTTACCCATCTGCATTTACTCCATCTTACACAGAGAGGAATTGGACATAGGACATCAAGATTCACTTAAATATGGTTAATAAAATAAATTAGGATGGCAGCTTTCTCATTAGAAACAGCAAAGTGGTAATCTTTATATTACCATTGTTTTAGCACTTACATGAACATTATGGTCAGTTTTAATTTTCACATATTGAAGAAATGTCAGTTAGTCAAACCAAACAGTCAAATAGAAGTAAAATATTTTAAAACTGAATTGAGGAAGAAGCAAATGCAAGTTAATTGAAACTTGAACATATTTTTTAAAAAAATTTTTTAAATGTAAAATTAAATAGAAGAAGGGAGTGGTTTAAATACATTGAGAAAACTTATAAGTTATAATTTTTATTGTTTTAAGAAACACTTATTATTTAGATTTGAATCCTTACATTTTTTTCTGTAGATAGACTTGTTTCAAATCACCTTAAAAGTTACTTAAATTTTCACTTTTTGATCAGTGTACCAATAATGAAACAAATGGAATTAGTCCTTTTAATTAAAAAAAAAAGAAAAAAGGGAAAAAAAGTTATCATAGTAATATTGCTTAATACAGAGTTAGTGGAACTAAAATTACTAGGTTCAACAAACTTCAAACTCAAGACTCAGTGATAGCCTTCACGAGGATCTGCAGCCTGCTTAAGAGTTTGTTTTTACTCTACTCATAAATTTAGCAGAGATGACTGGAATGCTTCATTATCAAGAGATCACTGAGGAGCGCCTGGGTGGCTCAGTCGGTTAAGCATCCGCCTTTTGCTCAGGTCATGATCCCAGGGTCTTGGGATCAAGTCCCACATTGGGCTCACTTCTTAAGAGCTTGTTATTTCTCTTATTGCCCCTTAGCTTTTGTGATGCATGGCTTTCATGTGCAGTGAGGCCACTCCATCCATTCGTACATGGATTCAACAAACATGTATTGATCTCCCATTGTGTGCTAGGCACTCGTGAATGTACTTCCTCGGCAATTTTACATTACAGCAAAACATCAGGTTTTGATTTCTATCTCTCAGATGCAGATTGCATGACTTTAAATACTAAGCCTAGTTGGTTTACAGATTTGTAATTCCAATCTTATCCTTTAATGCTCAGAGAATAAATTTCTTCTGCATTGAGTTTTTATTGCCAGTAGTAGTCTGAACCACTTTTCCCATGCCTACAGATAATCTAGATTAGGAAATTCATGAAACTATGTTGACTACACATGAAACTAGCCTGTGGAATATTTCTCTTCAAGTGTATACCCCCTTTTCTATGAACTCATAAATACGAACTGTGGTTACAATAGTAGCTTAAATCTGGATTTTTAAAAAAGTACAGGAGTTTGAGTATAATTAGATAAACATCAAATCTCAGTAATACTAAATACATGTGGTATTTCCTCTGAAACTGTTGCAAAAAATGTTCATGAAAATGACTTGTTATTTAATTTGAGATGACTTTGAGGGAAATGGAATGAAACTTATTGTTAATATTGACTTAAAATTATGTAAAATATTCCTTTTTGTATAGGCTGCCATGGGACTAGACTGATTAGATCCCAAAGACACTCCTAATCCTCTTTAATGGAAGTCTGATTATGAAGTAATGTCAATGATACTGCAGAATGTTGTCAAAAGATAACTTGGTCTTTTTCCTGCTATTTGTTAAATGCTAAGACAAACTGAAACTTTTATACTAAGAGCAAGAGGCATTAAGCTTGTAACCAAGTTCTCTCTCAATGATTATGTCTAATACTGCCTGTCAGATACTTGTTGGTGGTTGATTGGTCTTATGTGTTAGATATAGATATACTAGGATCAGCTCAGTATACTTTTACATAAATTTGTAAATTTATGCCCTTTGTGTTATATTTGTTAGATTATATTAATTCCAACAGTAAAAGGCATTTTCACTCATGACAGTTATTAAATGTAGTTAAATATGTAAAGGCTCATTTATGAGTACAATATTTGTACTCATATTTGGCTGAATATTTGGCTGTTGATCTTTATCTTTCACTAAATACACAAACAATAAAAGGGAATTTTTTATTATGGCCTTAGTGCAATGGTTCATTGCAAAGATTCTTAAAAACTATGTTCTATATCATGGTTAAAAGTATATGTAAAGGATATCTTAGTTATCTAACAGGGATTTTAATTTAATAATATAGTATGAACATTGAAAAATGGGAAGTTTAGCAGTTACGTTAAGAGGATAGGATATTAGCAAATAAAAGAAGGGAAAATCAATGGAAACCATAAATCTCAATGTAAATAATTTCTGGGATAAAGTCAATATTGGTAATAGTCTATGTCATGTGTATACTTATAATTCTACACCAGCCAAATTATAGTTGTGAAATAAACATTCGTTCACATGAAAGCTTGGGTAAGTGAGTGAAAACAAAGCCCAGAATACACGGAGGGTGAACAAATGCTTTATCTTTGGCACTTGATTGGCAACAGTGCCATCATGTCTTCCTTAACAATACAGTGATGCAGGGGGTAATCACCAGATTTGCCTGACCTGTGTTTGAATCTCTGTTCTAGAATTTACTAGTTGGGTGATCTTGGACAATTATCTTAAACCCCTGTTTGTAAAATTGGGAGCATCCTAAAGAATAAATGGGATTAGGTAGTTGATAAAGATCGAGGGCTGAAGAATCTGAAGACCCAATTTGAATCTTAGCCGTGTATCTAGGTGTGTAGTGTAAATTTTAGTTAAGTTATTAAGTTCTCTAGCCTCTAGTATAAATGAGAAAAAAATAAAGCCTACTTCTTAGAATTATTTTGAAGATTATAAGATACTATATATAATATATTAGCAGAGTACCTAGAATATTAATATAATAAAGCTTTCAGATAGAAAGTCAGGTAGCTAAATCTCTTGTATAAGGGAGGTCAGAGAAAGCTTTTGCTAAATGACATTTGAACAGAGACTTAGGAAAAGGGAGGGAGCGTAACATGCAGAAATCTGTAGGAAGAGTGTTTTGAGCATCAAGGGGAACTGTCATGAAGGCCCAGGAACAGATCCAGGGTTAGTGTATTCAAAGTAAGGAGACAGTGTGGTAGGAGCAGAGTGAGCAAATGGAAATGTGGGGGCAGGCAGAATGAGGATAGTAAAGGAAAGGTCCAGGCCACATGTGGACTCACAGATAGTGATGAAGATTAAGTTTCCTGAATGGCGGGGTTTGACAGGTTTTACAGGGACGACTCTGATTTCTGCTGGAAGACTGAGTGGGGGTAAGGATTTAAGTGGCAAGACATGTTAGGAGACTACTGCCCAAGTACAGATAGGGAGTGACATTGGTTGGACTGCCCCAATCGTGGTGAGTGAAGTTGATGAGATGTGGCCAGATTTCGAACATTTTAAGGGTGATATTAATGATTTTCTGATTGATTTAGATGGGGCGTGAAAGAGAAAAAAAAATTCTTCTTTAAAATTTAAATATTTGAGCCTGAGCTACTAGGAGAGTAAAGTTAACATTTACTAAGAGGAGAATGTTGTAGGTCGGACAGATTGATAAGGAGGACATCGAGACTTTTATTTTCAATATATTTCCATTACCAAATTCAAAAAGAATGGAGCAGTTATAAATGTTAAAAGTATGTCAGTGGTTTTAATGTAATCATCATTGTGTGAAATATCAATGATTTCAGTTAACTATTTTCAGAAATTCTCCTTTATGAATTTTAGTCCAACTTTATGGAATATCAGCCTCAGTAGTTAAAAGATATGAAGTTATTTCTAAGTCTTTTAAAATATTTCCAAGTCAATGTTATGAACTTCTAAGGAGTAATTACACAGTTATGTAAAAAAAATTATGCATAACTGGATTCATTGGTTTTTATATACTAATTATGGACCAGATGATATTTGAGTACCTATTTGGTAAAGACTAAAAAAGTGTGAGAGTTATGAAGCAATTTACAACTTTTTAAATGTCAGATAATTTTATTAGTTTTCATGTAATTAATATTCCATTGCTGATTTCAAAAGATAAATAGCATTATTCTTTTTGACAGTTATTTTAAAGAGAGGCCTTTTTTCATCTTACATTTCAGACTGGAATAACAAGGTTCGTAGTAAGTTTAAAGACTTAATTACTAGGGTGGCGAAAATATATTCTGAATTTGAAAAAAAAAGATATTCTATAGTTTTCTTTACTATCAAGCCATCTGGCTATCTTGCCATCTAGTTATTCATCTATTACTTGGGTCAGCTAGACTGTTTCTATTGTTAGAACACTTAATTTACCAAATAATGGTGTTCTTCTAGTGTAGAGAGATATGTAGAACATGATCATCATATATAGGCTTTATCCTCAGAATAAAATTTGAGGCCTAGCATTCACAGTGATAAGCGGAATCATGTCATTTTGTATCATGTATCAGTCATTTTGTTCTGAAGAGAGTAGTTTTCCCATCAAAATAAGCGCTGATCTCATGGAATAAACTGGGGGATTTAATGACATAATGCATACAAAGAACCTAATACCCTACCAGAGATAGAGAAAATAATCAGTAAAGAGCTTGCTGTTAGTGTTCCTTATAATATTACTACTACTATTACTGCTGCTGCTGCTCCTCCTCCTCCTCCTCCTCCTCCTCCTCCTCCTCCTTCTTCTTCTTCTTCTTTCTTCTTCTTCTTCTTCGAGTACAGTTGTATTTATAGCATTTTTAATGACACAGACTCCTGCATGAACATCACAGGATTAAGCACTTTAACATGCTGTAATGGGGAGAACTTTTCAGCAGTTAAGATTAAAAATATCCCCTGAGAGAAATAGAATCTTAGGGCTACACTATCAAATAAAATACAGTAAAGGCATTTTATTTTCAAGAGGGTTCTTCGGTATTTGAAATAAAGCCTAGGAAGTTTGTGTTTCCTTGGTGCTGTATGTGATTAACTGTGGAAAAACTGAATGGTCTTTTACCTGAAAAAACTATTCATGGTTTTTAAGCCTTCTCAATTCTAAAGAAATCATCCAAAGACAACATATGTACTTCTTATTAAGTCTCTAAACTTCTTTAATATAATAGCATTTTTGATTGCACACAATTTTTGCAATAGCAGTTCTCAACAATAATAATGTAAAGTAAACTTGAGGAAAATAAGTATGATTTTATTACCATTGAAGGGGATTGGCTCTTCTCTTGATCTTTTTTTTTAGAGGCCAGCAAGCAAATTCTGAATTACAGTGATACTTTGTTGACACGAGATTAATCGTATTTAGAAACAATTGAAAGGACACTGAATTTAATTGTATTTTTCCTTTTAGGTTAATGGAACTGAAGAAGGTAATATGATTCAGCAAATTGTTAAAGGAGATTAGTTGTCACAAGTGCATTTTTAAAAATAGGTAAACACAGTATATCAATATTTATATATATATTCTATAAATATGCTTATTATTTTCTCAGGAGGCTGTAATAGCTTTTTTGGATGCTAAGAAGTGCCTGAAGTGAATTTTTACAGCCCCGTTATAAAATCCTAAAAGAACGGTTTATAATGGAAACATGGTGAGATGTTTAATATCAGCACTGAGATAGGTATTTCGGAGTCCCATTTTTTTTTTAAATAGTAACAGCAGTTCGAGTTTCTCCCTGAGGTATATTTTCTTTAGCTACATGTCTAAGTGTGTCTAATTACAGAAGTGCTCTTTGTGCTTATTCAATGTTGATACTAAACAGTGTTTTCCATTACCAATATATTCTTATTTCAGAGCTTTTAAAAAGTACTCTACCCAATAAAATATCTGTGGAAATTGTATTTTGAGATTGAGTGAAATGTTTTTCATTGATAAAGTTTGAAAGTCAAAATGTTTCCTTCTTTTTTAATTAAAAATTCAAAAGGCAATTGACCAAAGTCATTTGGATAACTTTAGAACAAGTATCTACCTTCTACTTTATCTGACCAGAGAAAAATAATAACTGACACATTACATAGTAGTTTACAGTTTACTAAGTACTTTTAAAATAAATTATTTAAGCCTGAATGAAACCTTGTAAGATGTATTTATTGTTATCACTATTTATTTATCAGTTGATGGATTGAAGAAGGTTATTTGCCACTAGTCCAACAGCTAGTAAATGACAGATACAAGGCTTGCCTGAAACCCTTTGAGCATCAGAGTTCCTGTTCTTCAGAGTTGTATTAACATTTCCAAAATACTATGGTACTTTCCATTGACTGAGCAAATGAATTCCACGGAATTATTTTAAAAATTAAAATGAGCATATATGTGTATAAAGTATGAGCAGTTTGTTTCCTCTTTTTTAATCTCCAAATTTTATTTGAATTCCAGTGAACATACAGTATAGTATTAGTTTCAGGTATATAATTTAGTGATTCATCACTTATACCCAGCACCCAGTGCTCATCACTCTAGGTACCCTCCTTAATCCCATCACCCATGTAACCCCCCTTCACCCATCTCCCCTCCAGCAACCCTCAGTTTGTTTTCTGTAGTTAAGAGTCTGTTTCTCGGTTTGGCAGTCTCTTCCCCCCACCCCTTTTGTGTTCGTTTGTTTCTCTCTCATCAGCTAGTTAATGATTTAGTTACCTAGCATTTGAGTTGAAATAAATCAGCATCTCAACCATATATAGTTGAAACAAATTTTAAGTTTCAGGTAAATAAAGCTGAGTGTAGTAGTTGATGCCTCTAAGGATTTCCAAGTGAACCAAGTCTTCTGAGTTTATATCATAGATCAGGTAGAAGATTAGGACAGTGCAGGCCCTTTTACATGCAAATCTACCATGATGATTCATTTTTCTTTTCAGAAGTGTAGAGGGAAAAAAAAAAAACAGGTTCTGGAAGCTATATTGATATAAATAGGCAGAGATCCAAAAAGTCTGCTCACTGAATTTTTAGTAAGCAGAGAGACATTTTACCCGGATTTTCTCTAAAGTGATTTTCTAGAAGTTATATTGGCAAATGAATTGAAACTGAAATCTGAAAACCCTCCTGCAGATTATTTTTAAAAGACCGAAGATCATTGAGAAAAGGATTTCCTCACAAGACTCAAAATATTGTTCAGTCTTATCACAAGGAAAATATCGTTGCCTAAATTCATCTTTAATATACACTGGATAATTGATTTCCCCCAATTCTTGTGGGTTTGTTTTTTTGCTCATGAGATCATTTTTAGGGGCTTTATTCTCATTTAGTGAGTCAGAAATATGAAATATTTTAAACACTAGTGTTCCATGTCAATGACTGCATTTTAGTTTGAATTTTTAAGATATGTAAAATAAGCAAAAATATTGATGTTTTTCCCTTGACTTTTCAGGTTGGATATATTTAAAGTGTCAAATATATCTGCCAAGTGAAAGTCAACAGTATAAGTTGACATTATTTAAGAACTTGGATGGTCTCCTCACCCCCCCCAAGTCCCAAATACCAGACACAGTATCCATTTTGCTCTTTCATCTGCCCATGCATATTTCTTTTTGTCAACCCATGGACCAGAGTGTGAAATGAGGACCTTTGAGACTATTATTTGATATTTAACATTAATTTTTCACATACCTTATGTTTTGATAAGGGAGGGGTCCATTTTTTTTACAGCTAATTAGAAGTCTGTAAATCTAATTCTATTGTTAGTGAACAATTTTTTTGCTCATAGTTTCACTCAGCTTCACGGGAATACTATCAATGTCATGTGATTTTTAAAAAAAAAAATATTAAGGGCACCTGGGTGGCTCAGTAGGTTAAAGCCTCTGCCTTCGGCTCAGGTCATGATCTCAGGGTCCTGGGATTGAGGCCCACATCGGTCTCTCTGCTCAGCAGGGAGCCTGCCTCCCCCTCTCTCTCTGCCTGCCTCTCAGCTTACTTGTGATCTGATCTCTCTGTGTCAAATAAATAAATAAAATCTTTAAAAAAATTAAGTGACTTTATTTTGCATAATCTCAACACAGTTTAAAAGAGAACACTGAGTTTAGCAATAATCACCAAGACCTGGCAGAATGACTTTTTTTTACATTGCCTTTGGCCACATAGCCAGTAGCAACAAACAGATGATCACAATTTCCTTCAGTGTAACTAAAAGCCAAAAGGAATGTGATTTAAGCTTTTGCAAAACCAGTTTGTATCTAAGAAACTCAGTAGTTTCATAATTTGTGAGAATTGGATAAAAAAATATTTTGGAATATCTTTCCATATGTATCCCTAGTAAAGTTTTGATCATAGCATAACTTTATTCATATTTTAACAGGTTTTGAACTAAGAAATGTGTTATATATCATATTAACCATAGAATTTATTCAAAAACTACTTTGTCACTGTATTCTTTTCCTTTTCCCACAGGAGAGAGAATTTTTTTAGAGGTTTATTTTTTGTATACTTTATTAACTATAATAAATGGTTTTTTTGCTCATGAAAATAATGAATTTATTTTTTCAAATGCAATAATTTATTATAATTGTGTGAAGAATTTTTTTTAATAGTACAGGATACTCTCCTGCCCTAGAGTAAAGATTCTAGTAAACACTTCTTCTTTCTCAATTACAATAAACATATTCAATGATGGGCCTCTTAGTGGAAATGGGTCCTCTTTCTGTAATGAGCTATATAGAACATATGGCCTGGAACATCATAAATGTTTACGGATGTTTGTGTTTCAAGAAACAACCTTATTTCTTTATCTCAGGTTCAGCTAGTTCTTACTGAATGTCTTCTGTATGATAGGCCAATTCATATATTTTTATCCAATTGATTTTTTTTTCATTTTTGTTTCATCATGATCAGTGTACTCTTTAATCTCCATTCCCTCCCCCCCCGTAACCATCAGTTTGTCCTCTAATTGTTTTAATTGTTCTCAAATTGATTTTTATTTTACTTCTTATAACAAATCTTTGAGGTAAATATTATTGTTCCTACTTGATATGTAAGACAGTAAGCTCAGAGGGATAACAAGGCTAATGAAATTAACACAGCAATTAAATAATATTATTTTAAACCCAAGATTTTTTTTTACTTAAAACCAGATCATTTTTCAACATAGTTCAAGATTGTTTGCTTATTTGTTTTTTTATAACAGAACAATAGTATATTAAAAAGAAATAAATGGATTGATACAAACTGTCAAGCTTTCTGTAGTTACTTATTAGTAGTAAGGATAACTAACATTTATGGAATAGTTGCTATGTGCCAGACACTTTCATTTTGCCTTGTATGCTTGTTTATTTTAATTAGAGGGAATTGATATTATACACTGTACTATAAAGGGAGGGTATATATCTGTATAGATCTACGTAGATCTATACAGTGTTATATATATAATATATAGAATGTAGATATATTTCAGGGAAAAATCTAGAAGCATTATAATTTGAGGCTACTTAATGCAGAGACATAGAGTTCTACAGAGTCCTACAAATACCTCTATGATGCGGAAAGCTTGCAGTCATTGATAAATAAATAATAACATCGCATAAGCAAGTCCAGGTTTACTTATGTTTGTGATTCCCTGATTTTTCTAAAAATACCAAATTAATGCATATCATGTTTAAGGTTTCCATTCAAACTAAGTGAAAAGTTTTTATTTTCTCTCCTTTGTTGTTGAATGTTACATACCTTCAGATATCTAGACGATATAGTTATTCAAACATCCTACTCATCTGAAATTCTGGAGAAGATGGCTTTAATGAAATTTATTTTTAATTCCTTCTTAGCATTTTTAGTAGGATAAATGTATAGTTTGCAAATAAAATGATAAACTAATTACCAGGAATAATTTATAATGCTTTATAGTTTTCACATGTCAATATAAAAATTTAAGCACAATTGAATTTTAGATCATTATTTATAGAGTTCCTTAATTTGGCTGAATGATTTTTAATTATTTTAAATATTATTTATCAAATCTCTCTGTTGAAGTTAGAGAATAATTTTCCCAGGTGAAGTAAAAGAAAGTATTCAGAAAGTGTATTGTATATTTTATCTTCTGAATTAGCGGATGCCTCATAATTCCAACAGCTCTTGCTACTCAAAAATTTTATAGCTTAATTCATTGAACCAGGATAATCCTACCTTTTGCTATGTTGCTTGAAGTGTTTATGTGAACATTGAAGTTGCTGGTTATTTCAGTTTTTGTTTTATTTTAATATAGTATCTATATTTAATAGTATCAAATTAAGTGTAAACACTGAAATATTGGATATCGTGGAATTATCATAATTAAAACATACTAAAAAATGTAGAATCCTAGAACTTGAAAGGGAACGGGATTTTAGAAAACATTTAATCTATACTAAAACCAGTAGGGGAGCAGAGAATTTAACTGTTTTTCCCAAGGTCAGAGACTGCGTTAATGGAAAAACTAAAATATAATATTTCTTGCTATAATCCTAGTTCTTTACATTACAAATGAGTATCCTTAAAATCAGTGATACTTATGGTAACTTAGAATATGATATTATAGGAATATTTACACAAAGGAAGAAAATTATCCAGGGAGTGATGCCTGGTGAGCAGAGTCCAGTCTTGTCAGCTAAAGGCATGGATTATAACTTTGAAAAGTTTTGAGTGGGTTGACAGGTGAAGGAAAGGTTGAGTAAATTTACTTGGAATTATAGATAGAAACTAAAAACAAAACAAAACAAAACAAAACCAAGGCAACAAAAAACAATAGAACAGATGAATGAAACCAGGAGCTGGTTCTTTTAAAAAGAATCAACAAAATTGATAAACTTCTGTCCATACTCATCAAATAAGTCAATCAGAGAAAGACAATTATCATATAATCTCTCTGATATGAGGAATTTGAGAAGCAGGGTGGGGGGTCGTGGTGGGTAGGGAGGGAAAAAATGAAACAAGATGGGACTCGGGAGGGAGACAAACCATAGGAGACTCTTAATCTCAGGAAACAAACTGAGGGTTGCTGGGGGGTGGGAGAGTAGGGATGGGGTAGCTGGGTTATGGACACTGGGGAGGGTATGTGCTATGCTGAGTGCTGTGAATTGTGTTAGACTGATGATTCACAGACCTGTACCCCTGAAGCAAATAATACATTATATGTTAATAAACAAACAAACAAACAAAAACAACAACAACAAAAAACCCAGAAAAGGAGAGAGAGAGAGAGAGAGACAGAGAACTCAAATAAATAAAATCCAGTGACAAAAGTCCAGGACCAGACAGCTTCACAGGTGAATTTACCAAATATTTAAAGAGTTAATACCCATTCTTCTCAAACTACTCCAAAAAATAGAAGAGGGAGAAAAACTTCCAAACTCATTCTCTGAGACCAGCATTACCCTGATGCTAAAATCAGATAAAGGCACCACAAAAAAAAAGAACTACAGGCCAGTTATCTCTGATGAACATAGATGCAAAAACCCTCAACAAAATATTAGCAGACCGCATCCAACAAGCCATTAAAAAAAAATCATTCACCATTATCAAGTGGGATTTACTCCTGTGATGCAAGGAGGTTCAATATTTGGAAATCAGTGTGATACCTCACATCAATCAGAGAAAGGGTAAGTACCATATGATCATTTCAGTGAGTTCAGAAAAAAGCATTTGACAAAGTACAACATCCATTCATGATTAAAATCCTCGGGGTGCCTGGGTGGCTCAGTTGTTAAGCATCTGCCTTCGGCTCAGGTCATGATCCCAGCGTCCTGGGATCGAGCCCCTCATCAGGCTGCCTGCTTGGCAGGAAGCCTGCTTCTCCCTCTGCCACTCCCCCTGCTTGTGTTCCCTCTCTAGCTGTGTTTCTCTCTGTCAAATAAATAAATTAAAAAAAAAAACCCTCAATAAAGTAGGTTGAGCAGGAGCATACGTCAACATAATAAAGGCCATATATGAAAAACCCTCAGCTAACCTCATGTTCAGTGGAGAAAAACTGAGAGCTTTTTCTCTAAAGTCAGGAACAAGACAAGGATGTCTACTCTCAGCAACTTTTTCAACATAGTACTGGAAGTCCTATCCAGAGTAATCAGACAACAAAAGAAATAAAAGGCATCTGAATGGTAAGGAAGAAATAAAATTTTCCTTATTTGCAGGTGACATAGTAAATATAAAAAACCCTAAAGACCCAACCAAAAAAACCAAAAATTACTAAAATGGATAAATGAATTCAGTAATGTCCCAGAGTAGAAAAACAATATACTAAAATCAGTTGCATTTCTATACATGAATAATGAAGCAAAAGAGAAATTTTTAAAAAAATACCATTTACAATTGTGCCAGAAATAGTAAAATACCTAGGAATAATCCTAAGCAAAGAGATGAAAGACTGGTACTCTATCTGAAAAATAAAACTGATGAAAGAAAATGAAAATGACAGAAAGAAATGGAAGGAAATTCCATGCTCATGGATTGAAAGAACAAATATCTCTACTACTCAAAGCAATCTACAGATATAATACAATTCCTCTGAAAATACCAACAGCATTTTTCACAAAGCTAACACAAAGAATCCTAACATTTGTATGAAACCACAAAGGACCTCTGAATAGCCAACCCAATCTTGAAGGAGAAAAAACAAACCTGGAGCTATCACAATTCTAGGTTTCAAGTTAAATGACAAAGCTGTAGTCATCAAAACAGTATGGTACTGGCAAAAAATAGACACACAGATCAATGAGGCAGAATAGAAAACCCAGAAATAAATACAGTATTATGGTCAATTAATCTTCGACAAAGGAGGCAAAAATAGGCAATGAGAAAAAGTCTCTTCAACAAATGGTATTAGGAAAACTGGACCTCTACACACAATATAATGATACTGGACCACTCTCTTACACCATATGAAAAAATAAAGCAAATTTATGACCCAAATGTGAGACCTGAAAGTATAAAAATCCTAGAAGAGAGCACAGGGAGTAATTTCTCTGACATCAGTTGTAACAGTGGTTTTCTAGATATGACTCCTGAGGCAGGAGAAACAAAAGCAAAAATTAACTATTGAGACTATATCAAAATTAAAAGCTTCTGCATAACAAACCAGACAACCAACACAACTAAAGGCCTCCTGAAAGGGGTTTCATATGACATATCTGACAAAGGGTCAGTATTCAAAATATATAAAGAACTTACAGAACTCAATAGCAAAAAAGCAAACAATCTAATTAAAAAATGAGCAGAACACATGAACAGACATTTACCAGAGACAGCATACAGATGGCCAACAGACACATGAAAAGATACTCAGCATCACTCATCATCAGGGAAATGCAAATCAAAACTACAATGAGATATCACTCCACACCTGACAGAATGGCTAAAATAAAAAACTCAAGAAACAAGTGTTGACAAGGGTATGGAGAAAAAGGAAGCTTCATGCATTGTTGGTGGGAAGGTAAACTGGTGTAGTCACTGTGGAAGACAGTGTAGAGGTCACAAAAAATTGTTCCAGTAATCACACTACCGGTTATTTACCCCCAACATGCAAAACACTAATTCAAAGAAATATATGCACCCCTATGTTTATTGCAGCATTATGTACAACAGCCCAATTATGGAAGCAGCCCAAGTATCCATCAGTAGGATGAATGAATAAAGAAGATGTTGTATATGTATATATATATTTATACACACACACACACACACACACACACACACAATGGAGTATTATTCAGCCATAAAAAGAATGGAATCTTGCTGTTTGCAACAACAGGATAGATCCAGAGTTTTTAATGGTCACCGAAATAAGTCAGAGAAAGACAAATAGCCTGTGCTTTCACTCGTATGTGGAATTTAGGAAAGAAAACAAAGAAAAAAGGAGATAAACCTGAAAACAGACTCTTAACTCTAGAGAATAAACAAGTACATTTATCTCGGGGCGCCTGGGTGGCTCAGTCAGTTAAGCAGCTACCTTTGGCTCAGGTCATGATTCCAGGGGTCCTGGGATCGAGCTCCATATCGGGCTCCCTGCTTGGCAGAGAGCTTGCTTCTCCTTCTCCCTCTGCCTGCTGCTCTGCCTACTTGTGCTGTCTCTCTCTCTCTGTCAAATAAATAAATAAAATCTTTTTTTTTAAAAAGGTACATTTATCTTGATGAGTACTGAGTAATAGAGTTGTTGAATCAAGATAATGTACACGTGGAAGTAGCATAACATTGTTTATGTTACACATAAACATAAATACACTGGAATTAAAATTTTAAAAAATTACTTGGAATCTTAGGAATGAACTAATTTAAACCCTTCAGGAAAGAATTTAAGGCCAAGAGTAAGATTGTGGTCTTGATTCATCATGTGAAGAAATTTCAAATATATATTTTAAAACTGCCTGTAGTTTTACAAAGAGGAACTGATTAAGAATGGAAGTAAGCTCCTCTTATCTTCCAAAATTTAAGAACTTACCTAGATTTTATAAAACATAGCTGAGAAGAGACACCTTAGAATTTTATTCTCTTAGATATAATGGTATCAAAGCAAAACCCTATTTAAAAAATACATGACTATCATTTGACTCAATGTTAGTCATTAGTTTGATGCATTAAACCAAGCTTATTTTAATATTCACTGGAATATACAAATTCTGAAAGGTATAAATTTACATTAATCACTGTATGTATCATAAATTCATTATTTTATATGCTTATTCAATATGTTTACTTATTTAATATGCTCCTAGAAATCTGTTTTTACTTTTAAATTCTTTTCTGATACTCTCCTGTAGTTTTTTGTTTGTTTCAATATAGATCACATTAAAAGTCTCAGAAATGGCTGCTTTATTCAGAGTATTTACATTTTATGTAGTTAAAAATCACATGCACAAGAGATAGGATTTTAATGAATAACTTGCATAGGGAATAATGTCAAATGATTCAGCTTGTCAGAAATGTGAAGTACCCTCAGACATCCCTATGGCTGGAGAATGTCATTTCGCACCACTGCTAAACTATTAGAATTAAGTCAGGAAATGTGTAGGGATTTTATCTTCATTTACATGGGCATTTATAATAAAATTTCTGATAATATCATGCTATACAGATGTATTTTTTCTTATATCTTTCCTCTTACTAACAGAAGTAAAGAATTTTAATGTTGTAAGAGATATACAGACAACAGTGAGAAACCCATTAATTACATGTGTTAAGAAACTAGGGCTTGGATTAATTAAATGACTTAATCCAAAGTGCCTCTCTTTATTATTGGCAGAGACAAGAGCAAACCCTTGTACCTGGATTCAAGGGAAGGGCTTTTTCTCCTGTACTATACCTCTGCAGAAAATTTGTATGTCACGTAACAGTTGAAATGGTCTCCTTAACATCATAGGATTCATTTTATGTTTCTTTTATTTTTAATTATTCATGTAAGTTTTTACATCTTTCCAAAGCCTGTTCCTTTCTGCTTTCAGAAGATAAACTTTTCTTAACTCCCTTTCAGATTCCTTATACTCACTTATCTTTGGTCTGTCGCATCCCAGTCACTAGCAGTGAGGGTTCTCTTTCCAAGTTCTAGACATCTGGAAAGGATACACAGTAGTCCTCAGTTCATCTCCTTCATCTTTTTATTGTTAAATATTGACACTTCTCACCTTTTACTAGAATCTATTTACTGATTCCTTATCTAGAATTATCTATGAAAAGTTGTAACCCTGTAATCATAAAATATGTTATCTGTTAAAAACAGTGTAACTATTCCTGAAAGTAAACAATAGATATTTTTGAATATTGAATATTAATATATATTTAGCCTTTAAGTCCTAAGAGCAAATCTTTATTCTAAATGTTCTCAAATCTCTCCCATTAAAAACAAATTCCGCTGTCATTTGCCTCTTTCGCTCCATTCTAGCTAATACCCTTTATTTTCACTACTCAAGTCTGATCCGGTCTTGTCCACACGCTGATCACTCTTGCTGTGGGTACCCATGACTTCCATCTCACTTTTTTCAGTAAGACATCTTTTAACTACATCTTGCATGAGTTGTTTGCAGGATTCATTATGGTTGGCTGCTTCTTGAAGCACTTTTTCCACTTGGCTTCTGTAATACCATATCTCTGGCCTCTCCTGCTTTGTCTCCTCTTCAGGATAATTCTCCTTTATTTGGATAGCCTCAGATTTTTATGAGGCCCTTTTACCTTTAGCGTTATTGACCTCTTCATATACCTCCTAAATTTGGTATACAATTCAGAACTCTCTTCAGATCCAGGCTAATTTTTCCAATTGCCTCATTGGCATTTTCTCTTGTATATTTTGAAGGTAATTCAAAAGGACAATTCAGGACATGTAAAACTGAACTTAAGATTTCCCTCCTCAATTTGATGGTCTTCTAGCATTTTTCATCTTGTGAAAGGCAATGCTATCCTTCTCATTATACCAGTTAGGATCCTGTCCTTCTCATTTAATAACCATTAGAAGGTGCCTGGCACCTATCCTGACTGCTTAAGTGACATAACTTTTGTTTTAATTCTCTTAACCATGTGAGGAAGATATTAATATTGCCTCCACGTTGTCCTCTCTGTATCCAATTTGTTATTACATCATTTTAGTTTTGTTTCTTAAGTAGCTCCTAGATCCATCACTTTATTTTATTCTTACCAACTTTTTTTTTTTTTTTTCAAATCCAGTCTTCTGAATTCTCTCACTTGCTTTACCCCCATAACTTCCCGGTACTCTTCATTGATTTTTACCTATCTTCAATCTGTAGCCAGAGTGATGTTTTTCAAACAGGTCTGTCATTATTTCACCTATATGATCACCTCCTTAAATCTTCTTAATAGTGCCCTCTAAACCCTGTGAGGTCTGTCACCCGCCTGACTCTCCAGCCTCCCTGGGTACCATGTTCATCTATTAAAACCACACCAGATTCCTTTGCTCCTTTCTACCTCAGGTATTCCTTGAACTAGCTTTCCTCCAGTATTTACTACCTCCTCCTCTCCTTCAAAATTCAGTTTTCACTTGTGTCTTTCATAGGGAAGCCTGAACTGACTCCCTTTCAGAAGTCAATGCCCTTAGTATAGTCTTCACTTTGTAGCATTATTCCACTTGCAATCTGAAATCTATTCATGAGATTCTCACAGTATCTGTTTCCTCAATACATTGTTCACAAAACAGCCTTGTGTTTGTGTTTTGTATGCATCTTTTCTGATCATTTTATCATGAAAAATTAGTATGGTGTCTGTTTTATAGCAGGAATTCATCATATATTTTTGAATAGATGAATGTTTATAGACCTCTGGTATTTCTCTATGCTCACATATATATATCATTACTCATGCATATACGTCACGTTATGTTCACATGTACACATGTAAACAAAATTGTGATAAAAAACATATTATTTATACAATTGGATTTTTGTTATATCAGAATGGCTTATTTTTACTAAATGATTTCATCATTTTTTCTATAATAGTATTTAAATGGCCACTTATTGTTGCACTATAAGAATGTGACAAGATGCAATAAATCAATGCCCTCTTATTTAACTGTTAGAGATGATACCTTGGTTAATATCTTTGTATATTCAGCTTTGTTTATAACTGTAATTATTTCTAGAGGAAAATAAGTAGGTAGAGGAGAATGATGAGATACTAGCATTTTCATCAGAAGAAAAATTATCATTTGCCAAAAAATGTGCTAAGGTCTACTTATGTATTATATTGTTTCTTTTACAACCACCCTGTAAGATGATTATTATGGTCCCCATTATATAGGAGCATAGTCTTAGACTTAGAGAATGGAGTCAGTTGCAGAGATTATATAACAAGTAAGTGGAAGACCAACAGCTTGAGCCTTAGACTATATGATTACATTAGACTTAATAAACTGTACTTATTTATCTTGTTATTATTTTTTACTTTTGTGTAGTGATTTATTGTTTACAAAGTACTTGTATGCACATTTCATTTTTAATTTCACCATCTAAATATCATCTGTTAACATTCATATATATATTTCTTTCCAATATTTTTCATGTTCTGAAATGTAATCTTTATATTTGGACAAAACTGATCAGATTGTATAGATCATTTTCCTTTTTTAAGTTTTTATTTAAAAGTTTTTTTAAGTTTATATTTAAATTCCAGTTACATACAGTGTAGTATTAGTTTCAGGTGTGCAATATAGTGATTTAGTACTTCCATACAACACCTGGTGCTCATCACAAGTGCACTCCTTAATCCTCATCACCTGTTTAACCTAAACCTCCCCCCGCCCCCCGCCCC